>CAKKXW010000005.1:6778860-7108581 GCA_920937365.1 Sphaerophoria rueppellii
ACAACAAGTACGACAAGTTGTTGGAGGCCGTTAAAGATGCCACCAATACTGGCATCCGGGAAGCCGGTATCGATGTGAGGTTGTGTGACATCGGAGCGGCCATCCAGGAAGTCATGGAATCATACGAAATTGAGTTGGATGGCAAAACGTACCAAGTGAAGAGTATTCGCAATCTGAACGGACACTCGATTAGTCCATACCGTAATAAACTTCCCGCTGGCACCGATACATCATACTTAAATTTGAATCTCCTTACAGGTATTCATTCGGGCAAGACCGTGCCAATTGTCAAAGGAGGCGAGTCCACTCGAATGGAAGAGAACGAATTCTATGCAATTGAGACGTTCGGCTCGACTGGACGCGGTTTGGTCCATGACGATATGGATTGTTCGCATTATATGAAGAATTTCGATGCCCCTTATGTGCCGTTGCGTCTGCAATCGTCCAAACAATTGCTCGGAACCATCAATAAGCATTTTAGCACTCTGGCATTCTGCAAGAGATGGTTGGATCGTGCCGGAGCCACCAATATCAAATGGCTCTAAAGGATCTGTGTGATAAGGGCGTGGTTGAGGCTTATCCGCCACTGTGTGACATCAAGGGCTGCTATACGGCTCAATACGAACACACGATCATGTTGCGGCCGACTTGCAAAGAAATTGTTTCCCGTGGATCGGACTATTGATGGAAAAGACTTGAGACACGATGAAAATTACGCAACTCTTCGCTTTTTTTCTTTCTGGATTTTGAGTTTTAACTTTCGAATTGAACATTTTTATTGTATCAGGTTTTTTGTAATTTTGTTGAAGAGCAGGCAAAGCTTGAGAGATGAAATTAAAGATTAGAAATGATCAGTCGATCGTTATTTAACAAATAAATACTTCCGAGTTGTTTTGTACGTCAACTGTCTTTCGGCCGAATCGAGGTAATCGTCGGAGGGGAATTTTCTCCGAATCGGAGACATTTTGCCTGTCGGAGAACTACCTCGAAGCAAAATTCGGAGAAAATTCTGCTCCGACAATTACCTCGATTGGGTCGAATCGGCCATTTATTGGGAGGATTTTGCCGCGCAAGCTGTTGTCATGCGTCAGACCTTAATTTGGTTCGACTTAGCTATTCCTTGGGCTGCTAGGCAGTGCTCGAAACCTAAGTTACCTGTCAAGACTGCATGCTGTTTTGGACCTCCAAAGAAACGAGCTGCACAGCAAAGGGAAGATGTAATTCGGTTGGAGATTGAAAGAAAGAAAACACTAGATTGTTAGTCAAAATTTATAAAATAAACTTTATTTGTGGACGGAGCGGGTTGCTGCACTTAAACTAATTTACTAATGATATGTACTTTTGTGCTATCATTTCCAGATTATGGCATCAGAAGCTCAATGTTCGGATTTTGATATTTCAAGAAGATTTGATACTGCGAGAAAACGCAAAGCCAACAATAGCCCTGAAATGAATAAAAACTCTTATCAAATCGAATGTATTCTTATGTTTTCGATTCAAAATAACTTTACATTGTAAAACATCCAAACAAAGTTAAATAAGGCTGATAAGGTGTTCTCGAGCTGCAAAAATAGAAAAACGGTCAAAAGTTATCGTTTTGATTGTAATTACCGAGGGTTTCGTACATAAATATAGTATCCAGCGATAAGCCAGATGCCGAACAGAAGCTGATAGACGATTCCAAGTCCAGCAAGAACTAACCAAGGCAAGAGCCAGCCACGGGTGCTTAAAGAACAGGCGATATGTTTAGTGAATGGAATTTGACTTTTTTCGTTGTCAACTTACTTGATTTTAATTGCGAAATAAATTAAATAAGATGCAACAATAAAAAGGACAAAATAAAATATATACAATCCTCCATAGATGAGCATGGAGTGTCTTCTATCAGTTTCGAAGAGCGGAGAATAGAGCTGGGAAGATTCTCCACCCATAAACATATAGACAATCTGAAAGGCATTGGTTATAAACACATTTTGGAATGAACCTATCATCACAAGGAACCTTACCATTGTTATGCTAACGACAGATAAGGCAGCGGTATATACAGCGACTGCTAAACTTCCTGATTTAACATTATTCGACCAAATGAATGGTGACCAACACGAACTTAATACCACCATGATAGCACTTTGTCTTAAGGAATTATTAATTTATTAATTGACGAGCCGTTTTCTTGTTTACTTTCTTTTGATGAGTGATCAGTACACGCCCAAAATAAATTTCAAAGGAAGGAATTAAATGCTTATTGTCCAGAAGAAAAATGTGGTTGGCTTGAAAATGTTCAAATTAAATGGGAATTTCACAGGAGCAATATATTAAAATATAAAATGAATTTAATTTATAAATTGTAAACAAAAAAGGGCTTGGCTTTTCTCTAAACAGCGTTCGTTTGCAGGTTTCTTGTAAATTACTTTTAATTACAACCAATTTACAAAACTTCAAATTGACGTCTTTCTACAGAACCAAATTAAAAATGGCGAATTGGTTAAGAAGATGAGCAGGGATGTTATATACAAATCAATATACAATTTTGTCAGTCGATGAAATGGGGATCAAGCATTGAATAAAAAGTACAGGAAGGGGTCTTATGAACAAGAATTGAAGCATTTTTCTAAGTAGTGTGAGTTTCACAAACACAAACGCATTACAACAGGGCTGGTCTGCAGTTGAATGGTTAATCTCAGGGGCACCAAGCGAAATTTGATTGAATCAAGATTTCATCGATTTCGCTTCAACTTTTTTTTTCAATCTCAATTCTTTTTTTAAGAAGCATGGTGTTTTAACGCTAAAGGTGCACGGCACGGTTTTTAATGATTAATTTTTTATTTTTCAGTACATTTTCTTGATTTTTCATCCGTAATTCATCACGTTTATTACGCCTATTGTAATACAACCAACAAATAAAAACGTTTCGAAACACGATGGAAGAACTATTCAAAACAACCGTGCACACTACGGAACTCAACGAATTGCAGCGCCTTATATGCTGTTTCCACTGAACGATAATCTGAGATTAACTCAAATCTACTTGAAATCTCTTCAAAATCACTTGATTTGCCATACAAAAGTTAATCATCTCGATTCGAGATTTCAAATTAATCAACTTGATTGGAACTGTGCTGAACGGATTCACTTTCCCATTTCCAACGAAAAGGTGGATGAAAGAGAAAAAAAAACAGTTTCTTGTCAGACTGAACCTTTGTATATACATTTGTAGTAGTAGATCTAGATAAACAAAGGGCTGAACAAAAAGAAAATAAAAAAAAAACTGTAGGTAAACAATTTAAAAATTTTTGTTGCCTTTTGGTTAAGCAAAATTTTGTCCATCTGTTCAGGAAAATGGACTTACAACCGAAAAATGGAAATAACACATTTTAATAAACAAACAAAAAAAAAATTGTGCAATTGAGCTTTTTTATGTGAAAAAAAAAGAATTCTTGGAGTAATTTCCGATCGATTACCAATTTTAATTTGCCTTTAAATCAAAAAACTTGTTACTTTTCTTCATTTAACACTTAAATTTAAGTTTTATTGGAGTCATCCTTGCATTTTAGTGCAAAAAAAAACTTTCAAAATTCAAATGTGAGTTTTTGTAACCAAGATTTTGAATGCAAAAATTAATCTAACAAAATCCAGTGGAAACACTCTAGATTATTTTTCTCAATCGAAGATATCTAGATTATCGTTCAGTGGAAAGTAATATTACCATCCGACAGAAATAAAACACCCTGAACTCGACTGACAACAAAGTCAAAGTTTGACAGCACATACTCTAAAAATTGACAGCACATACCCGAAAAATAGACATCATCAGACATTTTTGTTGCTTCACTCACGTACACTGTACATGTAGCTAACACCGCTTCCTGTACTTCTTATTCAATGGGATCAAGGTATAAATCCGGTATTGATGCAAATATCGGAAAATTCACAAGTGTATTTTTCCAGCCAATGGGAAAATGAGAACTCTTATGAAAGCTTAAGAAAATTCTTACACATTTCATTCATCTCTACGTCCATATGGCGATGCGATGATTACCGAAAGATCAAATGATGACCGTTTTGCACATTTGGACATAACAGCTCCATCTAGTAGGTGATAGCAAAACTAATGACCAGGATTTTTAGGGAATTTTATAAGCTTTCATATGCCACCTCAACTTCCTTCGTAGGTATTTCCGTTGCCGCTGAATTGCATTTTTGTGAAAATTTCAACATTTCGATTTTCCAACATCAATCGTAGCGCTATCTTTTGGGAAATAGCTGAACTAACTCAATTTTGGTCCAAGAGATAACGCTGCAATCGGTTACGAAAAATCTAATGTGGCTTTTCTTACAACCCAAGAATTGATTCGTGACGTAAAAGTGGCTATTTTTTTTCCCTTAAACGAATTTGAATTTATTTCCCGAAGGATTGATTTCTCTCGAATCTCTTTTTGGAGACGGATTTACACATACTTGTACACAGATTTTACATACATACTACAGCTGAGTTTTCTGTTGTTGTGATTATCATGCACAAAACGATTTTACAGCTGACCAGACAACACATACATTCAAAAAAAGGGATTGATTCGTTTTTGCACATTTCTTACTCGCCAGAAAACATTGAATTTTAGTAGCAATTCTTGGTGGTTGTAAGAAAGCCACATAAAAAATGTAATTTTCATAAAAAAATATTTTAAGATTGTTTAAAAAAATATTTGCATACGAAGGTGATCGAGGTCTCCTATTTTTTCTATGAAAATTCACCAAAGGATGCCAAGCTTTGTGTTGGAAATTTCACTGAAATACCAGTCGAACATAATTCAGCAGTATAGGGCAAAAGTTGCCTCTAATCAGCCCGATTTATCGTTGTAAATGACTGAAATACCAGGAGTCCTCAATCAGGAGTGAAAAGTGGCAACTACATACTTTTGTTTTCTGCGATGTTTGAGGCACCGAAGTGAAGGTCCCAAAGTCTATTCTCATGCACTGAAAATCCAAAACAATTTGCATACCGAAACCACATAAATTATGTCCTTTAACCTGAAAGCTGCGTTTCTTTTCTGTTAGCCTACACTACCTTGAAAACTTTCTTCCTTATCTTATTTCTAAACAATCAGAGTCTAGACTTGTCTGCAACTTTCAGTGATGCAGATGCAGTCGAACTAATCATGTCTCAATCTCTCAATGCCCTCAAGTATTCACGATCATCCTAAGTTCGGAAACAATATCGCAACTAATTTCTTTTTTACAGATACTTCTTTAAAGTACCTACTGTGAAAATTCTTCGTCCATCCATGACACACAAACACAGCTGATATAATCGTATTGAAAAAGATCATCATTACTGTAAATGAAAAGTACAAAATCTCACCCCAGTCAGATGCTTCATGTATGCAATGTTGAGGGATGAATTTCATTTCCGAGATATAATAATAATTCCTTACAATTAACATTCGCTTACGGTGAGAAAATTTATAAGACGGCAAGCAGAATAACTGTAAAGCATACTTACCTGGCGTAGGGGCTACCGTGATCATTAAGGCGGTTCCCCCGAAGTGAGGTCTGGCCATTGCACTGCGGTTGGATTGACCTTCGCGATTGTTCCTAATGTGAATAACTCGTTCGTGTAATTTTTGGTAGCCGGGAATGGCGTTCGCGCCGTCCCGACATAATAATTTAATGTAGAAAATGTATCTATTATAGAGTATGCGATTTTTAAGTGAACAAGTTATTGAGAAGATTCTGAAATTCTGATTCATTGTTATTTTCTACCAATGCACATATGGAAATTTAGAAACCGAAGGACAGGTAATTATAGATGTTTTCACGCAGCACTTCGAATAGCTGTTGAATGCGCAAAATGTCGAGCCAGCTAATGACGAAAGATAAGCAAGACCAGTCAATGAAGACCCAGTCCCAGCCCCCAGCGCAGAAGAGGTAAAAAGTCATCCGAAAGCTAAAAAATAACAAGTCCGCGCCGGTCGGATGCATACCTGCGGAACTCTTTAAACATGGAGGAGGTGTTTTGATGAACCGCATGCACCAGGTCATCACCAAAGTGTGGGAGGAAGAATGCATGCCCACTGACTGGTCGATAAGCTCCATATGCATATGCCCCATCTTCAAAAAAGGCGATCCTATGTCATGCAAAAACTACGTGGCATATCCCTGCTTAATGTTGCATACAAAATCCTATCCAACGTACTGTGTGAGCGTCTTAAACCGTTCTGCAACACAATAATCTGCACGTACCAGTGTGGCTTTAGGCCAGGCAGAACAACGATAGACTAAATATTCACACTGAGGCAGATCCTGGAAAAGACCAACGAATTTCAAGTTGAAACCCACCATCCCATCGACTTTAAAGCTGCGTATGAAAGCATCCAGCGCCAAGAGCCAAGCTCTAGCTTTGCCGCATCACGCTAAGCAATACGCAGTGCAGTGTGAAAATGGGTAACAGCTCATCCGAGTTATTTCAAACATGCGCAGGGTTTAGGCAAGGAGATGCCTTGTAATGTGAATTCTTCAACATAGTCCTGGAGCAGATAGGGAGCAAGGCAGGTGTGAGCACGGAAAACACTATCTTCAACAAATCCACCAGCTCCTAGGCTATTCGGACGACATAGACATCATCGGTCGATCCAAGAGAGCTGTGCTTGAGGTCTTCACAGCGACTGAAGAACAGGCAAAACTCGTTGGTCTTGATGTGAATGAGGACAAAACAAAGAACATGCTATCAACAAACAAAGCAACATCTGTCCACCGCCTAGGACTAAGCGTCACTGTTGGTAGCAGCAATTTCGAGGTAGTTAAGGAGTTCACCTACCTTGGAACAAACATGAATCCCACAAACGACGCCTTAGTGGATATCCGAAGAAGAATTACTCTAGCGAACCGCTGCGGCTTCGGTTTGGTCAAAAAACTGGGTTCAAAACTCCTCACTTGAAAGACAAAGTATCTGCTATACAAAACTTTGATTTTATCAGTCCTACTCTACGGCGCCGAGTGCTGGACGAAGTAAAAAAGGGGAATTGATGAAAAATTCTTGGACGGATTTTGGACGATGGCGAATAGAGAAGAAAGTCCAACCGAGAATTGTATGAGCTGTACCAAGAAGGCCAAGAAAAGACGACTACGCCAAGTAAAGACGAATGGACGACAACGCTCCAGCCAAAAAAGTCTCCTCATCGAGACGACAAGGAAGTCCTAACCTACGGTACAAGGAACAAGTGACTGCCTATGCCAGAGCGCTTGGTTTCGGCGACTGGAGAGTGCATGCGAGGGATCGTTCACGATGGAGGGCTGCAGTATCTCAATCTGAGATCCTTCATGGATTGTGAGCCGGATAATCATGCACATTATTCAATTCTTCAGCTCGCAAACGGGACAACATTTGACACATTATCAAAACAGGAAGTTTCAAAATTTTGAAAAGAAAAATGCAAGTTATTGTTTAGAATGGAATAAATTATATATATTTTAATTTTCGTTTTTTTTTTTTCTGAGTTTTATTTGTTTTTAAATATTTATTATATAATTCCTTTTTATAAATTTTACATAATTCAGTTTTATTTAAGATTTTTCTATTTTTTTTGTCATTCTTTTAGTTTTTGTTAATTAAAGTCAACAAAACAACACACAGTCTAAGTTTTTTTTTCTTTTTAGTTGATCTTTATTAATCATTTCTATTCAAGTTATGGTCATAACTTCTTTTTTTTTCATTTCAACAGACAAACAAATCGGTTTTCATCTTTCATGTCTGTTTTCTTCAATAAAACAATCATACTTAATCGGTTGTTGTTCGTTTGAATTTTTTAACAAACACTGCTTCTTTCCAATTAAGCATTAAATTGATTACTTTTATGCTGTTTGATTTTGTTTTTAATCTTTTTTAACTCTTACTGTTTTTTTTTTTTATCTATGTTGTTTGCTCATTTAAGCTGCTAATTAGTTGTTTTCAGTTAATTCTGTGTTTTTTTCATTTCTTTTCGTCATAATCATCGTAATAATAATAATTTAATAATTAATAATAATAATAATAAATAGTATTTAACTGACCTACATAACTAGTTAACATTATAATATAATTCTTCATCATTTTTTGTTCCTTTTATCTTCATTTTTTTCTCTATATAAGTTTGTTTTTAAGTTTTAATATTATTTTTGTATTTTGTTTTTCATTTAAATTATATATAATATGAATTTTGTGGGATTATATTTCAGCTTTAATGTATACATTTTTTTTGTTTCTTCATAAAAAACCATGACTTCATTTTATTTAAGTATTTTTGTTTCTGAAAATGAAAACACAAATAATTTACTTTGTTTTATTGAATCGTTGTTTTGCTTCTCTGGTGTATGAAAACGGTTTTTGTTTTTTCTTATGTTTTTAACGCAAACTTAAGAATCTGAATAAACAAACTTTCTAACCACAAAGTAAGTTAAAAACAATATTAAGAACTAAATAACAAACAATATCATTAATTTAATACAAACATGAAAACGATTTCTACATCAAAACTTCTATAAAACTATAGTTTAACATTTTTGTTATTTATTGTTTGCGAATGAATAAATGCAATAAGGATTTTCATTTAATTTTAATATTTAATTTTATTTAAATATTTAAATTTATTTAATTCTTTTTTTTTTTTATTAACATTCCTTCTAAATATTTATTTAAAATGTTTTGTTCTTTATAAATTTTAATAGAAGCGTGAACTTTTTTTTTGTATGTATATAATATATGAAGTATTTTTTTTTCTTTCTATAAACTTAACTCTTAAGTGTTTTATTTTTTTATTTTATTATTTTCTTTTTCTTTAACTAATAACTTCTAATTGTGTGTTTTTAATTTATACAGTCCTTATGAAGTAAAAGCGTATTTTATTACTTATACACAATTGTATAATAATATAACTATATGTTTTTTTTTTTATTATTAATTTAACTATATTTTCTTCCTTATTCATTTAAATCTCCTCGTATAAACTATTATTTGCTAAGGTTACAAACAGAGGTATTTCTTTTGAGAAAAATGATAAGTACAAATATTAACTAAACGATTTTGACGTCGCATTTAAGATCCGGAAAACTTACAATTTTTGTGGTAAGTCTTAAATGAATAAATTAAATTGAAATTGATTGAGATTTGGACATTAAAACGAACTGCAAGTATCATAAACCAAATAAATACAATAAAGTGAAAGTAAATTTTGTACCGAACTTAACAAAGTGTGAGAGCATGTTATGGCTGCCTAGCACGGCGGCGCGGCTGGAAGAGCGGTTGGCCAACTAGCAGCTCATCGACTAATGCGGCTGAAGCAATGTTGGGTAAAGGAATTAATACATAGTTTTTTTTTCTAAACTGCCACATAAAGCGAAGAACTAGAATTCAGAACCATTTCATAAATGGAACAAGCCGCTTAGAACCGGTTGCGTTTTCGTGACGAAGCAAGCAGTTGGCGTTTCAAGATCCCTGTTCATCGTCAAGTCGGAGACGTCTCAAGATAGCCAAAAGGGCTGAAGATTCGAGTTTTTTGTTAACATCTGTAAATTATTGTTCCCCGTGAAATTTTGTTTTTGCCTTAAGCGAATGACATGATACATATACGTTCAATTTTTGTCTTAATCGAGTAACTTTCAATAGCTTATATTAGTTTTCTTGTTTTCCATCCCATCTTTGCTCAAGAAATTTCCGCAGAATGAAGTGGAACGTTTTTGAGCCGGAAGATTGTAAGAATCCGTCGGAGGAATCTTCTCCAAATCTCGCCACGGGAAGCAAGATTCTGCCCCTTACTTTATTCCCATAAATAGAGCCCTATCTATAGGTTGTAATAAGGGTTTCGGTTTGGCCGTTGAGGCGTGGAGCATATCCGCCTGGCATTCCTGTTGCGAGGTTTTTGGGAAGGGTCAATTCCGGCGGAACCGGTAGAAAGTTCCAGTTTTTTCTCTTTGTTGGTGGTATGTAACCCGACTCTTTGATGCAATTGCGATTGGCATTAGTCTCAATTTTTGTTGTAAACTTTTTAACTTAATTTTGTTCGATTTATGTATTAACATTTAATATTAGGCTAATTTCTTGTAATTTTTCAAGTATTCAATTTCCTAAATTTTGAACTCGATATGGTTTTGTCTATTTCAATAAATTGTATTTGAAACGACCTCTGTCGAAATAAAATCCGAGTGTACATTTTGAATTTTGTTCGGGCCAATTAAGGCAAGCTAAGGAAGTGACGAGAACATGATTTGAGGGGCAGCTCCGACGATTCAGTAATGAATCGCTTAAGGGGAGTCCGAATAATTGCCTACCGGATTCCATGTTGGGGAGGGAACATGAGGCCAAGCTGCATCTCCAACAGCAGCACTAGTGGAGTGGTGCCGACTTCATGGTGGTGGTTTTCGTTATTTTTTATTGGCATGTTTTATGTTTTGAAGTGAGAGGTGATCCATGTTCCCATGTACCCCCGAGCTGATACGAACAAGCCACGACCTCCGTAGTGGATTTCAGGTGTAGTGTCGGTGGTCCTGTCTTTGTCTCTCTAGTTTTTATTCTTTCTTTCTTTCGCTCTATGACATTCCGGTTGTCATCGCTGTTCTCGATTCTATCCTTTCTTCCGTTTTTCTTTCTTTCTTTTCCGCTGCTCAAATGATCATTTTTGACTTTCTGTCAGCGTCTTCTTCTTCGTTGCGGACATCCGGCACCAGGTTTTCCACCTTTAACGCCCCGCTCCCTTATTTCAAGCAAAAACAAATATACGAACAATGGTGTCAAATTTCAATATCAAGCCAATTCGAAGTAGATAAAAAATCCTAGAAGTTTTTGTTAGACATCCTTTTAAATAAAAAAAAAAAAAAATTAACATTTTTAATAATGTGCCCAGCATAACAAAATATATTGTGATAAAAATCACTTAAAATGACGAAAAAATTATATTTTGACTAAGCTAATGTTGTTTTTATCGCCATGGCTCGGTCTTCATTCATTCTTCTGCGAAGAATTTAACACAATGTTATAGACAAAATTCTAAGTTATAAATTTACAGAAATATAAGAAAAATATTTTATACACTTACATCACATTGAGCAGATAGAAAAATAAATATTTAATGCAATAACTTGATATGTTGAAGATATGTAATTAGAAAAAAATATTTTTTCTCCGTCAAAATATATTTATATACAAAATACATAAGATAGAAACGTACCACAAAAATTGTAAGTTATAAGGGATCTCATCAACAAGAAATACAAAAAAGGTAGAGTAAAAAAAAAAAAAAAACAATAACAAATTGGAGGAACATAATAATTATTATTTTTTTTATTAAATATTTTTTTTTAAGCTACAATGTTAACTATTTTTTTTCTCTTCCTCCGCAGTATTTATGATTTTTTTTTTACTTGAATTACATATAAAATAAATATAACATTATAAACAACTTTAAATTAATATTTTTCTGAATTCAGGTTATGCCTTTGTTTTATATTTTTTTAAAAATATAAATATACAATGTTTTGTTTTCTTATAGCAACATTTAATTAAAACGTGTGTCTTCTTTTATTATTTTCTATTTCAAAGGCTTTTTTCTTTTGTTTTGAAGGTAAGCAAAATATGGAACTAAAAGTTAATAATGTTTTTCTCGCGGCATTGGTTAATGAAACTCTCAGTTTTTTTATCTTTTTGTTGTTATTTCAATGTAAACAAGAAAGTTGTTACCTCATTTTTATTTTTTTAAGGACGCAATGAATTGAATTTTTTTAATTAAATTTTTATTTAACCGCATTTATATAAATTTTTCTGTTTTCTAATTCATTTAGAAATGTTTGTTCTTTTTTTTTAATTTATTTAGAATTGTTTCATGTGCTTAGTAAAAATTATTTTCTTAATTAATTGAGAGAAAGAAATTTTGAAAAGGTATTTTTTCTTTTTGAGTGATTGCAAACATTTAAGGAGTTTTTCTCAGTCTACTTGAAAAATGGCAAATAAATTAATTGTAAAATAACATTTTTTAAATTAATAATTAACAAAGGAAGAAAACGTTCGCTTTGTGGTCGTATGCAAAAAGATGAGACCAAACACTTTCTTAAGGTGGTACGCAAACAAAAAATACTAACGGAGTTAGATCTCAATTTATATAGAAAGAAGGTGTCTAATTGGTGAAGATTTTCGTCGGTTGTATTGGTTAAATGAAGAAGTTGTGCAATTCTTGCTTGACGAAAGAATTTTTGGGGTGGAGCTCAGAAACTCGTGATGGTACTTTCAAAAACCAAAAAAAAAAAAAAAAAAAATAGGAATCTTTCTGCAATACATAGGGGACCCCAAACTGCAGTAGGTGAAGACGTTGGACGAGCTTACGGAATCTTTCGACTTCAAAAAAGGATTCAGACAAGCCGATGCACTGTCGTGCAATATCTTTAATTTCTTTCTTGAGAAAATAGTGCAGAACTCACACGTCAACACCAGAGGCACTATCTTCCAAAAGTCTGTTCAAATTCTCGCGTACGCCGATGATATTGATATAATGGGAAGAACACAGCGTGATGTCAATGGCGCCTTTGTGAGAATTGAGACAGAATCGGCAAAAATGGGTTTAGCGGTAAATGAGGGAAAAACGAAGTATATGCTGTCTTCGAGGAAGGACACCAACACCGACGGCTCGGACAGAACGTCACAATAGACGCATACAACTTCGAGGTAGTAAGAGTTTGTCTACCTAGGCTCCGCTATAAACACGGCAATAACACCAGCGCCGAGATCAGACGAAGAATAACTCTTGCTAATCGCTGTTTCTTTGTGCTAAGAAAGCAATTGAGTGGAAAAGCCCTCTCTCGAGCAACTAAGGTAAAATTGTACAACACACTCATCATCCTAGTCCTGCTGTATGGTGCAGAAGCATGGACCTTGACAAAATCGGATGAAAGTGCCTTAGGCTGTTTCGAGAGGAAAGTTCTTCGGGTCATCTTTGGCCCCATATTCATTGAAGGGAATGGCGAAGAAGATATAACAGCGAACTTCACGGGTTGTACACCGACATGGACCTAGCCAAAAGGGCCAAGGTATAGAGACTCAGATGGCTCGGTCATTTAGAGCGGATGGAGACCAATGCTGCGGCCCAGAAAGCCTTCGACACTATTCCCGAGAGACGTACTAGGAGAGGAAGACCGCGACTCAGGTGGCGCACTCAAGTGGAAGAGGACTTCAATCAACTTGGAGTGCAAAACTGGAGACAGCTAGCTAAGGACCGATCTGGCTGGCGGAGACTCTGGATTGAGGCCCAAGTCCACAACGGACTGTAGTAAGGAAGTAAGAAGACAGTGGAGTTCACCAATCAATAGTCTCTAGAGTGATGCAGCAAGTTTCTGCAGAAACAGCAAGCCAAACACAGAATTGGATTATATCCCCACATACTGTGGAAGAAATACAAGAACAAGAAGCGCAAAGGTTCTGGTGCAGGAAGTACGGGCTTCCTAATGCAATTGGTGCTCTAGATTGCACTCATGTCCGTATAAGGAAACCTTTGACTATCATGAGGGTACAATAATCGTAAAGGACTTCTTAATGTTCAAGCTTCATGCGATGCGGAAGAATAGTTACAAGTGTTGAAGTTTGCTGGTAGTTATTTGTTTGTTGTTGATGTCAATTCCAAGTTGGAGGTGTTATTATTTTGAGCCACTCCTCTTAGCCTGATAGAATAGGTAACTGCGATTTTTCTAACAAAATTTTCTGATTCACTATTTATATATGCATTTATATTCAGCATTTTCACTTTCAGACGACTTTTTTGTATCACTCGCTTCACATCAAGTATAATCATAACTAAGCCAAGGAAAAGAGCTTTGAGATCGACCTCAATTTCAACGAGCTAACAGCTGTTGAGCTTGAACTCGTTATTTTGCATACAAAAATGAGTCTGAGTTCAACCCTGCTCGATCGATCTCACAGGTGAGTTCAAGTTTGTCAGCTCAGACTCTGAGCTCTTGCTCATCTTATAGAACATGACCCTAAGTGTATAAGAAAAGGGTTCATACGCCAACATTAGATGCGAAACCTGTGAAATGATAAGACACTCAACATCGACATCATATCTCTCTATAGACTTAGGTACTTAATAACTTTGTTACCTTGGTACCGCTTAGTTAATGAAGTACCTTCCTACCTAGGTACCCCTATAAATTCAGACAACGACACTAGTATCAAAATGAAGAATCATTCTTGCAATAGGTGCTTATTATCACTTTGAAATTTAGTCTTATCTCGAGCAGCTTAAGTGTCACTTAGG
Organism: Sphaerophoria rueppellii; assembly: GCA_920937365.1. Lineage (NCBI taxonomy): Eukaryota > Metazoa > Arthropoda > Insecta > Diptera > Syrphidae > Sphaerophoria > Sphaerophoria rueppellii. The sequence continues at coordinate 6,793,128 of CAKKXW010000005.1, forward strand.
GTAAGACACTTATTTGCCTGCTGCTTATTTACGATGCAGACGCATGTACTTTGACATATAAGCAAATAAAACATAAATAGAGGTTGGAAGTAGGAGGTAATGATTCAACCTAGATTTGTATGGGGTTTATCGGGTATCAGATCAAACACTCTGCAGAAGGATGAATTAGAAAGTAAAAAATTATGAAGGCCAAAGCATTTGTGGGGCACATCAGAAGTCGAAATTGATAATAAATTAAAAACAACAACTGCTCAATAAAATTCAATTTGATTAAATATTTCCCAGCTCTAAAAATCATTACAAGCTAAAGCTAAGATTTAAAGTTTAAATATTTCTATTCCCGAATGCAAAATCATTAGACGAATAATTTAAATAAGAAAAAAACAAGAAGTATGTATTTCAAATACTTGAAGAGAGCAATGCTTTTTTCATTTAAAGATAAATCTTAACAATTGTAAGTTTAATAAGAGTTTTTGTATTTAAAGTTTTTTTTGTTGTTTACATCATTAAGTTATTTACTTTATGTTTTGAGTGCATAAATTTCGCATAAGATATATATGTATGTTTAATGTATACAAATATATACTTAAATATACCTTTAAGGTTTTTTTTTTGTATATATAAATATAGTTTTAAATTTTAAATATAGTTTAAAGCAACGTTGTTATTTGAAGGATATGTTTTCATTGCTTGAAAGACATATTTAGAATTTAAATAAAAAAAAAACAATTTTAACTAAATGAAAAACTTAATATAGGAAAAAGAGTCAAATTTTCATCAATTTTAATTTATAGCTACGATTTAGTACATTCTATATGCTTATATATTTTTTTTGTATAATTTTTTATTTCGTTTATGTTTGTTCTTAAAAAAAATTTCAAGTAACTTGTTTCTTTATTTTATTACATTTTTATATATATAATTTATATAAACACTTTATAATTAATTATTGCTTTCATATTATAAAATATGTTTCTTTTTTCTTTGTATTTTCTTTGTATGTTGTTGTTTTTTTTTTTATTTATTTTTAAGTTTATTATAGTTTTTGCTTTTAAGATGTAATTTGCTAGAATTTGTTTGGATTTTAAATTTTCAATTTTGTTTGATTTGTTTTTATTTTTCTTATATGTTGCGTTGAAAGTACTATGTTTCATTATAGAAAAATTGGCAGAGAAGTATGTATGTAGCATGTATTTTATATTCGTATTTTGTTTAATATTCGCAAGAAATCTGCTGGGTTGTTTCTTAATTTGTTTATAATATTGCAAGTTGAGAGATGTTTTTTGTATCAAATTTTGTTTGAAAAGTGCGAAAAGATTGAAAAGCAAACAATACAAAGGATAGAAATGCCCGCTGCTTTTTACTAAACACTTGTCCAAAAAGTAGAAATGGGTTTATCACAATTTATATTATTTTTTGAACGATATTAAAACAATCCGAATATTTAATTTTTTTTTTACGATAGCACTAAAACAAATAACATAAAAGGTTGAAATATTATTATTTTTGTTTTAATTAAAAAAAAATGTTAATTTGATTGAAGAATTTGATTCAAGTTAAATCCTATTTAAGTAGTTTTTTTTATTTAAATGTAGTTAAGTGTGAAATAGAGTATATACTTTAATGTTTTTTTTTTTATATATACATAGTTGAGGCCATTGTTAATTTTCTTTTTTAATTTATGATAAATTAATACAAAGGTATTTTTTTTTCTTAATTAAAGAGAGTGATTTGAAAATTAGGATTCAAATATATAAGCAAGGGGAAAGCAAAAATTAATTATCTTGTTTCTGAACAAATATTAACAATTTTTTATGAACAAACAAAATATAACAATAATTATAACCGTATCTTGTGCTGAGTGATATTGATTTTAAAATTCAGGTTTTTGTTTCGTTCATGAATATATTTTAATAAGTTTTTATTTCCGCTTCAATTAAAACTTGTGCTATTTATTTTTTTTTAAATTATTCCTTTTTTCTATTAATGTTTGTATATAATTTGAATTACATTTTTTTCTTGTTCTTACTGAAAATGAACATAAAACATGAATTGAAATGAATTTTCGTTCTAGTTTATAATATTATTCATTTATTTTCTATATATATATAGTATATATTATTTAGTCACTTATCTATGTATATAAATTACTTTAAATAAAATGTTCAAAAGTCAATCAATAAAACGATGGTACTGTTCTTACAAGATAATTTTTTCTCCCGTTTTTTTGATGGGATTACTTCTGTATTTATATACACATAAAATGTATATAGACATAACTATTTGTATAAATAAAAAACAAAAATGTTTTATATATTAAATTGTCAATGAGTGAAATAATGTTAAAAACCGATATAATTTAACTCACCTAACATTCGAGAAATTTATTTTTGTAAATAGTTAAATGTAAGAGGGAAGTTAGTGTTTTATATATATATATTTTTTGTTTTTAATTTTAGGATTTCTCATTTAATTTTTTTTGTTTAGTTAATTTTTATATATATACTTTGTTTTGTGTTCATAATTTTTTTTTTTAAATATGTATATTTGTTTTTGAAAGTTTCTGTGTGTTTATATTTTATATAAAGGTTTTTTTTTCGTCATAAATAGATAAGTAAAGAGTATTAATGCCTTTTACACTGGACATACTATAATATTGTATTCGAACATGAGTGAAACAGCTACGAATACGAAATATAACAAAAACATTGTAAAGCCAAGACCTTTGTTCATTTTCCAGCGGAAACACGCAATTGACATTACTACGAATAGTAACATCATGAAAAGTATTGTTATGGAACAGACCATTCCAACTGAATTTACTTCGACAGGTGCATCGTAAATGATGCCATAGAGAAGCCATGGTATTGGTAATCTGCAACGAAACAAGAAAACAACAAATATTAATTTTTCTTAAGGAAAACATCGCATTTGTAATAATAATCGAGGTCGAATTTTTTACATAACATGTAAAGTTGAAAAGTGCTACTCAGCTATACATGTTTAATGTAAAGTAGGCTAAGTGGTTAGCTGAGGATTCTTCGTAGGTTATTTTGTTGGCTCGCAAAATTCTTGTATCTGAACATTTCAACATTGCGATTTTTTGCCACCGATCGCAGCGCCATCTTTTGGGAAATAGTGAAACTAATTCAGTTTTGCAACAGACAGATTAAAATTATTAGTTCCACTACTTTCCAATAGATGGTGCTGCGATCGGTGGCGAAAAATCGAAATTTCGAAATTAGCTGTGTTTTATTGAGAATTTGGGTTAGCTCAGGAATCGGAATTCCAATAAAACGCTATAGTCAGTTTTAAACTGAGTTTCGTTCACCAGAATATCAAATATCGAAACCTTTTAAACGCCATCTTGAGACCTATCTGAAAGCAATTTTTTTTACATGAGTTTCTATGGTGAAAAACTGTTTTCTTCCAAAAGGTTTTGACATTTGATTATATCAAATGCCAAAACCCAGCCAAACACCAAACAAAAAACACAACGAAAAACTCAAGTGACGAATTGCGGAAACCTTATCCTAAGGAAATTCCTAATTAAAATTCTTAACTTATTTTTACTCAGTTTTCGGTTGTTGTTGTTTGACATGTAAAACTTTACTAAGCTGAGTATAAAATTCCCAATAAAACACGGCTATTATGACAAAGATTAATTTTGCAAATTAACGAAATTATCGACGAAACGCTTGATATATTGTCTGAATGAAAAAGGAAGCTTACCGCCAAAATCACAAGGCCCATGATCTATGAATTCAATAAAATTAACTAGTTTTCAGAATAAATCCAAGTTTATATTGAAAGACATTATGACGCTGTCATTGCCTATCATAATTGGACAAAACTGCAGAAATCTCATATAAAAGTCATCGAATACACAACGTTAACAAAAGGACACAAAAAATGATATAATCTCATCACACCCAATCTCAATACCGCCACATTGTATCCTCATTCTAATCCCGTTTTTCATGTGCTCTCGTTCATTAAATATTTATCAAGTATTCAATCCTCTTTCGGTTAGAAAGGCTTGGCACTAAACCTACAAAAAAAAAGACTGGAAACAGTACCTACACCAAGGATTGAAATTTCTTCGAGCAATGGAAAAAAAAGTGAAATGAATGTGGATAGATGGGAATTTAAATTGAAAATATATTTTGCACAATGCAAAGGGAAAAATTACAAAACAAGAAAAAACAGAAATACAATGGAATAGACGGAGAGTAAAAATGGGAAGACCAAAGTGTCTTTTGGGAGTATTGATTTTTGAAGAGAAAGTTAATTAAATCTGGGCAAATACAAGTATAAAAATCATGGATTTCTAGAAACGATTCAGCTTTATAAACCGAGTACGGAGTAGTTGTTTTTGAAGAAATAAATGCATCGATGCTAATGTAAGAAAGTTGCATTGGATTTTCGAATTTTTGTTTGTCTTGGAGCACTTTGTGAGAGTCTCAATATTTGCCTGTAACAGATAAAGTAAAGATCTGTCAAGGTTTGAATTCGAGGTAGGTGGGTAGGTAGGAATGGCTGTCCTACTTACGCGTAGGACACAATTAGCGCTGAGTAAGCCGTTTTGATTCCATCCATACCTCATGAGATTCGAAATAGATTTAAAGATGGGTTATGGATGATGTACCTATGTTCCGCACGTACAATCCTATTTATAAAATGTATTATTCTCCTACTCTACGGCCCATTACCTCATAGTGCCATTTAGTAAGGGAGTGATAAGGGGGGGGGGGCTAAAGCCACTTTGTGTTATTGAGGTATGGGATCAAATCTTTGATCTTGAATTCTGAGAGTTCCTCAATATCGTTGAAGAAATCTTTTCTTAAGTAGAGCTCTTTTCCTAGCCAAGGCCAGCTACTGCAGAAAGAGTTTTGTGGTATACCCAATTTTGCCGCATGCTCCCCTATAGGCCAATGCCACATGCAGATTTCTGGCTATTTCATGCCTTGGTTTGGAAATTAAATTGATTGATTTTGGTTTGTTATAGGCGGCCAGATTTTCCTAGATATAACGCAACTCGTTAAACTATTCCACCTATGATTTGCTTCTGATGTGCATTTGGTCAGAATATAGCCCTTCACAACTCCATTATACTATCACTGTCAGTGAATTGTGAATGGCTGTAGTGTCCGTAGCTTAGTGGTTAGGTGCGTTGGCTGCTAAGCAGAACGTCGTGGGTTCGAATCCTACTCGGGCCCAAAGTTTTTATTTCACTTTCACGGACATGCCTCTTGCGAAGAACTGACAAAACTTCCAAGAGTATCATCTGTCATGAAAAAGTGCTCTCTCAACTTTGCCGTTCGGAATCGGCGTTAAATTGTAGGTCCCCTCAATTCTTCACACGCACCTAGAGAATTGTTGATGAAGTAACCACTTAGGCCTTGGCTCTTCAAGAGCTCTATTATTTTTTTTTATTTATTTGATCCTTGCCTAGCTAGCTCATCTGCCTTCTTATTTCCCTCATGGCTCTATGGCCCGGTATCCAGATTAGAGAGACGCTCATATCAAGTTCCTTGAGGGCCTCTCTGTATTGCTGGACCAGTTTAGAGGATGATAAAGCTGAATCAATGGCCTTAATAGGTGCCAGACTGTCTGTTAGTATAGCTTAATTTTGGTTCTATCGGATATCTTTAAGGGCTATACGAGCTTTCTCTTATCGCTAACAATTCTGCCTGGAATACACTGGCAAAATTGGGAAGTCTATAGGATTTTGAAATCTTAAGAGATTCACAGAAGACACCTGCATCAACACCGCATTCAATCTTCGAACCATCCGCGAAAATAGTTGTGGCGAAAGTCTTTCGTCACATCGCCTTCCGATTTCGATTCGATTCTTGACGGGAAAAAGACTCTAAACTTCTTTGAGGTGTTTAGGATAGGGATGCAGTAATCGGTGATTGAAAATGGATGTCTCTGATGGTATCAGGCTGGTTAGAATTGGAGTACGCGTAGGATCTGGTTTTCCAGCAGCAGCCCATTTTCTTTGAGTCTCAAGATACTCCAGACACCTGAATATGTTGCAAAGTTGCGCCTTTGATTGCTGTAGTAGACCAATAATAAAGACCTTTATTAATAACAATAGAAAAATTTTATTATATAAGAGAAAAACATGTACGTCTTTCGTACACAACAAACAGGATACAAGTAAGATTTTATACAGAGAAAAAATGAAATTATGTTTGTCAAAAAGTAACAGAAAAACTGATTATAAATTTGTTCGACTGAGTTTGTTATTCCAACACGCCCCCTCAAACGGGCTCGAACAACCCACACTTTGTTCTCAAATCGATGACCCTACTTGCTGATACTGGTTTTGTTAAGAGATCCGCCAGCATGTCCTCGCTTCGACAATAGTCAGATTTAATGATTTCCTTGGCTATATAATCTTTGATGAAATTATATTTCGTATCGATGTGCTTAGAACGGTTGCTGTACTTTTCGGTTTTTAACATCTTTAAACAACTTTGGTTGTCTTCCCATATCAAGGTTGGCCCAATTATATCAACATTAATTTCTGCAAGCAACTTCCTGAGCCATATTGCTTCCTGGCTTGCTTCAGCTAAGGCGATGAATTCCGATTCAGTTGATGAAAGTGCCACACAGGTTTGCTTGCGACAACACCAACTTACAGCACCACCAAAAACTTTAAAAATGTAGCCGGAATTAGATTTTCGTTCTTTTCTGTCTTCTGCCCAATTTGCGTCCGCATACCCAATAAGATGTTCTTTATTGTTGTTTTGACTCAGAAACAATCTAAGATGAGAAGTCCCTTTTAAATATTTGGCAACACGTTTCAGCTCGTTCCAATCTTCAACTGTAGGTTTTGACACTTTTGACGACAATATGCTGATGCTTGCTGCGATGTCTGGTCGGGAACTGATTGCGATGTAAAGTAAACACCCAATAAATTTTTGATACATTTCGTTGTTCGATAAAAAACTAACTTCAGCACTTGACTTCCCATAGCTTGGGTCCATCGGCATCTTCGAAACTTTTGCATCTTTCAATCCCATCTCTTCAATAACTTTGTTTATATACGTTGTTTGACTTATTGAAAAATGTCCATCATCGTTTCGATATACCTCAAGACCTACGTAATTTTTAATCGGTCCGAGATTTTTCATTTTGAACTTCGATTTCAGTAGACTTTCAGTGTCATTGACAAGGTTTTGATCTTTACTGATTACTAACAAATCATCAACGTAGATAAGTATATAAACAAAAAACTCACCTACAGATTTCTTGAACAGACATTGGTCAATGTTGCTTTGATAATATCCATTCTCCAAGAGAACATTGGTGATAGTTAGGTTCCACGCCCTTGCTGACTGCTTTAGCCCATATATAGCTTTATTTAATTTACATACCTGGTGTTCTTTATTCTCTGCAATGAACCCCATCGGCTGCCGCATGTAGACCGTTTCCTCAAGGTCGCTGTGGAGAAAGGCCGTCTTAACATCCAAGTGTAATGCATGCATATTTCTGTGACCTGCTACAGCCAACAACGTTCGTACAGTAGTTTGCCTTACGACTGGTGCAAATGTTTGATCGTAATCGAGTCCACGACGCTGAAGAAACCCTTGCGCTACCAATCGTGCCTTGTAAACCAGTTCTCCTCTTGAATCTTCTTTGGACTTGAACACCCACTTGCAACCGATCGCCTTCTTGTCAGCAGGTAAGTCCACCAGTTCCCAAGTACTATTATCCGATAAAGCGTCCATTTCATCCTTCATTGCGCGTTTCCAGTATTCACTTCTGTCGCAAGATATCGCCTCCTGAAAACTGGTCGGATCGAATTCTTTAATAGTCTTCAGTACGTTTACTTCATAGGTTAATCTATTTGGTGGTTTTCCTTTTGTTGTTCTGGATGATGCTCTTCGCTGTGGTACTTCATTTTCTAATTCATTTTGCGATCCGTCCAAAGATTCATCGAAACCGTAATAAGTGCCTTCAGAACTTGTATCTGTGTCCAAATTTTCAACCACCTTTTCTCTATTGCATTTATTTTTGATTTCAACTTCGAAATAGTCATCATCGCTGTTACTTTTCGGAATCTCATCTTTCTTGTTGTTGTTGATTTCTGGAACGATTCCACGTTTATTTGAATTCGACTCTACTTTCGAAGAATACTTCAAAAAATAAACGTCTCTGCTAATCGTTATCTTTTTCGTAGTAGTATCTAGGAGTCTGTAAGCTTTCGAGTTCGCATCATAACCAACAAAAATTAAACATTTCGACTTGTTGTCCCATTTGTTTCTCTTTTCTTTCGGAACATGTGCAAAACATCTTTCTCATCGACTCGTAGACTGCAAATTTTTCGCATTAACTGCACTTTGTTGCTTAAGGTGTTCCTTTCGTGGTAATTTTTTAGACTATCCCACGCTTTCTTTGATGTTGTGGCCTTTCTAATGTGCTGCAGCTGGCTATCTTCAACTGATAGGGCAATTGTTGCTCGTGCCTCGTCATCTTTAGCACTCCATTCCGGAGTCACAGGTACTGGTGCTTGCTTTAGTCCCGATACGTAGCCCCATAGCCCTTCCTTTATTAACAACATTTCCATTTTGTATTTCCATACAAAATAATTGTCGGTTCCAAGTTTTTTAATTGAAAAACGATTCTCCGCCATCTTGCATAAAATTTTCTTCTTGTGAGTCGATCAAATTTTCTTTATTTATGGCCTGGGCCCATAACCTGTTGCAAAGTTGCGCCTTTGATTGCTGAAGTTCACCAATAATAAAGACCTTTATTAATAACAATATGAACATTTTATTATGTAAGAGAAAAAACATGTACGTCTTTCGTACACAACAAACAGGATACAAGTAAGATTTTATACAGAGAAAAAATGAAATTATGTTTGTCAGAAAGTAACAGAAAAACTGATTATAAATTTGTTCGACTGAGTTTGTTATTCCAACAATATTTAATAAAGAGGTCAATCGGAAGAAGATCCAGGACAGGACGCAATCATTTCTCTGCATCTTTGTATAAGCTTGTTTACTATGTAAGCTTTGCTGAGAGCAGGCCACCAAGCAATGGAACCATAAACAAGTGTCGATCTTACAACCGTTGTGTATGTCCATTTTCTTCGAGGTAGTTAAGGACTTTTCCTAACTATAGGAGCAGCTATAAAATCAGAAAACGACAATAGCGAAAAATCACTCTTGACAAAGTCTCACAGCGCCGCGCCATCCCGCAAACCATTTTCCCGCAAAAAATCCATTTTTTTTTCATGACAATCTACTACTGTTCGGCACTCAAAGTTATAAGAATTAAGGAGATCGATATATGCCACACCTTTTTTTCAAAAAAAGAAATTTTAGGAGACTCGAAATGATGAGAATCATGGAGAACGAAGCAAATTAATTCTTCGTTCAAGTAAATTGTGTATTGTGAAATCAATCAGTTCCAGATTGTTCATTCAGGCTAGTTATCAACTATAGAAGAACAATTCTTCGCATCAATTTTGGTCCCGTGTCATCATACACCGAGAAAGCAGATCAAAAAAACAAAATCAAAAAAATGTCGTGTGGTAAAGTCAATAAATCTATGTTATTATTAGTGTTTCTTTCAACCCGGAAATTGTCCGTTATATTTTCAAAATGTATCACAAAATGGATATGTCATTTTTAATACTCGTGATCATATCACACAACTTGTCTCAACACATTTCGCATTGCAAAAAAAAAAAAAAATAAATAAAATCGTTACGCTGGGAATGTTTGTGTGGGAGCTCGAAGTAAATCAAATTCCACAAGACAACATTTTATTACATGTCCCATCCCATTGTCCCACTTTAGGTGGGCAAACATTTACAACCAGTTTCTGGCACCTTACTCATCTCTTTCAATCTACAAAATCCAACGTTACAGTTGTTACAGAGTGAACGAAAAATAAAAACCGGGCAATATTGTAGCAATAAATTCTCTCTGGAATTTCGGCATACCTACTGGTGTCGCACCGGATGCATAATACAAGTCCTGGCGATGGTAACGAAATAAAAATAAATGTAGAGGCGAGTTACATATTGTGCAAGGATATTTCAGGGATTTTTTTTGTGTGTAAAACGAGTCAGAAAATATTGCTTTACGTGCAGGTGTGTTTGACAGAGCTTTTTGTACCTACGTATATTTTGAGGTCCTTAAGTTTTTTAAATTTGTTTAAATTCATTTCATTTGTCCTGGTTTTGGTTCTTTGACTAAAGCAAAAGCACTCAGCATCGCATACTGATGTAAACCGCTTGTCAACCTGAGACAATCCTAAGGCGCCTAACTTAAGGACACTCTTCATAGTTGTATACAAGCGAAAGCTTCTTATTTTCAAAGAAAAATAAAATACATATAATCTTCTATACAAAACCACTGTGAAACATGTTCTAATTATTTGTTAGGCATATAGAGAAGAGTAAGAAAGAGAAATCTTGAACTGAAAACGTTCTACGCAAAGCAGGAAGTAAGATCCTTCCAAGAAGCATGTAACTGTGGAAATGGAGCCAAGGATATGTACTTGTTCTGTTCTTCTCATCAGTGTCGACATTCAAGGCACTACAAATACCTATCATCGTCATACAGCTTCAGTGGCATCATCCTCAAAATGCTCATCTGCTAGAATAGAGTGGCCCATCAACTAAGACCTGAATTTCTTTGGAATACTTGAATAACCTTCACCCCGGTCGGTCGATGGGAAAAGACTTGAGTAGAAAAAAAATATGACACAATATCAGATGTACAAAAGTGGGAATTAAACTTAAACAGCCCTCAGGGTGTAGGAGCTTCATCAAGCGTATATATTTCTTACCTCAATCCCCTATTCAAACAGTTTTTTTTTTTGTCTTTCGTGCACACATGTATGTCTAGAGAGGAACTTTTAAACATGAAGCAAAGGCGCAATTGTAGAATAATCCAGGCGTGATAGTGTCTGTGAGGGGATGGATTTGTATTTCAAGTCATATGCATTTGTAGAAATTATTTCTAGTGAGAGGAACGCATATTTTAAGCATTTTGATGATTTTAAAGTTGCTTATGAGAAGATTTGTCTAAGCACTTTCGCCTATTTTCAAGTGAAAAGAATTCTAATAGTCTTCAATAAACAATTACTACTGTCAGTGTCCCTCTCCCTCCATGAAGGAACCGTGTTACTAGTACTTAGTACCAGTAATTTTTAGTATTTCCAAGTAGATACTTTTAAGAATATTGAAGTGGCATTAATAGCATTCTCATGTGTCAGTTACTGGATTTTCAAGTATGAATTTAAAGTACTTCAGTTGGCACTTTGTACTCAAAAGTACTAGAATTAGCATTTCAAAATTCTTAAAGTTACGAAGTTATTAAGTATTAAAAGACTTGTAACCAGGGTACTGAAGTATCAGTACTAGAGCTGATTCTTATACTTGAAAGAACTCAAGTATCGAAATACTTAAGTACTTTATAGCTCTCTTCCTTTTTTGACATATGCGTTATTAGGAAAATAAAGCGTTTAAAACAAATACAGCCCTGATTGCTATCGATTCCTTACCGAGAATCGAAAAGGATTGATTTTGTAAAAAAAAAGAAAAAACTACCATTAGCACCCACTTTATCTATCGTTCGTCACATGTTACACTTACTTATGTATCGACCCTTATAGTTGGAATTATTAGTATGTCAGAACTATTCTCCGTTCGAAGTCTAAGCCCTCCATATAGTTCTCGATATCAAAGGGTTAAAAGAGGATATGCCAAGAGCAAGCACAAAAAAAAAACCACCTTGACACGATGACGATGAGTGACATCGTTTTCTAGAATTACATGTAAATCCATTTCAAGAGAGAGTCTTACACATGCTATGCGGCATTAGATAAGTGCATTCTTTAGAAAATTGTTGCCCGAGATGCTTACAATGCCGAAGGAAACGATGCACGTCAATGTTTTATAATTGAGGTTCAAAATGATACTCGTTAGGTATATATAGAATACTAGCAGCAGGACGAAGGATGAAGAATCAGCGTTTTTCCCAGCAGCATGTATATAGTTTGATGAATAATAGCGAAATATGATGCAGTAGTTTATATAGACAAAGCAAACGAATATTCAATTTTAGTTGCATAGGTAATTCCAAAAATAGTCTGTGAGCTTGAGATTCAAATTCATATTTTGCTAAGTGGATTTAAATTTTTTATGTATGACAAGGATATATGCAAAAATGCACATTATGACAATCGAGACTTCAAAGGGAAAACCGTATGGCTTACGTAATTTAAAAAAAATGGTAGCCAGCTCGGTCCCTAGCTAGTTGCCTCCATTTTTGCACTAAAAGTTGATTGAGGTCCTCTCACACTTGTGTCCTCTTACACTCCTTTTATATCCCTTGGGAATAGTGTCAAAGGCTTTCCGGGCTGGAACATTGGTGCCCATCCGCTCTAAATAACCAAGCCATCTGAGTCTCTGAACCTTGACCCTTTTGGCTAGGTCCATGTCGTTCTACAACCCGTAAATTTCACTGTAATATCTTCTTGGCCATTCACCTTCAATGCACACGCGGCCAAAGATGACCCGAAGAACTTTCCTCTCGAAACAGCCTTAGGCACTTTCATCCGATTTTGTCAAGGCCCATGCTTCTGAACCATACAACAGGACTGGGATGATGAGGGTGCTGTACATTTTACCTTAGTTGCTCGAGAGAGGGCTTTCCCACTCAATTGCTTTCCTCGCCTGGATCCACAATCAGGACCAATCAGATTGTTGACGAAAGGCTTCAGACGTTCACATATTACGGCAGAGAGGATATTGTAGGCGATGTAAAGTAGACTGATTCCTATGTAGTTGGAACAAAGGGATAAGGCAAACAATGCTGAGGTTCCATTCATCGGGCATGCATTCCTCTGACCATATCTTACAGATGATTTGGTGCATGCTTCTATCTAGCTAGTCGTCTGCTGCTTCGAAAAGCTCGGCAGCTAGACCATCTGCTCCAGCGGCTTTGTTGGATTTCAGCCGCGATATTTCCGTTTTTACTTCTTCTAGGTTGGGTTCATGGAATTGCTGGCTATCATCGTATCCGAAGAAAGGCTCCTGTCTGACGGCGGTGTTTTGTTCGTCGTCACCGCTATACAGTCTACAGAAGTGGTCTGTCCAAATCCCCAGCATTGACTGCGATTTTACTATGATGTTCCCTTGTTTATCTCTGCAGGCATCGGTCCTTGCTCGATGACCTTGATCCATCTGTTTTACCTTCCGATAAAACCGCCGAACTTCATTCCTGCTGTTGGCTCCCTCAACAGTCTCGATCTCTCTCTTTTTTTTCTCCTGAGAACGAGAAGCCGGAGTTCCTCTCTCCTCTTTTGCTCGTAGAGCTCACGAGCAGCTCTTGTCCTTCTTTGTTTGCCTCCTGCTTGGCTGCATGGGCCTGCCTGCATTCTTCGTCAAGCCAGGGGTTTCGTGTTGGTGGCTGTGTGAAAACTAGCACGTTAGAGGCGGCATCTCTAACTGCATTCTGGCAATTTTGCCACTGGTCTTCGATACTTGATACTGGCAGCATAGGACTTATTAAGAGATTACTTTACACTCGATCAGTATATGGCCCTGCCGTCTGAAATTTGGACATCAGGTGAGTACATTCATATCTCATACTGGGGAAAATTATTGGACAAATTCCCTTACATGATTTTGCACAGAGTAAACTCAAACGAAAAAAACCATCATGGTATGCTTTTGACCCTCTGTAGCTACTAAAGCATAAAGACTTGCCCTCTGATATTTGGACAGCATGTCCGTACGTTTATATCCCACACTGGGGTAAATTATTTCCCCTGAGAAATTTGGGCAACATGTGTATTGATTGTAAGTTAAAAGTAAGGTACAGACTGCTGACTAATCCTGTCCAGTTAAATTACCTACTTTTATAAGTTAAAACACTAAAGGCAGTTTAATTCGTGACTTAAATGACAGAAGTCTTTAAAACTCTCATGGTGAGACACAATATAAAGCGTTGTTGTTGTTTGCCTACTCTTGAGTTTTTATTTAAAGTCAAAAAAGTACTTTATCTTTTTACAACAAAGTATCGTGAGCAAAATTTAAACTTTAGTTGCGTATAATAATTTGAATAAAGAATTAAAATACTTACCCTACAGTAACATCAAATATATTGCTACCAACTGAACTAGACACAGCCATATCGCCGAATCCTTTTCGAGCAACAATCACTGAGGTAATTAGATCAGGTATTGATGTTCCAGCTGCGAGGAATGTTAAGCCCATAACCTATAAATAGACAATTATAAAAATCAATAAACAAATTACCGACATTTTTCTAATGGCTAGTTTCTGTCAAATACATGTTTATGACATCACACATAAAAGAAACAAAAAATAACGATACCAACCTCAGGTGGTATTCGTGCAGTATCACCGGCTACATTAGCCCACCACACCATAAGATATGAATAAGCGGCTATCCACATTATCGAACCAATAAATGTCACCGGATAGAATTGTTTGCCTCTTGGAGTTCGTGTATCTGGTAACGTTAGCCATAGTGGAAACAGAAGAGGTGCCACCAGGACATAGGTTAATCGTTTTCGTGCAGTTGATGGCCAAGCCATACTTAAGGCTTCTGGTGGTTCTTCGATTTCGTTGCCCTGCTTAAGGTCCACATTAATGGGGAACAATTTTTTTTAATTAAAAAAAAAATAAAATAAATTCAAAATGAATTATTAAACAGTCACGAAAAAAAATTAATTTAACGATAAAAATATTTTTTTTTTATTTAACTACATATGGATATAAAAATAAAAATATGAATAAGAATAAAATGGTTTTTTTTTTACTTTAAACTGAGGGAGAAAATATGTTTTAGTTTGGATACATTATAAGAGACTTAATTTGCAAAAAAGGAAAATAAATCAAAAATAGTTGCCGAACGCAATGAAATGGAATGGAATGCAGTATGGTGTTGCAAGCAATATGTTGGCTCTAAGTGGGTGCTCTTTTGTGTTGAATATTTTCGTTTGTGTTCAAATAATTAAAGATACAAACAAAAATATGCATAATGCCGCAAGCAGGTAAAATATTGCTCTAAGCATGCAACGCTATAATTTTAAAGTAATCAAAAACTTATATTTTTTAACAGGTCTACGACAGCAAGTTTGCACTTTTTTTGTTGAGTCGTTTTACTTTTGTAGTGTCTGATATAATCTTAATAATGTGAAATTAATAAATTTTAATAAAATTAAAAATGTAAATTATAATAATGTTTCGCTTATATATTCATAACCATCCTATATTGTATACTAATAATCTGTTACATTTTTTTTTTATTTACACTTAATTCACGGTCTGCAACCAAGTCTAAGGCTTTTACCTAAATCCATGTTTTTTTCACTACTCAGTAGCCAGCACAGCTAAATATCTCTTGGCAAACAACAACAATTTAGATTGCAGTCGATAAAAAAGCCGGTAAATAAATGACAGTTGTGCTGGCGATAGAACTTTCAATTATTGCAATAAAGACAGCGCTGATGGCGTTAAGAAGAACTATTTTGCTACGTGAATCTAATGATCTGAGTTATGAACTCTTTTAGGTTGAAGTATTTGCTAATTTGTTTAGTCCGAGACACAACCCTCAGGTCCATATTGCGCCGTTTTATGTAACAATTGCCATACAAATTGGATTTGACAGATAGCATTTTATTCGCACTTGATTACTGTGTTTGCTACTGAGTAGTGCAAAAAACACGGCTTTTGTCAAAAGATTCTCGTTGATGATCAATCCATTTGGATCATTTTCTGTAGGACCTGTTTCAATTTATTGAGGTTAAGGTTAAGGAACCAAAGACTAAGTGACTAACTCCCTTCAAAAATATCTAAAGTGCGTGAAAGGAATTGAGGAAAACTACAATTTTATGCCAATCTCGAACGGCTTATAGTTGAAAAGCAATTTTCCACTTTATCAGTAGGTGCCTCCAACACAAAATTTTGGAATTTTCAAACTGTTTTAAATCAGATATGAGCGATGTTCATCAATTTTAGCTAAAGATTTATCCTAAACGGACTTTTTTTTAAAAAAGGACGAGTAAGAGTACCTAAGAGCTTATGTTGTCGTGGTCAATAATGAGAAGTTTATTTCTTCTCTCTTCTATTGTCATAAACAAATAATAGTATAAAAATATGAAATGGTAATGTAAATTTAACCATAGGATTTTGTTTGCATTTTTTTTCGTTTTAAAAGCTCGATTAAGTCCAATGTTGTTAAGTTTCTTAATCATACGGAAAGATTCATGTTGCGTGGTTTATAAGGATCTTATACACGTCATTTGGAAGCCCGGGGCGTAGCGGCCGGTTGCGTCAGAATTCATTCATCATTTACCGCAAGGAATAGAAAATGGATTTCTCATTGAACATAAAATCCAAGTGGGTTTTCAAACGAACTTCTATGGAACTTATGTTCCCTGATTCCTTACTAGGGAACATTTTCTTTCAATTTACCTCACACACAGAAACACATAATTCAAAAGTGAATCGAAATGTTGCATACCTTCCTGCGACCATAAATCAAACTCACCTGGAATGATATGATTCAGTTTCTATATCACTTAAGACAGTAATGTCGATGGTGCTCTCTCAGAGTAAAAGTAAGTTGGCAAACACTTTTGCTGAATGCAAAATAATCGATAGAAAAGACAGTAAAGATGGATTGATTGCATGGCAAAGGATATTGAAAGGTTTGGTTTTAGTTTTCTTTTCTCCTAAATTGAGAAAAAGCATGCCATGTCAGATGAACATACAAACAAAGATCTCGAAAAAAGCAAACGTGGAAAGGATTAAATAGATTACTAAGGGAGTCTTTTTTGGATATGGAGAAGTTTGCATCCAATTAAGAGTTGAATACATTCCGTTTATAGGCTGTCTGTTATTAAGACGCTGTTTTGATTGCGCTTCAATTCAATTGATAGTAATACCAGGACTTTAGGTCCTTAAAAACTTCGTCAGGGAATAACTATGTAAAGCTTAATTATCCGTTCAATCAATAGCCTTGACTCTCTACCTTTTAACTAGCGGCCTGAATGATTTCATTTCTTATAATTGTGACAATAGACGAAGATGATGCTGTGTCATCTGAAATATATAAGTGCATTAGACTTACCATATTCAAGCTTTTTTGCAAACCCCAAAATATGAGGGAAGTATTGAGAAAGCGATCCTGAAAAAGGGAGATCCTCTAAACTGCGCCAACTACAGAGGAATCAGACTACTTAACATCGCCTACAAGATCCTCTCTGCCGTAATATGTGAACGTCTGAAGCTTTTCGTCAATACTCTGATTGGTCCTTATCAATGTGGCTCTGGCCAGGAAAGTCAACCATCGACCAAATTTTCACTTTGCGGCAGATTCTAGAAAAGACTTATGAACTCAAAATCGATAACCATCACCTTTTCATCAATTTTAAGGCCGCGTGGCGTATGACAGCATCTATAGAGACGAACTGGATAAAGCTATGTCTAGTTTTGGCATCCCTGCACAAACTTGTTCGCTTGTGCAAAATGACGATGGAGAACTCACGCTGATCCATCAATGTTGGCAACAAGCTTACGGAATCTTTCGACGTCAACAAAGGATTCAGACAAGGCGATGCACTGTCGTGCGATTTCTTTAACATCGTTCTTGAGAAGATAGTGCAGGACTCCACCATCAACTCCAGAGGCACTATCTTCCAAAATTCTGTTCAACTCCTCACGGACGCCGATGATATTGATATAATGGGAAGAACACAGCGTGATGTCAATGGCGCCTTTGTGAGAATTGAGACAGAAGCGTCAAAAATGGGTTAAGCGGTAAATGAGGGAAAAACGAAGTATATGCTGTCTTCGAGGAAGGACACCCAACACCGGCACACGGCTCGGAAGGAACGTCACAATAGACGCATATAACTTCGAGGTAGTAGAAGAGTTTGTCTACCTAGACTCCACAATAAACACGGGCAATAACACCAGCGCCTAGATCAGTCGAAGAATAACTCCTGCTAATCGCTGTTTCTTTTGACCTTGACAAAATCGGATGAAAGTGCCTAAGGCTGTTTTGAGGGGAGAGTTCTTCGGGTCACCTTTGGCCCCGTGTGCAATGAAGGGGAATGGCGAAGAGGATATTTCAGCAAACTTTACGGGTTGTATAACGACATGGACCTAGCCATAAGGGTCAAGGCCCGGAGGATCAGATGGATCGGTCATTTAGAGCAGATGGACTCCAATGCTCCGGCCCGGAAAGCCTTCGACACTATTCCCGAAGGACGTAGGAGGAGAGGAAGACCACGACTCTGGTGGCGCACTCAAGTGGAAGAGGACCTCAATCAACTTGGAGTGCGAAACTGGAGACAGCTAGCTAGGGACCGGGTGGTTGGCTGTTGTAGGATCTGGGGGCGTATGCTGTAACTGTTCCTACACAGCAAGTGCTTACCTTACCTCCTGGTGGTAGCCACCGGGTACTGGTTATATCTCAAGATATAACTTGCGAAACTTGTAAACTCGGGTGCAAATCGGAGAAACAGAAGCACCATATCAACGGCCCCATAAATTTGGAGGTTAGTGTGAGGGGCTAACAACCCCTCCACAGCAAAAAAAAAAAAAATGAACGTTATGAGGGAGAGACCAGCCTCGTATAATGACCCTCTCATGCTAACCAGACCCGGCAGGAGGTTGCAGTATCTCAGGCTGAGATCCTTCATTAATTGTGAGCCGGATAAGTAGTAGCTAGAGACGGAGTTGGCTGGCGGAGACTGTTGATTGAGGCCCAAGTCCACAACGGACTGTAGCGCCATCTTAAGCTAGTAAGTTAGTTGAGAAAGCCCAAATTTAATATAATTGTGTATTGCTAAGTTAAAAGTGTATTTATTGTTTGTAGTGCCATGCAAACATAACATAAGTACAGTAAATGAAAATTCTTCAAAATACAAATCACCACTTGACAAATAATAAACATATTACACATTAAGATTTAAGAAGGCATCGACCATTTTTAATTTATTAACTGCCTGCTTTTGCAAAATGTATTTTATAAATAATAAATTTGTCAACTTTTTATATTTTATAAACAAAAATTCAAAGCTCAGATTTTTTCAAAAAACAAAAATAAATAGCGTTTTTTTTGTATGTAAGAAAAGAAGCCAATTAATCTTAAAAAAAATTTATTCAACTGATTAAAAGCACTTTTACTGCGAATTTTAAATAAACAAAATTCAAACAACTTTTTTTTTGTATAAACTCAACTAAGATTTGGTTTAAAAAAATATGCAAAGTATTAAAAATGGGTACTGGGTACTCAATTTAATTTTATTATTATTTATCAACTAAGTATATATACTAAACGCAATATTTTTAGGTTAAAATATATAATATGGAAAAAATTTTGCTTAAAAAAAATTGATAGAGACTAACTTTGGTACTAAATCTTCGTGTCTGAATTTTGACCCTCTGTTCAATCCAGCTAGGACGACGGTGACTCAATGACGGCTTTTTAATTGTGTATCATATTAAATTTAATAATTTTTTTTATTTCAGTTTGTAATTTTTTTTTTACAATTTTAGTTTGTAAAGTAATAATAGGTTTATTGTAAAATATATATGACAAACATATATTATTTATTTAAATAGATTGACACAGGTTAAAGTTTTAGAAGAAGAAGTCAAATTTAAACAGGAAATGAAAGAAAGGACAAATCAAATTTTTAGTTATAGAGAAAGAAACAGAGACTAGAGAGAGATAGAGAGAGAAACAGGCAGAGTTCGGGCCAACTCGGAATGCTTTGGCAGTTTTGCTTTTTCGATAATAAAAAAAATAAAATTTAAAATCTATTAATACATCTTTTGAATGTTTAAATTTTTCAAAACTTTAAGCCAAAAATAACATGGACAATGTTAACATTAATTATACATTTTGATTACTTAAATGCATTTAATGAAGTTCAACCAACACAACGATTAGTATTTTGTGTTTTGTTCTGTTTGTGATTTACTGCATAAGCAAAGCCAAATAATATTAGAACTTATGATTTTTGTTTATAAAATTACTTTCCGAATCAGCTCTGAATAAGAAACGGGTGAATTAAGATAAAAAATACAAAAAAAAAAAAAACAAACAATAAATAAGTAAATGGAGAAAGAATAAAATTAATAAATCAAAGTTTAAAGTCACACATTACCAATGAGTAATAAAGGACGATATTTTTTTTGGTTTGTGTATGAAGAAGAAATGTAATCTCTTTTGAATATTTTCCCCAAAGTTAAAAGCAAAGTTTTGCTTTTTTTTTGCAAAAAAAATATCGTTCTTTGTGATGATTCACCTAAGATTTAAATTTGTAAAACTTTGTTTGAGAAAACTAAATTTGCTACAATCTTAATTGTTGAAAATCAATTGATTTATTATCGTTTTGTTTTTCACAGATATTTAAAAAAAAAAGCTAAGCCAATACTTAAGTACCCTTTTCACGCATTAACATTTTTTATACTGAGCTACAGTCCTGCATTTTCAAATTATGTTGGTGCAGTAAAATCCTCTATTAACTTGAATAAAAATTTATTTTGATTTTGGTCTTATGTGTGGATTTGTAGATCTTAGTTATTAAAGGAGCCATTTATGAAACGATCGTTTCGAGGTGCAATCTATGCCAGTCACTAAGAAGGTAGATTGTAAAAAGCATGCAGAATGCTTCCGCTTATCAGACGCGAAGAGCTCGACTGGAAGGAAAGATGGTTGATATTAAAAGACACCAAATGAAAATCGCGCAAGCAAGACCGCAAACTATTTTCCCGCAATACTAGAGGCCGAATTGCCAGAGCCAGAGATATAAGAGATTGCAGTACTTTATAATGCAGTCAGTAAAGTCACAGTTAATTACTTAAAAAAGTACTTTAACTGGAAAATAGCAGTAACCAGTCAGTACTTAATTTTTAACTCGCAGTGAATAAAGTCAATCGGCTAAAGAACCATTAACTGCAATACTTTTTAACTGAATTATGTCAGTTAACTCTGTAAACCAGTTTGGTTTTAGTAAATAAATCCTTTTGATTGCAGTCAATTAAGTTTAAGTCAATTGACTGGTTTTAAGTCATTTGCCTAATTTTCAAACCTTTTTTAATGAATCGTGAGATTGAGTCACAAGATACTATTGACTCACTTTTATCTCAGCACACAGTGGTCTAAATTTCAGAAGGCAAGGCCTTATAATTTAGTACGGACAGAGGGTTAAAGGATACCCTTCTAGACTGGAGTAAATTATTATAAAAATTCCCCCACAGGATTTTGCACACGGTGAATTCAAACGAAAAAACCATAGCGTGCTGAGATAAACGTTATAGGTAGTAGTATTGTCTCAATTGTTAATTGACTGCATCAAATTGGGCTAAGAAGTGTGGCTTGGACGTCAATCCACATAAAGCAGAACTAGTACTCTTTACAAGATGGTACAAAGTTCCTCAGATTAACCCATACACGATTAAAGGAATACCCTTAAGCTTTTCCAACCAAGCCAAACATTGAGGCCTTATTTTAGACAAAAAACTAAATTCGAAGGCAAATATTGATGAAAGAGTGAAAAAGGCTACTGTAGCGCTTTTTACTTGTAAAAAGACCATAGGCTCGATATGGGGCTTCTCCCCTAAAATAATCCACTGGCTATACACTTCAGTTATCAAACGGATACTCATCTATAGAGTTGTCGTAAGGTGGATCGCACTGGACAAGATGGTAAATCTAAATAAACTTATTAAAGTCCAGCGGTCAGCAGGTATGTGCATCACAGGAGCACTTCGCTCAACACCAACAACAGCCTAGGAAGTGCTTTTAAACCTTACACCTCTTGATATCTTCTATACATTTTGGCAGCTTACTCATGCAATACTGGACATGCTACTATGTTAGACAACTTCAGATCTATTCCAGATCGCTTAGACTATACCACCCAAAAATGGTATTCGATAATAGTTTTCAAGTTTAAATCCCTTCAAGATCTTCTTGGAAAGAAGAGAGACCCCTGACAGATAATAGGGTACACTTCTATACAGACGATTCAAAGACCGATTACGGCGTGCGTTGGAAGTGGTATCTATTCGAAACAACTGAATCTCAGTCTATCATATAGACATCCCAATCAATGTAGTGTGTTCCAGACATAAGTAAAGGTGATTAAAGGGCACTATCCTGGCTAAAAAAAACGTTATATCTTGCAAGGATATACGTATCTTCTCGGACAGCCAAGCCGCTCTCAAATCTCTTGCGTCTGTCTCCACAAACTCTCAAATAGTCCACGATAGTCGATCATCTCTGATGACGGAACAGTTTAATATTCACCTCATTTGGGTGCGAGGGCACTGAGACATACCGGGAAATTGCAAAGCCGATGAGCTCGCCAAAAACGGAACACTTCTGCCTACCGTTAGACAAAGACATAACATAGGAACACCACTTGTTACATGCAAATATCTTCTCAAACAATATGCTCTAGAATCAACAAATGCTAGATGCTCACTGAGTACCACCTACCACCTAGACCTGAAACGGTCAAATGGCTTGATTTCCCTGAGCAGAAAAAATATAAGCTCTACAATTGGAGTCATAACAGGACAATGCCTCATAGGTGGACATGCATTGAGGCTAGGGATCTACGCAAACGACTTCTGTAGAAGCTGCATGGACGAAGAGGAAGAGGAAACAGTCCAACACTTTCTGTGTACATGTCCGGCACTCTCCAATACTTCGATAATACCAGTGAACTGGCAACGATCGACACAAAATGTCTCTCTAACTTCATTTAAAGTACAAAATGGTTTGTTTAAGTTCATTACTCTCCCATGAGTAACTTCTTTAGTGGTATCAAAATGGACCCTTGAGGTCTAAGTGAGTCAGTAGACAGCTACTCCAACCTAACCTAACCTAATTGACTGCATGTAAAAGATTTATTGCCTAAAACCAAACTCGCTTAAGTTGAATGACTTTTTGCTACTTAAATGACTAAGGCCAGTGGAAAATTACTATCGTTAGTTAAAAGTTAAAAAAAAAACGAAATTGAAAGAGACTCGAAATGCTGAGAATCATAGAGAACTAAGCAAATTATTATTTCATTCAAATTATTCCATATGTAATATTTGTATTATATTTAATTCTTTATAAGCTCTGTGAATTTATGTCATCTCTTCCGGAAAAAAACGCTTTTTTAAGGACGAAAAATATATCGAAAAGAGATGAAGCGAATAATTAACTTGACAGGTCCACTAAATCTTCCTTTAAATCTAACCTCATATGTATTTCTATTTTAAGGATATTTTATTGTGTGGGGTGAAAAAATAACTGACAAAGGGTACATAATTGCCTGACTGACAATTGAATTTGGAAAACACAGCCATTTAATTACAAGAACCACTCGATTTTAACTGCATCAGCTTAGTTTATTTAAATTACAAATGTATGCTGAATCTATTCACTTGGAGTCCCTTAATTAATTCGAAGCTTTTTTTATCCCTTAAAGATTTTAATGTCGTTTCACGTCAGTGAATTTTGGATTTTAACTAATTTTACCTTTGGGATGGATTAGTTTTAACTTATGCAGTCTCTTGACTTGTTTGTATGACAAAAAATATTGATCTGCGAAACTTCTTTCAAATCATTTGCTTGATATGAGATTAATACACCAATTTGAACTTAGCCTTAAAAAATTGTTAAATAACTTTGTTTCATGAGAAGAGAACATAGATAGAAAGAAAAACTAACATATCAATGCATTCAGTTAAAGAAAAGAAAACATCGTAAAATTTTGCTTAAACAATTCCATACATCTTTTTCGTGTTTTGTCATTTTCGTTCCCCAAACGATACACTAAATTTTTTACACGCAATATTAAAAAAAAAAATAATAATAAAAAAAATTCATTTCGAAAATGGACTAAAAACATATAAAATAAACAAACGATGATTGTGTGACGATTAATGCCATTTCATAACATGTTTTCAAAAACAAAACAAAAACAGTTTAATCAATAAATTAAAAAACATACACCGTGAAGTGAAATTTATTTATTGGACTATGTGTGACAGGACTATAGAGTTTATTGAGTTTTATAAAGGAAGTTTCTATTTTTTTTTTCAAATCATAAATTTAACCATGAAACAAACCAAAAATAATAAATTAAATCAAAATAATATTTTTTTTTCTTACTTAAATAAAATTAAATGTGAATTTTATCAAAAAAACGAATTAACTCACCGATTCTAACGTAGTATCGATGTTTCCATTCGGTCTATCAGCCAAAGTGGTTTCCTTTAAATTAATTTTAACATGATTCGCAGCGGAAGTGGTTGCCCCACCCCGTTGTGGTTTTGTTGCATCGAGCAGTACTTTCAATGATGCAATCGCATGGAGTTGTGTTGCTTTTTCGTCCACCTTGCCTGGAACATCATCTTTTGATATGTCATTGTGAAAAAAGCCCAAAGAAAATGAAGAATGGTTAAAAATTAAAAGGAATTTTGAAAATGTATCTCAGTTGGAATTTGTTTTTTTGTTACTAGACAGACATTGAATGATCTGTTTCTTTTTCCATTATTTATATATATTTTTTGTCAGCACAGCAAATCGAATGCAAAGAATGAAAACACTAAATTCAACATTATGATTTGTTTATTCTCTTTTTTTTTTTCAAATATTTAAACACCAAAAACTATTATTGTTGTTAATATTTTACAAACTTGTGTGTGGGTTTATGAGTTTAAATGTAGACAATTGTGAACTATATGTTTTTAAGTATACAATGATGCTAACTTTATGTTTTGTGTGAGTGTGATAGTTTTGATTAATATATTTAATGTATGTTTTAAGTGTTAAGCAGTTATTTGTCAACTTATTTGTTTTGTATTTCTTTTTTTTTTTTTGTTGTTGATTTGGTATTTAAACACAAACACAATGAAACTGCAATTAAATAAGCAAAAAGCTACACTTTGATAAAAATGGTTAGCATTTTAATGGTTTCTAAGTAAAGCGGGCTCAAATTTTGTAACACAGTTTATATATTTTTTTTCTGATTGAGAATTCCAAATATTATACATTTTTCAAAATAAACAAAAAAGGAAAGAAAAAAAAGAAAAATAAAGAACTGAAGAAGAAAAATATCCATCCATACAAGAGCCATACAAAATACATATACAAAATATTGAAATAACTTACCGATGTTTTAAAAATTGCAAATATATAATCAAAAAGGTGTTTTTTCTAAAAGAAATATTTTCATAAAACTTTTTTTTTTTGAGTGGTAATCGATTGTAGAACATTTGCTGCGTTTTTGATCTCCAAATAGCAATTAAATTGTTAGGTTTCGATTTCAGTAAAAAAAAGGTGTCGTTTTCATATAACTACTAGCAGTTGCCACAGTGGTGGATTAAACGTTTAGGGCGCCATATGCAAGCATCTCATCGGCGCCCCATTTTTAAAAAATATTTCATGCTTTCAAAGCAGAATAACTAGTTTTTTATTCCGTCAAAATCTTTGCCATCCGCTGATGAATTACAGCCATTAGGGTTTTTTTCCCCCACAATAAATCATTATTCAAAACCACTTACAAAATATGAAGGAAACTAAGACGATTGCCGAGTTGGAATTGCTCAGGACCGAGATCATATGTTTGCTACTTTAACAACCACTTATGAGCTCGCATTATTTGCCACTTGTAAGAATCACTTCTGTAAGATATGGTCAGAGGAATGCATGCCTGATGAATGGAACCTCAGCATTGTTTGCCCGATCCTGAAAAAGGGAGATCCTCTAAACTGCGCCAACTATAGAGGAATAAGTCTACTAAACATCGCCTACAAGATCCTCTCTGCCGTAATATGTGAACGTCTGAAGCCTTTCGTCAACAATCTGATTGGTCCTTATCAATGTGGCTTCAGGCAAGGAAAGTCAACCATCGAACAAAATTTTCAAGTTGCGGCAGATCCTGGAAAAGACCTATGAACTCCAAATCGATACCCACCACCTTTTCATCGATTTTAAGGCCGCGTATCTATGACAGCATCTACAGAGACGAACTGTACAAAGCTATGTCTAGTTTTGGCGTCCCTGCCAAGCTCGTTCGCTTGTGCAAAATGACGATGGAGAACTCACGCTGCTCCATCAAGGTTGGCAACGAGCTTACGGAATCTTTCGACGTCAAAAAAGGATTCAGACAGGCGATGCACTGTCATGCGATTTCTTTAACATCGTTCTTGAGAAGATAGTGCAGAATTCCACCGTCAACACCAGAGGCACTATCTTCCAAAAATCTGTTCAACTTCTCACGTACGCCGATGATATTGATATAATGGGAAGAACACAGCGTGATGTCAATGGCGCCTTTGTGAGAATTGAGACAGAAGCGGCAAAAATGGGTTTAGCTGTAAATGAGGAAAAACCGACGGCTCGGACAGAACGTCACAATAAACGCATACTACCTAGGCTCCGCTATAAACACGGGCAATAACACCAGCGCCGAGATCAGACGAAGAATAACTCTTGCTAATCGCTGTTTCTTTGGGCTAAAAAAGCAATTGAGTAGAACAGCCCTCTCTCGAGCAACTTAGGTAAAACTGTACAACACACTCATCATCCCAGTCCTGCTATATGGTGCGGAAGCATGGACCCTGACAAAATCGGATGAAAGTGCCTTAGGCTGTTTCGAGAGGAAAGTTCTTCGGGTCATCTTTGGCCCCATGCGCATTGAAGGGGAATGGCGAAGAAGATACAACAGCAAACTTTACGGGTTGTACAACGACATGGACCTAACCAGAAGGGTCAAGGTCCAGAGACTCATCAGATGGCTCTGTCATCTAGAGCGAATGAACACCAATGCACCGGCCCGGAAAGCCTTCGACACTATTCCCGAGGGACGTAGGAGGAGAGGAAGACCGCGACTCAGGTGGCGCACTCAAGTGGAAGAGGACCTCAATCAACTTATTGGAGTGCAAAACTGGAGACGATTAGCTAAGGACCGAGCTAGCTGGCGGAGACTGTTGATTGAGGCCCAAGTCCACAACGGACTGTAGCGCCACCTTAAGTAAGTAAGTAAGAATCACCTCGCGAGCCCCTAGGCATATGACTTGCCTTTAGGATAATACGCCACTGAGTTTCCACCGGCCAGAATTGCGTCTTCGGTTTCTACATCATGCCTGCATTGGAATTTTGTTGCAAAGTTATTTTAAAGCAGTGGACTCTCTCTTATTCGAAATTGTTCTTAACTCGAAGGCTTCTATATGTTTAATTTTAACCGTTTTAGCTACACTTTTCACAGATGCTTTGCTCTTATTATTCGTAACTTATTAGCGTAACTTTGTATTACTTAAGCCATTCCTCGATAAATGGACTATTCAACACAAAAAGAATTGTTCGATTTGATTTAGTAGTTCCTGAAATCAGCACTTTCAAGCAAACAACAGAAGCCTTCAAAAATGAATATGTTTTGCCATTTTTTCCACATTTTCATTGACGCTTCGCTCTTATTGGTCACAAGGTAATATTATATAGTTTCAAGTCTTCTACGATTCAAAGACAACATTAGAAGAATTGTTCAATTTGATTAAGCAGTTCCTGAGATAAGCCCGTTAAAACGCAGAAAAATTAATATATTTTTGCCGTTTTTTCCATATTTTTCACTGATTCTTTACTGCTATTGGTCACATCTTAATGTTAAGTAGTAGCCTCAAGTCTTCCTCCATTATTGGACTATCCAACACAAAAAGAATAATAAAGGGTTTTATTTTGAATAGCCCGCTATTTCGGTAACTGTCACTTTTGAAGCTGTCATTTATTGACATTTGACAAAAAGAAACTACGCCATTAGTAAAAATGGAACGATACACGAACAATGCATTGAAATTATTAAAATTCACTATAAAATTGGTGAAAATTTGGCTGGACGGTTCGTAAAACTTAACATTTTTTTGGTCAACATGAGCACCTTGCAATACAGAAATCGGTGGACAAATTCGAGCTCTTGGGACAAGTTAGTGATGTGAAGAATAAAACCCATGCACGTCATTCAAGAACAACTGAGAATATTGGTGTTGTAGCCCAAAGTGTTGAAGAAAACCCAGGTTTGTCCATTCCTCGTTGTTCTTTGGAATAAGGCATTCCACAAACGCCAAAATGACCGGAATTGGATGGTATTGATCTGGACAACGTTTACTTACAACAAGACGGTGGTGCTACGTGCCACACAAGTATTGAAACCATCGATTTTTTATGGGAAAAGTTTCCGGTCCGTGTTATCTCTCAAAGAGGTGATCATAATTGGCCACCGAGATCTTGTGATTTAACACCTTGCGACTTCTTCCTTTTAGGCCACGTGAAAGATAATGTCTACACCAACAGCCTAGCGTCGATTCAGGAACTCAAAGATGGAATTCATGAGTCTATCGAGGACATAGGGCAGCCACTTTGCGATTTGGTTATGGAAAATTTCATGAACAGGATATGGTCCTGTAAGCGTGGTCGTGGCGGCCATTTGACTGATGTTGTATTCCATTTTAAACGGCATATCTACCTCTTTATAATGAAACTAGCCGAAAAAACCCTGCGTTGCCGGGTTTGAGAATTTCTGCGAGAGAGCTGTAGGTAATAACGCCAGAAAATTCATCATTCATCATTGTTTGATGTAATATATTGATTATTATTAGTAAAAATGTGCACGACTGGGTCGTACGAACTTGCTCCTGCATGCTAAAACTAAATATTTATGATTACTTAAATTGCAAAAAGTAGTGTTAAAATAAGAGATATATTTTAAGCAATTCTGATTACACTCTTACTTACAGCTTCCACTTAACTCACAAAATAAACTCAATATATAAAAATAATTAGAATTTATTAAAAAAAAATAAAATTTGAAAATGTACCTCGTAAATACATTTAATTCCAAAAATTTAAATGCCAAGCAAATTCAAACCTTATTCTTGATTTATTGAACTTTTTTTTTTGATAATCGTCGGAGCCGTTTTTTCTTAAATTAATTTTTTATATATAACATTTTTCAAAAATGTCTTAAGATTCATTTGGGTATGCAGTCTTCAAGACCATGTAAATATACATATTATACTTCAATTTTAATTTTTAAAATTGTTCCTTTTATGAGATACAGAATTAAAAAAAAATATTAAAAATATTTTTTAAAAATCTAAAACAAAATTTGAATTTTTTTTGAATACAAAATATTATTTGAACAAT
The DNA here is from genome assembly GCA_920937365.1 of Sphaerophoria rueppellii. Classification (NCBI taxonomy): domain Eukaryota; kingdom Metazoa; phylum Arthropoda; class Insecta; order Diptera; family Syrphidae; genus Sphaerophoria; species Sphaerophoria rueppellii. The sequence goes on from CAKKXW010000005.1 coordinate 6,822,353, forward strand.
ATATACGTACTTTCAAAAAAAAAAAAACTTACGTTGATCGAACTTTCATTTTTCGAGAAAATCTAATAACAAAAAAAAAACGGTTCTATGGGAGGAACCGTTTTGGACCAATACAAACATTTTTTTTACATAAAATACATGAACGTTTAAAAAAATTAAACTCGAGGAAGTTTAAAAAAAAATCGTAGGAGCCGTTTTGAAGGAAATTGAAAGTTTTGGTTTTTGGCCAAAAAAATCGTATGGTGGCTACCCTAAATATTGATCTTAAAACAAAAATAAAAAAAAAACTGGGATATGAGTTTTTGCTCAAACCTCTAATTTTCAAATTTGAAGTCAATCGGACCAACAGTTAAGGCTGTAGATGCCTGTAAACTTCCCGACAGACAGACAGACGGAATCGACGGACCCACTTTTTTCGACTTCTCTATCATCGTAATGTCATATATCATCCTCATCTTAAATTTTTTTTTACAAAAAATATGTCGCAAGTAAAAAAGTTGATTTTAATTTACTCACGCGCAAATTTTGTTTTTAAATTCAGGAAACTGACAGCCGACATTTTTTGAAATGTCTCTCTATTTTTCATTTCATTTCATTTCATTTGCAGTTCATTCTTCTATATTATATTTAAGGCTGAACTCCTACTTAAGCTTTTGGACCAAGACAATGTTTACACTGAACATGCACGATTTTCTGTGCATAAACATTTTCGCTTTATGAAAATTGGGTACATTTCGGTCTCGATCAAATTAAGTTATAACTAACAACATTTTAGTAAGATTTCAATGTGACTTTGACAAAATCATTTAGTGGAACATAATTCTGAATTATCAGTGAGATAGTTACTGTGACATCACAAATGGAAATCAAAATATTTTCATCTTCGAAATCTCAGAAAAAAAAATTCAGTTAGGGATGCATCAGAACAAAGTGCAAATACATAATAGGATCAACAGTGGACACTATGGTGAAAATAAAAAGTTCTTCATGAAAAACTCGGAAATCTCATCAGTTTTTAAGGGGAAAATTGCATGTTATTGCAGGTGCATTGGTTTTCAAATGGAAAACTGGAAAATTTCAAAATGCACTTTCGATGAAAAACTCGGAAAACTCTTTGGTTTTAAAAGGGAAATTTGCATGTAATTGAAGGTGCATTGGTTTTCAAATAAAAAACTGGAAAATTTCAAATGAGTTTTCGAATGAAAAATAGAAAGATATTTTATGAATGAAGTCATATGAACATTTCTAAACAAAGCAATTTCGTGGTAGTGCATTGCACTGGTTTCAGTTATATATTTGATAACCAATGCACCTACAGTTACATGCAATTTTCCCTTTTAAAACCAATTAGTTCTTCGAGTTTTTCATGAAAAAATTTCTATTTTCCATTCGAAAACCCATTTTGAAATTTTCCAATTTTCCATTTGAAAACCAATGCACCTAAAGTTACATACAATTTTCCCTTTTAAAACCAATTAGTTTTCCGAGTTTTTCATGAAAAATTTTCTATTTTGCATTCGAAAACCCATTTTGAAATTTTCTAGTTTTCATTTGAAAACCAATGCACCTACAGTTACATGCAATTTTCCCTTTTAAAACCAATTAGTTTTCTGAGTTTTTCATGAAAAATTTTCTATTTTGCATTCGAAAACCCATTTTGAAATTTTCCAATTTTCCATTTGAAAACCAATGCACCTAAAGTTACATACAATTTTCCCTTTTAAAACCAATTAGTTCTTCGAGTTTTTCATGAAAAATTTTCTATTTTGCATTCGAAAACCCATTTTGAAATTTTCTAGTTTTCATTTGAAAACCAATGCACCTACAGTTACATGCAATTTTCCCTTTTAAAACCAATTAGTTTTCCGAGTTTTTCATGAAAAATTTTCTATTTTGCATTCGAAAACCCATTTTGAAATTTTCTAGTTTTCATTTGAAAACCAATGCACCTACAGTTACATGCAATTTTCCCTTTTAAAACCAATTAGTTTTCCGAGTTTTTCATGAAAAATTTTCTATTTTCCATTCGAAAACCCATTTTGAAATTTTCCAATTTTTCATTTGAAAACCGATGCACCTACAGTTACATGCAATTTTCCCTTTTAAAACCAATTAGTTTTCCGAGTTTTTCATGAAAAATTTTCTATTTTGCATTCGAAAACCCATTTTGAAATTTTCTAGTTTTCATTTGAAAACCAATGCACCTACAGTTACATGCAATTTTCCCTTTTAAAACCAATTAGTTTTCCGAGTTTTTCATGAAAAATTTTCTATTTTCCATTCGAAAACCCATTTTGAAATTTTCCAATTTTTCATTTGAAAACCGATGCACCTACAGTTACATGCAATTTTCCCTTTTAAAACCAATTAGTTTTCCGAGTTTTTCATGAAAAATTTTCTATTTTGCATGCGAAAACCCATTTTGAAATTTTCCATTTTTCATTTGAAAACCAATGCACCTACAGTTACATGCAATTTTTCCTTTTAAAACCAATTAGTTTTCCGAGTTTTTCATGAAAAATTTTCTATTTTCCATTCGAAAACTCATTTTGAAATTTTCCAGTTTTCCATTTGAAAACCAATGCACCTACAGTTACATGCAATTTTCACGAAAAACTTTCTATTTTCCATTCGAAAACCCATTTTGAAATTTTCCAGTTTTCCTTTGAAAACCAATTTACATAATGCGAAATTTTCGTGCACAGAGATTGGAAAATAAAATCCATGCTTTTTTTGAACATCGATGTTAAAATTTTCTTTTGTACAGAAAGTCGTGTCCAAGAGATCGCATGTAAACATTGTTTTGGTCCAAAAGTTTAAGTAGGAGTTCAGCCTTAGATATAATTTAGAAGAATGAACTGGAAATGAAATGAAATGAAAATAGAAAGACGTTTCAAAAAATTGATGTCGGCTGTCAGGTTTTTTGAATATCCAAACAAAATTTTCGAGTAAGTAGATTAAAATCAATGTTTTTTCCAATTAATAATTATTTCTTTTTCTTATCCTACTGCACATTCAGTGCATAGCAGAAGAGTTGTATTACTTTTATAAGGTATGACTTTTGTTGGTTTGTTGGTTTATCGACTACAAACATACAACCGACAAACAAACAAAAGTCTTACTTTATATATTAGTATAGATAAACATACGATCATTTATCCCAAAAAATGCCATTTTTCTTTGAATATCAAAATAACACCTCTTATTGGAAAACCCTTTACCATTCGAACCAGTAGTTCCAGAGATTACCGCGTTCAAACGAACAAACTCTCCAGCTTTATATATTGGTACGGTAGTTCCATAACTTTTGAATTCATAGAGTTAGAAGCCTTAAATTTGAATTACGTATTAACTTCATGGGCACAAAGGCTCTGTGTAAAACATAATTTTGTAGAACCCCTACTTCCTGAGATATTGAACAATAAAAATTTCAAAAATCGTAATCTGACTCACCGATCATCAAAATTATGAAACACTTCTAACAATAGCAGAATCTTGAAATTTGGTACAATGATAGGTTTTCGGGTGCATACAAACGAAAAAAGTTCAATTTGCTCATCAGGTCGCGTGGTATCCGCCCACTTTCTAAAACTAGTCGTAGGATAATGAAATTCGGAATTCTATAGGGTTTGTGGTTGAATATAAGGAAAAATTTAAGTTAAATATTTTGGTTTCATTAAGGGGCGTGGTTTCCGCCCACTATCTTAAAACGGTCGTAGAATGTTGAAATTTGGAATTCTTTTAAAGTTTTGGTTGAATAATTTGAAAAAATTAGAAAAAATTCTATTTTCATTAAGGGGCGTGGTATCCGCCCACTTTATCAAAAACGTAAAATGTAAATAAAGAGCCAAGTTCTCTTATGAGCGAACAACACTGTGTGAAAAGTCATGAAATAAAGGAGGAGGCGAGAATTGAAGATGCATTAGGTTCCTTTATCATTCCAATCACCAGGCGCAGGCAATATCAAAGGGGTATGGATGAGGAAGTAAAAAAAAAAAATATTCTTGTTGTATGGTTTCAAATCGAAATCAATTTGAGTGTTTCTTTGAGTTGATAATTGTCAAGAACAGTCCCCACTGTCAAAGGTTCAGATAAAATACATCAAAATGCACATTTGCCATACGATTATTTTCGTCTTCCTTTACCTATTTCTAAACGTTTGAAAGTCAAGGCAAAGAATAAATTGAAAAGAAAACCATTAAGCTTATCACAAAGTGGTTGACCGGTTGCATTGGCATTTTATAACTTTTTTTTAAGCTACCCTGTGGATTCCTTCTATTTATTCAACATCAAATGTCAACCGTTCTCTGGTCATTTACGTTTTCTTTTTTTTTTTTTTTTAAATCGATTTTTTTCACCTGACACACTCTTTTTGCCAGTTTCCGTCTTTCTTCCTTCTTGGGCTTATTTTTATATAACGGAATCGAAATGGCTAAGAGACATTTAGTTTGTCTTAAAGGCACGTGGAAAATGTATTTTTGCTCGTTTTCACTTTTTCTCTTAAGACGGACAGTCTCACTGTTAAGAAATGAGTGTATCTAAGTGTATGTTATAAAACACTTGTGTTATGTCGTCCAATGGGTGACTTTGAATTTTCAATAACTACGATAACGATGAAGAAAAGGGAAAAAAGAAAATTGCTTTATTTTGTATGTACATACACAAACACATGCATGTTATAGGGGCCAAACATTTATGGTTGTCTCATGGGCTTTAATAATAGGCAAGTGACTTAGTGAGGTGGAAGAACCGATGACGAATGGTTTAGATGACAATTTCCGGGTAACGTGTGTCAATGTTAGGGTTAGGAAAAAATATATATAAATTGTGGTGGTTTTTGACGTCTTAGACAAGGATTACCTGAACGTGGTAGTATGCGGTATAGGACGGAACTTATGGAATACAAACCTCAGGTATGTAGGATTAGGTTGAAAAAGAACCTAATCAACAAAATTCGTGTTTTATTATGTACTAAGTTGGTCATATGATGGAGCTCAACTTTAGTGTCGGATTAAGCAAACAAATAGAGTGGCGCGACAGCACTTGAAGAGCTAAGTCGCTTACTCTCATCAACAAGTCTCTAGGTGCGTGTGAAGAATTGAGGGGAGCTATGCCGATTCCGAACGGCACTTTTTCATGACAGACTATACTCTTGGACGTTTTTTCAAATACAGGGCTTACTAGCTGCACAAGCTCATTCCTACAGCAATTATGTGCACTCCAGTGTCGTTAATCCAAAAATATTAGCATTACTCCTAAACTGATGTATTTGACAGTTTGAGAAGTTCTAACAAATGGATCCAGAACTGCGAACAGTAATAAAAGGTGTCAAAATTAGTGATGTGCCGAACCGTAAATTTTGTAAGCAGAGTTCCTGGGATTGCTCGATCTAGAAAACGCTTAAAAAAGGGAAAAATGAGGTTTTAAATCCGTCAAGACCTCTGCCATCCGCTGACGAAATTTGGCATTTAATGTCTCAATAAAGAGATAAGATTCGAACCTAGGTCGATAGAAGGATATTTTGTTCTAAATGTTAACGGATTGTCCCGGAAATCGATCTAGAAAATACAAAAAGTGAAATAACAAACACGTACAAATAGAGCTGAGATTGAGACGTTATTTCTCCAACTTATTTCAAAAACAATCCTTTTTTGCAATTTCGTTAAAAAAAATGTCAGGGACGACCACCGAATTAAGTATTAAATTGTGTCTTAACCCAATTGTCTTGTTCCATCCCTACTCAAGTCCTCCAATTGAAAAAAAAGAAACCCCTTTCTTTCATATCAAAGATGCAAAAACGTCTTCTCCATTCTATGCATATAAGTCCTTCATTGCTTATAATTTTAATTTTTGTGAGGTTCTTGTTTCGAAATAAAGAAGGATGACACAAAATGGAACAAAGCGAAAATCCCTCAAGTAAAATCCACAAAACAAGCAATTCAACTGTCAGATGTTTAGAGAAGTTGCTTTTTCTATTATTCTTGTGAATAATTCTTTGTCTTTTTGTTGTTGTTTGCTTAACAATGGCATAAGATTGCATGCAGTACATTGCAAACTAAAAAGGATTTATTTTCTTGGCTTTAAATCACACTTCCTTCCATAGAAAGACGAAAAATAATTTTTTGTCGACTGTTTTACATTTTTTTTTTTAAGAAAAGAGAAAACTAAAATTAATCTTAGTCAAATGAAAACCGATGTAGTGAATTTTTAACACTTTCTTCCGTTTTCGATTCAAGCCCCAGCATCAAAAACATCTTATTTGGGATGGGATTACATTTAACGTCTTCTTTGTTCGCTCTTTTTATTTAAAATAATTTAGAGCAAGAACAGAACAGCAAGGAGGCACCAGACGATGCTATTGCATCGATAGTGTAGAAATTTGTTGCCGAAGACAAGGATGGAGGACGAAAGGAACGTTGACCATGAGTTAGTAAGTTATTGCCAAGTTGACGGAGTGGCATATTAGAATCAATAAGCGAACAACAATGTGGGTAAAATGAAGAAAGCTTATACAGGAAATTCCGTCAAGTGGGGTTTACCAGTAAAATTGATGAAGCAGCTCCTGTTTAATGACTAAATGAGGTCAGACTAAATCGATTCACACGAGGAAGAGACTTTAATTTAAGCTGTGCAAGTGATGTATAAATTGAAAGATATGAGAATTTTCGTAAAATTCAATTTTAAGTAGGTACAAAGGAGGCTTTAAGAATATGCATTTATACTCGAACTTCTAGCCAGCTCTACATGCTCAAGAAAAGATTGTCGTGAAGTGCTCTAAATCAGTAGAACATTGACTTGGTTTTTTAGATCCTGAAAACAGAAAATCCATTGAACTACGCATCTTCTTTCAGAGCAAGGTCGTTGCGATACCTGAACTAGTTATGGATCAATTCGGTTACCCGAGTTAACTCAGTTTAGGTTTTTCTTTTTTTAAAGTGTTTTCAGAGCCATTTTCGGGACATTTCGTTACTATTTAGAACTAAACATTGCTCTGGCGACCTAGATCTGTACCTTTTCTCTCTATTGAGTTATTAACTGTCAAATTTCATCAGCGCATGGCATAGATTTTGACGGATTAAGAACTCCGTTTCCTAAGTGTTTTCTAGACCAAATCTTCTGACATTCCGGTTACATTTAGAACGAAATATTGCTCTGACGACCTAGATCCGTACCATATCTCTCTATTGAGCCATTAACTGTCAAATTTCATCAGCGGATGGCAAAGATTTTGACGGATTAAGAACTCATTTTTAAAGTGTTTTCTAAAGCTATTTTAGGGACATTTCCGTATCATTTAGAACGAAATATTGCTCTACTGATCTAGATTGGTATCTAATTTCTCTATTGAGCCATTCAATGTCAAATTTCATCGACGGATGGCAAAGATTTTTATGGATTAAAAAAAATCATTTTTCCGTATTTTAAGACTGGCAACCCGGTAACATTTAGAACGAATTATCTCCTGACGACTTAAATTCGAGTTGGTGAATTGAGTTGTCGAACCGATTGTCGAACCGATTGCCATTCGGTTAAAAAAAAAAAAAAAAACATCACTCGGTTTTCAAAATTTACGGTTCTTCAACAATACAGTCCCGTTTTCGTGAAAAACAAAATTACATAGTTTGAGAGAAGAATCCAACATCGATTAGTTTTTCAGTTCCCTTGCACAGGTCAGGGTCAAACGATTAAAAAGGCTGTGACATGTATCGAAAACAGTGCTTCGACCCGAAAAGATTTCGTAACCAATCCTGAAGGACGTTGCAACTTTCCTCTGAACTCAGATAGAACACACAGGAGTTCGAGAATCCAACCGACTTATGAGTGCGGAACTGTAGAGAACTATGCATATGCACCTATCTATCGATGTGATTTTTGCCTCTTAATGTTTGCACAAATGCGATACGCATAAATTGCGAAAAAGCTAATTCTAGTTAATTAATGCACTTTTGTGCACTTTTGAACTTGTTAAGGAGGAACTCTTATAATCTAGGTCGAGAACAAGGTTAGTACCAGTTTTTTTTTTTTCAACTCAATTATTCAGCAAAATCGATCATTAAAACTTTTTATCCCTTAATTTCTCCACTCAATTCGGAAACTGTTTCATGTTGTAAACAATTTACCAAAGAAAAAAAAAAAAATTCAAAGTACTTTCAAAAATTAAAGACGTAAGGAGGAGCAAAAAAAAAGCATTTTTGGCACTCTGGCATATAAAATTAATTTGTAGTGAAAAGCGATTACTGCACCACTTCAAAGTTTTGACTGCATTTTCTCGCTTGTACAAATAACGTTTCATGATATACGACCATTCAAAGTAACTCAATTTAGAGACTTTTCATTCTTCAAAATCGAAACGATATAATTGGAGAGTTGCCATTTCTTTTGCAGTGAAAAATAAGAGAAGGAGAAAAAAAACAAAAACTTACAAATGTTTGCAGCTCCTCTTTCCCGCACAAATTTAGTTTTGACTTAAAAGCTCTCCATTTTTATGCAAATATGCGAAGCAAACACAGTTCCTCTCTCAATTGTTTTTTTTTTTTTTTCATTGTAGATCTCTCCAGACCTGCACGATGAGCAAAATCATATCCTTTGTACCCGCAGTTGTTCTTTCTCTATTGTTTACTTTCTTTCTTTAAGTGATGAAAAAAAAAAAAAACTATTCGAAAGGATTTTCGGCTTTCCACATGGTCTTCTTTGGCAAAAAGACCCGCACACTGGAACTCATCAGAATCCCATCGCGTTAAGTCGAAAAACCCTGGGTAGTAACTTGTGCATTCGCATTGTACTTGGGATTTGTCAAAAAGTCCTCTTCTACTTAAAGAAAAAATCCTCAAAACTCAAATTTTAAACGGCTTGAAAAAAATAATAAGAAGGAAATTCAGCACCGATAAAACATCGAACCGGAAAAGAGTTATCGATGACATAAGGACCCATAATTTTGTTTGAATGTTTTAAGAAAGATTTATGACACAGTTGTTGGCAACCAACTGCCACTCGAAAAGGATTTTTTGTGTCTCCTTTGAACTCACCAATATACATATAAATCCTTAGACATCAGTTACTTGAAAGGAATCGATATAAATTTGTGGGTGTTGTAGGGTGGAAGCAAAAACGATTGTCATTTCAAGGAATTTCCAATAAATCGACCAAATGTCATGACAAGTGTCACCAGAAAACTACAAGACATGTAATTTTGTTCATCGACTCAAACTCAAACTTTCATTTTAGGACACTTGTGTGTCTGTAAAGGTGCCGTGATGGTAGAAAAGGGAATTGTAGATAGTAGATAATATTTTATGTGTTGAAAGAAATAAAATGGCATTTGATTTCTCTCATGTTTATTTGAATTTAATAAACCACAAAATTTTGTGAGTGTGTCGGTTTGGTAAATTGAGGTGGAGACATTTTCATTTTCATAAAATTTTGAGTATCAATTTGCAAAGTGTCACATTGTCAATAATGTAGCCTGATTTCTTTCGATGTGAATGAGAATATGTAGTTGGCATCTGTTTTGACATTGCACTCATAGGAAATGATGCATTTTATGTAAATAAGTGTAGACTAGGCTTAAAGAGAGTGTGCAGTTCTTGTTGAGTGGTTGGGTGTTGTAGGATCTGGGGCGTATGCTGTAACTTTTCCTATACACCAAGTGCTTACTTTACCTCCTCGTGGTAACCACCGGGTACTGGTTATATCTTTAGATATAACTTGCGAAACTTTGGAAGCGCGGGTGCAAAATGGAGAAACAGAAGCACCTAATCAACGGCCCAACAAATTTGGAAGTTAGAGCGGGGGGCTAGCAACTTCTCCACAGTAAAAAATTTGATAGTTATGAGAGAGACACCAGCTTTGGATAATGACCCCCCTCTTATGGTGACCAGACCCGGAACGACAACGGACTATGCATTGAGAGTTTGTACCTGGAATGTAAGAACACTACACTCCAGGTGCAACTCAGAAACTTGAGTCTGTCCTCTCGCAGTATAAGGCAGACATTACTGTGATCCAGGAAATACGATGGATAGGATCAGGTATGATGAAAAGAAAAAATTGCGACATTTATTACAGCTGTCATCATTTATAACAGCTGCGGATTCGTCCTGGGGAATCGGCTTGGATTGAAAGCCATTGATTTCAAGCCAATTAGTGATCGCCTGACTGTTATCCGCATCAAGGCCACACTGCAAAACATCAGTATAATATGTGCACACGCCCCTACCGATCATGCCTAGGAGTCAAGCAAGAACGATCTTTACGACCTCCTGGATAGAGCATACGGAGCCTGTCCAGAGTACGACATCAAAATCGTACTCGGAGATTTCAATACAAAAATCGGTAAGGAAGACATCTTTGGCGGATTAGTAGGAAAGAATAGTCTCCACGAAGTGACAACAGATAACGGCTTCCAAGTAATCGCCTATGCTGCAGCTCGTAATACGGTGATAAAAAGCACTAGGTTTCCAAGACGAAAGATCTACACAGCAATCTGGTGATCTCCGGATGGTCGAACCACCAACCAAATCGACCATGTGCTAATCGGCACAAGGCACGCTTTCAACAGCTTGAACGTGCACACTTTCCGAGGAGCAAATGTCGACTCTGACCACTTTCTGGTAGTGGCTAAGTTTAGAGCTCGACTATCAAACGACAAAAAAAAACACGTGCGGCCCCAAGGAAGAAGTTCAACATCGGTTGCCTTGGCACTCGGATAATGCCAGAGACTACAGTGAGCGCCTGAGTGAGCGACTCTCCGCCGTCCTCCAAATACCACAGATGCCAACACCTTGTGGAACCAATATCGTGAAATAATAAAAAAATGTAGGCGAGACCACCAAAGGCTACCAGGCAACCCCGAAAAAGAATCCGTGGTATGATGATGAGTGCGCGTTATTGAAAAGAGAGACGGAAAATTCACATTTGCAGATGCTGCAACGGAAAACAAGAGCAGCAAAAGAAGAGTATCGAACAAAAGGAGAAATGAAAAAAGACCCTGCGAAGAAAGAAAAGAGCATCCGCAGTTTCTTAGCTCAAAGATCTAGAAGAGTCTCGGGCAAAGAACAACACTCAGCATTTCTTTAAAAGGCCGAAGCAATGAGCTTTTGGTTTCAGAACCGGGACACAGGCTCTTCGAAACAGTGAAGGAAACCTAGTCACCGAAGCACAGGGAACTGTAGATGTTTTTGAGCAGCACTTCGAACAGCTGCTGAATGCGCAAAATATCGATCGAGCTAATGACGAAAGAGAAGCAAGACTAGCCAATGAAGACCCAGTCCCAGCCGCCATCATAGCATCCACCGCCAAGAACTTATGATGGCGATGTCTGAATACGTGATCCCGAACAAACTGATCCAGTTGCCGCATGACGCTTAACAATACGCATTGCAGTTTGCAAATGGGTAACAGCTCTTTGTCCTTCGAGTTATTCCAAACATGCGCAGGGTTTAGACAAGGAGATGCGTTTTCATGTGACTTCTTCAACATAGTCCTGGAGCAGATTGTGTGCAAGGCGGGTGTGAGCACGGAAAACACTATCTTCAACAAGTCCACCCAGCTCCTAGGCTATGCGGACGACATAGACATCATCGGTCGATCCAAGAGAGCTGTGCTTAAGGCCTTCATAGCGATTGAAGAAACTCGTTGGTCTTAAAGTGAATGAGGACAAAACAAAGTTCATGCTATCAACAAACAAAGCAACATCTGTCCACCGCCTAGGACAAAACGTCACTGTTGGTAGCAGCAATTTCGAGGTAGTTAAGAAGTTCACCTACCTTGGAACAAACATCAATCCCACAAATGACACCTTAATGGAGATCCGAAGAAGAATTTCCCTAGCGAACCGCTGCTGCTTCGGTTTGCCAAAACAACTGGCTTCAAAACTCCTCACTCGAAAGACAAAGTTTCTGCTATACAAAACTTTGATTTTACCAGTCCTACTCTACGGCGCCGAGTGCTGAACGATAAGTAAAAAAGGGGAATTGATACTTTGCACTTTCGAAAGAAAAATTCTTCGACGGTTTTTGGTCCCGTATGCGACACTGGCGAATGGAGAAGAAGGTTCAACCGAGAACTGTATGAGCTGTACCAAGACGTGGATGTAGTCCAGAAGGCCAAGAAAAGACGACTACATTGGCTCGGCCACATCGAGCGAATGGACGACAATGCTCCAGCCATGAAAGTCTTCTTATCCCAGCCCCCAGGTTCGAGACGACAAGAAAGACCGAACCTACGGTAAAAGGACCAAGGGACTGCGGATGACAGACCGCTTGGTTTCGGCGACTGGAGAGTGCATGCGAGAAACCGTTCACGATGGAAGGCTGCAGTATCTCAGGCTGAGATCTTTCATGGATTGTGAGCCGGATAAGTAAGCAGTTTTTGTTTACATCACTTTGAAATGTCACAGTTTCATCAGAAAAGGCGAATTATTGTCTGTGCTTACAAACATGAACTATTAACTTGCTTTTGTATTTATTGGCCGGCAAAGATGCATGGTTTTCCCTTTAACCTCTGCATTCTATAAGTAATCCACCAAATAATCCATTTTTTACTTTAAATAAACAAATTACTATATTCAGAAATTGAAAACCTGAGAAGAATTTTCATTAAATCGGAAGAGATAACTTTCCACATAATTAAATTGAAAAATAAACCTCACCAAACCAAGAAAATAAACCAACTTTTGTTTTAGGATACAGAAACATTTTCATTTCCATTTTCGAACAAAAACATCAAGAGAAATGTTTTTGGAATCCAGCAAAAGCTCTCTACCGTCCGCCAGTATTTATTTGTTTGTTTCCCCCCCGCTCGTGGATGCCACACCACAACTGGCCCTCCACCGGAGTGTGTGTGGTTTTGATTGTTTAATCCCGAACAATTTATCTCTTGTGTAGAGAAAAAACATTTAAAAACTCTAAACACAGGAATTGTCTGTCTGTGCATCGTACAAAAACAAAATTAAAACAAATAGTAGGTATTCCAGGGCAATCCATAACATTAACAGAGTTTTTATTCTTTCTGTCTCTAAGTGGAGATTGTTTTTTTTTTACATCCTGAAATCTGTACAAATCTTCAAAAAAAAAAACTCTTTTATTTTTTGCTCTAGATAAATTAATAATTAAACTTATATAATACTTATGTCGGTCTAAATGTGTGTAGGAATGGGAATGGGAAACCATTAAATAACACTCATTCTACGTTGGGAATTTTAAATGCTGTAGCCGTTGAAAAATCCAACTACAAAAATCAGCTCCAAGTGAGCACAGCACAGAGATATATAGGTTCGCTGGTTGGTAAGGTCGAAATGTGGTGTTGCGAATGTGCGATGAGCACGTTCAGAGCTGGCTAACAAATGAATCGGGCAAAAGTTCTACTTAAATGTGGGTCAACATACAAATGAGCACATTGCGGTATTGATTCTTATGTGCATCCTTTAGATTTAGACCAAATACAATACGGTCCATGTGATAAGGTCGACTTCTTTTGCCAACACTTTTTTAAGGACCTTAATAATAGGAATTCTAACCACGAAATATATGAAATTTTTCCATCACAATCGAATGATGCAGAGTGTAAGGTAAGGATTTAATAGAAACTTTGTGTTTGAGTTTAAACAAATGTGTACGGTCGTTTTATGGGTTTTGAAGCCAATAGCCATTCTCGATGCACATCTCTAATAAGAATTGCAAATAGAGGAAACAAAAAATCAATCCGAAAACTATACAGACGCTTTTTGAAGCGCAATAAAACAGATACAAAATGCAAACTTTTGGTACTTAGCCTAATTAAAACTTTTGGGCGGGGTCATTTTATCGAAGCCGTTGATGTGTTTGAGTTTATTCTAGTTGAATCAATTCACATACAAAAAAAAGCAATCAATCAAAGAGTGGTTGAGACTGCGTCTAAGTGGAAATTTGTGTGTGGATTCCTGAAGAAGAGGTTGATCGAGTTCCGTTTGCATTTTTAGTGTTTAGGCAGAATTAAGAAGAATTATATGATTTAATTCTGGTTTAAAATTGATCAATTTTGTTTGAATTAACATCAATTACAGACGTCGCAATATCTGTATCTGGGAAACTACCAAAAGTTCTCTCGGAACTTCTACAAAATGCCTTAAACAGACTCACCAATTGAGCAATGCATTGTGGCTTGTATGCCAATACACATGAAACGGAACTAGTACTCTTGATTAGAAGGTAAAAATTCCTCAAGTTAGCTCAACCACGATTAAAGGAGAACCTACTCCTAAGTGTTTCCGAACAAGCCAAACATTTAGGCCTCATTTTAGACAAAAAACTAAATTGATGAGTTAAGAAGTAGTAGTAAAAGGGCCGTAGGCTTTAAATGGCGTTTTCCCCCAAATTAACCCACACTTCGGTTATCACACCGAAGAAGATGGTAGGCTTGAATAAACTCAGCAGAATAGACTCCAGCGGTCAGCAGGTATGTTCGCTTGTGCAAAATGACGATGGAGAACTAACACCGCTCCATCTAGGTTGGCAACGAGTTTACGGAATCTTTCGATGTCAAAAAAGGATTCAGATGAGGCGATACACTCTGTCGTGCGATTTCCTTAACATCGTTCTTGAGAGAATAAAAACAGAAGCGGCAAAAATGGGTTTAGCGGTAAATGAGGAAAAAACGGAGTTTATGCTGTCTTCAAGAAGGGACACTCAATACCGACGGCTCGGACAGAACGTCACAAAAGACGCATACAACTTCGAGGTAGTAGAGGAGTTTGTTGACCTGGGCTCCGCTATAAACACGGGCAATAACACAAGCGCCGAGATCATACGAAGAATAACTCTTGCTAATCGCTGTTTCTTTGGGCTAAGAAAGTAATTGAGTGGAAATTGACCAAGTTGGCTGGCGGAGACTGTTTTGCTTGAGGCCCAAGTCCACAACGGACTGTAGCGCCACCTTAATCAAGTAAGTAAGTCAGATCTCGATGAGTAACTTCCAAATTTGTATCGCTTCAAGATCCTTTTAGTAGGAAGGGGGACCTCTAGAAGGAAACACGATACATATTTATACTGAAGGCTAAAAGACCAACAATGGCGTTGGAAGTTGTATCTATTCGAAACAACTGAATCCTGGTCTATCGCCCCAATTAATGTAGTGTGTTCCAAGCAGAAGTCCTGGCTCTTCTCTCTACAGACAAATCGCTCTGAAATCTCTCGCGTCTGTCTCCACAAACTATATCACAGTCCACGACTGTCGATCATCTCTGCATAAGATGACAGAACAGTTTAACATTCACTGGACCAAAGAGACATTCTGGGAAATCGCAAAACTGAAGTTTTTTTTTCGTTGAAGAATGATTTACCCCTGTTAAGGTGTGCTGCTTACCGACAAGGAGATGAGCTGTCTTTTAACAACCTGCAAATGACATTGACATCAGTGGTCGCTCCAAAAACAGTTTTTCTTGGTGACTTCACAGCTGTCACAAGCAAAACTAGTTCAGTGAACAGGAACAAAACAAAGCGCACGACATCAACAAACTAACAGCAGAAACCTCAGCGAAAATCCAAGCGAGGAATGGTAATGTTATTTCTGTTTCGCCAAACAAATGATTTGAGAATTTCGTGTGTCCTATACAAGGATCTGATTGTACCATTCGTTATCTGAATTGACACTGGACACATTTACAGGATTAATTTTGACTTTCCGAAGGACATACAACCGCGAACTATTTGGGCTTTATGGGATGTGGAATGAGTACACCGTCCGCAGTCTAGAAAGCCAAACGCACGGCTGTATAAACCTGACCACATCCATCGAATGGATAAAAGCTTCAGCTTGCGGAAGCCAGGAAGTCTACGGTAAAATGACCAAGGAACTGCAAATAAAAAAGATCTTGATGTCGACAACTGGAAATCGCTCGAGAGGTGGTTCGGTGCCCGTGGTATCTTTGGTTGTGATTCCACACGCTTGGAGTATGAAGTTTAGATGAACAATGTAGAAAGTTGCTTGGCGGTTAGTCTGTTCCTCCCACTGTGCACTCTGCTGGTCTGCTTATGATATCCGATCAAGAATGACAAGCGATTTTGTATTAGGTATTCAGACATTCGCCTTGAAAAGAAAGAAACATAGCACAGTTCTTTTGCTCCTTGTTGCCAACACTTCATCTCTTCAATTTATAATTGCAGTCTTCATTTTGTCAATTTTGTTTTGTGCGTCAGGATAAGTATCCCATTTTAACACTCACTGTCGCCCCGTTGGTGACGATGATGAAACGAACGCGACAACTTTATGACGTTAATAAGAATCCTGGTGACATAGTTCTTTTGTAATGAATTTTAATGTGTGCTCCTTGTCCAAAATAATGAATCGTAACGAAGGACCAAAAAAGGATGCAGCTGAATTTTCCACCAAATCCATTATGTCATTCGTCATTTCACAACAAGTCATTCCTTTTCACTCCAAGCATTCATAAATAAAACTATAAACTAGAAGGAAAAAAATAACAGTAAATGATCTAAGCTTACACAAAAGTGCGACCATTCACAGCAATGAAAGAGAGAACATAGAAGAGCAGAGACAGAGAGAGAGAAGGACAACTGAAAAGTTGGAACTTCTGCTTAAAATATTTGCATCCTTAATCTTGCTTACAAGAAATGCAACCCCCGCCTGGTGAGTGCTATAAGGCGATGGTGAATGAAAAAAATAAAAGCAAAAGTGGCGAAAAACTTATCCTTGGCTCCGGTTGCGTCGGTCGCCATTATGGTGTGGCTCTAGACATTTTTGTTATTGTTTATGAAAACTTTTCGATCATCTGGCACTCTGAAAAGATAGAGCGAAAGTAAGCTTTGCTTGATGCATTTCACTGTCGGTCCTTAAGGAACAGAAAATTCAAATTCTTTTCATCCCTAACAGCCTTGAGAGTTTCGTTTCCTTATCTGATTTAAAATTATGACAGTGGCTGCCGCGGTTGGTGGTGGTGGCAGCGGCTCCATAAATGAAATGCGCGAATGAAGGATATTAAGTTTTTTTTTATCTAAGATTGTGATTTCAGACGGTAGACAAAAAATCTACACCTATAAAGATCTGCAGCGAAGTGAAAAGTTTCCAACTTGCTTCGTTGGGCTGCAGGAAACCCATTGATTTATTTAACTGAAAAATAGATAAGATTAAGAAAAGGACGTGGATGAATTTGCCCTGGAAAAAAGGATAAGGATGGGTGGTTAGTGGAAAACTTTTATGTGTGTTTTTTTTCTTTACAGTTTTTTGTTTTTTTTCTTTCTATGAAAATTTTTGGTTGGCAAAGGAAACTTTTGTGCTTTTCAAGTGTTGGAAATTTAAAGAACCAAGTTTCATGCACTGCTGAAACCGAAATTAGTGGAGTCATGCAACCGTAAGTTGGATAATTAAATGGCAATTATATCCATCCAGAGGTGTTCATTACTTTTAAGGTACATACATCGTATTTTCTTGTTATTTCTGCAATGTGGTTTTAAACGAATTTAATTGAATTTGAAATACAGTAAATGACAAATGTTATTTTTTGGTGAACTTTTCTTCTAAGAGTACCAATGAGGTAACCAAAAGACGTCATAAAAAAAATACGTCTGCGTCAGGCTTGGAATCAGATCTAAGCCTGTGAAGCAAAAGCAAACTTCAACTTAATATGCGATACAATTCTATATAATAAGGCATTCTTATCTAAAAAGAGTGAAAGGTCAACGATTTAAGGACAACGAATTTCAATTTTGCAGTTGGAATGTTAGGTCCCTTAAAGGGCCACGTGCAGCCGAACAACAAGCGGAAGCCCCTGACTGTTATAAAGCAGATATAACTGCCATCCGAGAAATGCGATGGGATGCTCCGGGCCTACGAAAAATGAACACCTGCGATATTTACTACGGGGACTGCTACCGGGAACAAAATCAGCGTCTATTTGGATGTGGATTTGTAGTTGGGACTCGACTCAGGAGTAAGGTCTTGAGTTTCAACTCAGCGCATCACGACAATCCGTATTATGACTTTATTCACCAACATCAGTCTTATCTGCGCTCACGCCCCCTATAAGGAAAAGGATGAAGACACCAAAGACAGGTTCTACGAGCTCCTCGAAAAGATTTATATGAGCAATGGCCTAGCTATGATATTAAAATCGTCCTTGGAGATTTTAATGCTAAGCTGGGTAGAGGAAAAATTTTTGGTGGAATAATCGGACGACATAGCCTATACGACAGAACCTCCGATAAAGAATTTAGGCCAATCGACTTCGCTGTGGGGGGAGACGTAATGGTAGCAAGTACGCGTTTACCACATCTCGATATCCACAAGGGGACATGGAAATCTCCTGACCAATCAACCGTCAACCAGATTGATCACATTGAGATCGACGCACGACACTTCTCTAGCATGCAAGATGTCCGCACATTCTAAGGTGCCAACATAGACTCGGACCACTACCTTGTTGTGGCCAAGGTACGAATGCCGAATTGCCGATATCCTGATCAAGGAAAACACGCGAAAATACTAGGAGGATCGTTTCTCCGAAAATCTCCTCAGAAGTCCTTTGCTGCCAGCAAAAAATATAGAGAACCAGTGGCAACACTGCCAAGCAGCCATCAGAGATGCCGACTCTGAAGTGCTAGGGTTTACACGGCCACCACAACGAAACCCTTGGTTTGACGATGAGTGCCGGCGAGCACGTGCAGCTAAACAAGAGGCATACAAAGCGGCGCTGTAAAGAAGGACACGAGCAGTTCGTCAGCTCTACGAACAGAAAAGGAGAGAGGAGCATAAACTTATCAGAAAGAAAAAAGGGAGCATGAGAAGCGCGCGATCAAGGAGATAGAGGGATGTCACAAAAGGAACGAGGTTCGAAAGTTCTACAAAATGGTGTAACAAACCTCCAGGTCTTATACACCCCGAACTGAAGCCTGTAGAGACCATCATGGGAACATCGTAGTGGAACCGCAGTCAGTGCTGAGACTATGGAAAGGCCACTTTTCCAAGCTGTATAATGGCGATGACGCGCAAAACTCCGCCAGCAATACAGAACCATTCAATTTTGGCGCAGAAGGCCATCAATTCCACCCGCCCAACATGAACGAAGTGAAGATAGCGATATCAAAACTTAAGTCAAACAAAGCCGCTGGAGCAGACGGCTAGCCGCCGAACTGTACAAATCAGCTGGAGATGATTTGTCTAGGAGCATGCACCAGCTCATCTGCAAAATTTGGTCGGAGGAAAGCATGCCCGATGAATGGAACCTCAGCATCGTATGCCCGATCCTCAAAAAAGGAGATCCCGTGAACTGCACCGACAACAGAGATATAAGTCTCCCTAACATCGCCTATAAGATCTTGTCTGCCGTGCTGTGTGAAGCCCTTCGTCAACAACCTGATAGGTCCTTATCAGTGTGGCTTCAGACCCGGAAAGTCCACCATCGATCAAATATTCACCATACGGCAGATCTTGGAGAAGACTTAAGAACTTCAAATCATACCTACCATCTTTTCATCGATTTCTAGGCCGAGTATGACAACGTCTATAGAGATCAATTATATAGAGCAATGTCTAGTTTTGGCATCCCAGAAAAACTCGTCCGCCTGTGTAAAATGACAATGGAAAATTCACGCTGTTTCATCATGGTCGGAAATATCCTAACGAACGCTGATGTCAAAAACGCTTTAGACAAGGCGATGCGTTGTCATGCGATTTCTTCAACATCATTCTTGAAAAGATTGTGCAAAGCTCCAACGTCAACATCAGAGGCACAATCTTTCAAAAGTCCGTCCAGCTAACTAGGATACGCAGACGACATTGACATAATTGGTAGAACACGAGGGCAAGACCAAGTTAATGCTGTCGACAAGAAAGGACTACCAACATCGACGTCTTGGAGCAAACGTCAACATAGACAGATTTATCTTCGAGGTAGTTAAGGACTTCGTCTACCTGGGATCCGCTATCACTCGACAACAACACCAGCGAATCAAACGAAGAATCACTGTTGCCAATCGCTGCTTCTTTGGACTTAGAAGGCAATTGAGTATTAAAGTCCTCTCACGAGCAACTTAAGTGATACTCTAAAAACTCTCATCATCCCGGTCTTCATGTATGGTGCAGAGACATGGACTATGACAACATCTGATGAAAACGCTTTGGGCTGCTTTGAGAGAAAAATTCTTCGAGTGATTTTTGGGTCCTGTCGGCATTAATGGAGAATGGAGACGAAGATTCAACCAAGAACTGTCCGAGCTGTACAGCGACACTGATCTAGCCAGAAAAGTAGAAGTCCAACGACTTATATGGTTGGGTCATGTTGAGCGAATGGAAAATAATGCTCCGGCTCTTAGAGTCTTCGAATCCAACCCGGAAGGACGTCGCACAAGAGGAAGACCGCGTCTCAGGTGGAGCACACAGGTGGTAGAGTACCTGAAACATTTTGTCGTGCGAAACTGGAGACAGCTAGCTAGGGACCGAGCTGGCTGGAGAAGTTTGTTGGGTGAGGCCCTGGTCTGACCTGGACAGTAGCGCCACCATAACTAAGTAAGTAGGATCGGTCAACTCGGTTTGCCAACTTGGAAATCGATATAAAAAATTTATGTTACCTTGTCTCTAAGTTTTTAAGTGATTTTGGTTTTACTGTTTGTAAAGACAGTTATCTATAATTGTCCAATTTCATAAGTGTTTTCTAGAACGGTTTTTGGAGCTATCCGGTTGCATTAAGCAGGAAAATATCCCTCTATCGACCGAAATTCGTATCTTATCCCTATATTGAGACATTAACTGTCAAATTTCATCTGCGGATGGCAAAGATTTTGACGGATTAAAAACCTCATTTTTTCCGTCTCGGCTAATCAATAGTTTTGTTGATTGGCATTAAGTTCTGAGATTTTGATTATTAGCCTTTTTTTGTAATTAAATTCACTTCAAAAAACATTTAAGGAGAAACATTATTGTGAATTTGCGTGCGGAGTTAGGCTCTTAATGACACTTTAAAACGCTTCTGCCCACCCAACGCACAACCTTCTTTAATCTCGTCACATACTGATTCAAAACATGCAATTTAAAAGCAAATGTGTCAATTTTTACCATTGTGTTAATTACACATTTTATGTACAAAGACCATCAAATCGGTTTTATTCGTATTTCTTTACCTAAGTTTTCCTAGGGGCTAAAAGAAGCCAGAAACCATATATTCAACGAATGCATTCCAAATACTACTTGAATGTCCATACCTCCATACGTCCATTAAATGTATGGAGGTATGTCGTTTTTTAAAAGCGCTCAATTTTTATTTTTCTACGACTAATTGCCTGGCAACGTTCGACACCATGTAAAGGCTCGTCTCAGATGTCCGACCAGCCTTGTCCAGCGACCATCACAAAACATTATTCGAGCTCAGTAGTAAAATGATTTTATTCGCAAACAAACCTTTATTGATGTGTGTTGGCTTGCAAAGGGAACTAATGACGCTGCGATACGATATATAGTGGCTTTTGTAGGACGACAAACGGAGAACCTGAACTAAACAGCTATACATCAGTCGATGTAAATTGCTACAATTTGACACCCTCGAGGGAGCTTTGTAATCGGTTATGAATTTTGCAAATAATCAGTGCACACAACCAGAGAAAAGAGGTTAAGGCAGACGTGTCCTGTGCATAAATGCACGCAATAGCTAAAACATACCCGTGTGTCGAACAGTGTTGAAATGAATTTATTAGGCTTGGAATGTGAGAAAGAGAGAAATAGAGAAGGATGAGATTTCGCGACTATGGTTTATTTGAGGGATACCATTTTACAGCTTCTAGTTTTTTAAAGTTGATTTTTAAGCGGAAATTTGATAGTTAAATTGATTGATTTTACAGTACCCACTGTTATAGGGCTTGGGTTCATTTTCGATATATTTGGTTTGCACCTCCCTAAAAAATGGACGGTCTCGGTTTGAATTTGTGTTTCAGGCTCTAGTCGCATGCAGGAACTACGATAATCTACCGCATGAACGTACACACATTCTGTCCAAATTTCAGAGGACAGGTCCGCATACTTTAGTAGCTTCAAAGGTTCAAAAGGGTGGTAGGTAGGTAGAAATGGCTGTCCTTCTTACGCGTAGGACACAATTAGCGCTGAGTGCGCCTCGTGATATTCATTATAGATTTAAAATTGGGGTATGGATGATGTACCTATGTTCCGCTCGTACAATCCAATTTATATAATGTTGAATTATTCTCCTACCCTACGGCCTATTATATCATAGTGCCATTTAGTGAGGGAGAGATAAGGGGTGGAGGACGCTAAAGCCACTTTGTGTTATTGAGGTATGAGATCATATCTTTGATCTTGAATTCTGAGAGTTCCTCAATACCGTTGAAGAAATCTTTACCTAAGTAGAGCGCTCTTTTCCTAACCAAGGCCGGACAATGGCAAAGAAAGTGTGGGACCGTTTCTTTTTCGTCCTGGCTTTCACAGCTACGGCAGAAAGAGTTATGTGTTATGCCCAATTCTGTCGCATGTTCCCCTATAGGCCAATGCACTGTGCAAGTAGCAACAATCCTGGCTATGTCATGCCTTGGTTTGGAAATTAAATTGATTGATTTGGGTTTGTTATAGGCGGGCCAGATTTTCCTAAAGCAACTTGTTAAACTATTCCAATTATGTTTTGCTTCTGATGTGTATTTGGTCAGGGTATAGCCCTTCACAACTCCAAGAGGAGCATATAATCTCACTGCCAGTGAGTTGTGAAGGGCAGATCCGTGCCCAGCTAGCTCATCTGCCTTCTCATTTCCCTCATAGCCCCTATATCCCTGTATCCAGATTAGAGTGGTGCTCATATCAAGTTCCTTGAGGGCCTCTCTGCTTTGCTGGACCAGTTTAGAGGATGATAAGGCTGATTCAATCGCTTTAATAGCTGCCTGACTGTCTAGTTTTCCAGCAGCCTATTTCTTTGAGTCTCAAGATACTGCAGGAAACCTGATATTTATAAAGATTTCAATCGGAAGAAGCTCCAGGATGACGTTAAGTGCATCCGTTGGACAGGACCTGATTGCCCCTGATATCTCTACGCAAGCAATTCTCTGCACCTTTGTAAGCTTGTTTACTATGTAAGCTTTGCTGAGAGCAGGCCACTAAACAATGGAACCATAAACAAGTGTCGGTCTTACAACCGCTGTGTATGTCCATTTTATCATTTTTGACTACAGGCCCCACTTCTTGCCGAAGGTTTTGTTGCAGGCGTAGAAGGCGACACACGCGTTTCTCACCCGTTTTTCTATGTTAAGCTTCCAGTTTAATTTGGAAGACAATGATAGTGTTTGGCCGTTTAACTGAGAAAGAGTCGTAGAGTGAAAGGTGGTACCTTAGTTTTGGTGGTGAAAAGCATCAACTCGGTTTTGTTACTATTAACACCAAGACCGCTGCTCGCAGCCCAGGTGCTTACTTCCTTCAAAGCCATATTAGTGATATCACTGATTGCGCTTGGAAATTTTAGTGAAAGTAGAATGACCAAATCATCGTCGTACGCAACCGCATTCACACCACTACTCTCAAGTTTCACAAGAATGCTGTTCATGACCAAAAGCCATAAAAAACGAGACAGTTTTTACACCTCCTTGGGGTGTTCCTCTGCTGGCATATTTGGTACACGTTGAATATCCTAACTTTGATTGAATCCTCCTATTACTTAGCATGGATATTATCCATCTTCTAATGTAGTTCTCAACACCGAAGTCTGCAAGTGATTCTGCGATGGATTTCGAATTCTGATCTGCATGATTCAGGACATTGTTGAAAGCTCCTTCTACATCTAAGAAGGTAGCTAGAGTATATTCCTTGAAATGAATCGTGTTTTCTATCGTTCTCACTACCTCATGGAGAGCAGTTTCTGTAGATCTACCCTTCATGTAGGGGTGTTGCGAGTTAGATAGGGGACAACTACTCAGAATAGTCCTTATGTGAGATTCTACGATTCTTTCCATGGTTTTAAGAAGAAGGGTACCATGATGGTTTTTTCGTTTGAATTCATCCTGTGCAAAATCCTGTGGGGGAATTTGTTCAATAAATGTACCCCAGTTTGGGATATTAACATACGCAGCGGCTGTCCAAACTTCAGAGGACAGGGCAGTATGCTTTACAGAGGTTCAAAAGGTTACGATGATAGCTTTTTTCGTTGGAATTCAGTTTAAAAGTACTGCAGTTAATTAACTTTTAGTCAGTTGACTATTATTCAATTAACTGCAAGTTACAAAATAAGTACTGACTGGTGACTGCTCCTTTCCAGTTTGGGTACTTTTATAAATTAAAAGATTAAACAAAAATAGTCTTCTTCGTGACTTAACTTAAGTAAAACTCTGACACCTACGCTTACGTATTTTGACGAATTAATCATAAATCAGCCAGCATCAAGTTAAAAGAAATCACTGGAAACTGAACAGCCATCGGAGAATAAGCATTTGAAAAGCTAGTTTAAACATTCTTACCACAGCGAAACCGACGATTTGACGAGAAGTGCTACCGGGTATATGCAGACAAACTAGAGGCATACCTACAGAGCATTGCTGCTCTGTGGAATCGAGCAAGTTGCTTGGCTCTGGAAGAAAAACAATCAACAAGGATATTGTCGATAACAGTATTGACTAATTTAAAGAAATGCTTTTCCAAGTTTTATAATAGCAAATACAAACCGAATTCTTCCTTGTACGAATGTATAAGGCGAATCAGCATAAAACAATATCGTGAACGTCTGCTGATTTTGAGAAAATTGCAACGATTTCTTTTGGAGATAAAAGAAATCAAGGTCTTGCGTTGACATGATGAAAAAAAGCTAAAAGTGACTTTTTTTGTCGAATTTGGCATTCAAGATGAGGACACGTACGCTGAATGCAACCATAACTTCCAAATGCGAAATGTCAAAGAATTTGAAATTTTCTACTCTGACAAGTATTGTCAACGTCGTCGTTCCCAAGAATGCGTTTCAAACGCAATATTTTTAAATGCGAACACACGAAAACAATGATAGAAATACGTGACGTCCTTCGTTAAATCTGTCGCATATAATATCCTCTCATCTTTTCATTTCACACCCGAACACACACATATCCTTTGCATAGTTTCCTGCACATTTTTTGTAAGTTTTTTTTGCAAAAAAAATTTATGAAACGCATAAAAGGCGTCAAGGGATTAAAAATAGGGAGAAAAAGAGAAAAAAAAATTAAAACAATAATGCAATTGAAAACAGAAAAAAAATGATGCCAAATGATATCCAAGGACATCCAACCGTGACTTAGTAGTTATGTTTCGTATTATTCGTGCATCCTTGCACTTCTGCTGAATAAGGATAATATTTTGTTTTTTCTCATAGACTCAAAGATATGCAAAAGGAGACCGTAAATGTGTTTCCGTTGGAAAAAAAAGAAGAAGAAAAAACAACAAAAGGATAGCTAACATTTCTGCTAAACTAAAAACCAATGCTTTCTGGTTGAGTAGTTCTGCACTGTTTTCTATTTTTTGTGGCTGTTTGTGTTTTGCCAGAAATGCAATGATATGGGTATGCCATGGATACAAATGGGTTTCCATTTGTTGTGATGTCCTGAAGTTTTGACTCGCCCCGGTTTTATTTTTATTTATTTCTGATGATAAAGTCATTCCTTCATGGTTTTGTTTTGTGGTCCTTGGCGATTCTTTATTTTGATTATTTTGTTCATTGTTTTACGAAGATAAATGGATTTCGCTGAACAGCAATGTTCGCAGTATTTGAAAAAAAGTAAATTGATTTGTTATTTTGTGAGGAATTTGTTGGTGGATATTTGAAATTAAATGAATCATTTCCCAAAATTGATATTTTGCTAACTGCTGGAAGGATACAACAGCAAAAATGAAGAGATGACAAACTGCTCATGAATTTAATTGGAAATGGAAAAAACATTGGTTTGTAGATTGCTTTCAACATGAGGATTTATATAAAATGGTCAGGAAAGTTAAATGTGGAGACCAAATTCATTCAGTGAATTTAATGAATGAGGATACTTTTTCTCCAGCTGTCAAGTACTGAGAGTAAAGCATGCTTGGATGACTCCATATTGGACAGCTAGTTTGTGTGCCCTGTGCAAATGATGTTTTTTTTCGTTAGAATTCACCCTGTGCAAAATCCTGTGGGGGAATTTGTCCAATAATTTAACCCAGTATGGGATATGATTGCAAAGAATGCATCCCGGAACCATCACTCTCGTATGCTCAGGTAGCAAGCCCTGACAACATTAGAGCATTAATAATGAGCTATAAACAGATTCCAACCATTTTAGTCGCCAGGACCCGATAATATATTCCCAGCCATGCTAAAAAAAGTTTCAAGACGTAATTATTCCATGGCTAAAGGTATTTTTCTTTTCAACTGCTTAGCAGTCTTACGTATCTGAATCCCAGAGATGGGTCAAGGTGGTCTTCATTTCCAAGATCGGTAGAAGAGGCCATGAAACGCCCAAGGATTTCAGACCAATCAGTCTATCTTCCTTTGTGCTCAAAACATTGGAAAGACTTTTGGACAAGTATGTATATCAGAGCTAATCTTGTCAATAATCTTCTAAATGAATCTCAACACGCCTACCTTAAATGCAAAGCCACGGACATGGCACTACACGAAGTAGTACGTACTGTGGAGAGATCTCTAGAGTATAAAGAATACACCCTCGTCGCCACCTTTATTGACGTAGAAGGAGCTTTCAATAATGTGCTCGCAGAAGCTATCAGGGAAGCACTATCCAAATTAAATTTGGAAGAGCATATTATTAGCTAGGTTGTTTTCATGCTCCGAACAAGAGTCATTCAAGGATCGATGGGTAACAGCAAACTCACTAGACTTGCCGAAAAAGGAACACGCCAAGGCGGGGTTCTATCTCCACTCTTGTTGCTACTAGTTTTGAAGGAAACCCTATGCAATCTTGATAACAGTAGAGTTAAGGAAGTAGCGTATGCCGACGATCTGGTGCTGATGTTTTCGGGACTTTGTCCGACGGTACTCAGGGAAAACATGGTAAAAGCTCCTAAGAATGTTAGCACATGGGTCACTAGATGTTGACTTGGAGTTAACGAGCTGATGTCATTCACTACCAGATATAAAATACCCTCCTTTCTTCTACAAAGATTAAATGGACAACCACTTGCCTTATCCAAAAAAAAGCTAAATATTTAGGAGTTATCCGAGACCGTAAGATGGATTGGAAAAGTAACAAGCAAGAAAGAGTAAAGATAGCTAGTATCGCCTTCTACTCTTGTAATAAAACTTTTGGTAAAAAATAGGGACAAAGCCCTATTCTTACCTGAGGGGAGATAGGAATCTTTATTGATAGCCAAGAAGCTATCAAGGCTATAAACAGTTAACTGACTTAGAGCCGATTTTTCAATCATCGAATAAAAATAAAAATAACAAACTGGCAAATAAACTCATTTGAGTATTCATCGGCCAAATAAATTAGAGCGTTTTTTGTCAGATAAAGTCTATCTGATGATTGAAAAATCCAATATTTGGTTATTTGTCGAATAAACACTATTTGCCTGTTTATCTGACGATTGAAAAATCTGCTCTTAATCCAGAATCTTGTCTGGGTGCCATAGCACAGTGACATTTAAGGTAATGAAATTGCTGATGAACTGGCCAGGACGGGACCAAACCTTCAAATATCCCTAGCTGAGGAAATTAGGATTCCCCTAGGAGTCATGAAAACGGATATTCAAAACCATTTTTTTTTTTAATCCAAAGTAAGATAGAAAAATCTTGCCAACTGCACTATCTCGAGACGGGTATGGCCCACTTACGACCAGAAACGTGCCAAGGAAGTTCTGTATAAACCTAGGTCAGACATTGGCAGGACAGTTGCCATTTGCACAGTACTGTACTGGCCAGTCGGACATCATGCCATGAAACTTGGTATTCCCTACAACGAATTTTTTCGAATCTGTAGAGATACGGCGCGAAGGGAAACACTCCAGTACTTTTTATGTGAGTGCCCTGCCTTTCTTAATGGCAGAACAATGGATTTGGGTGCTCCCTCCAAGAGCTTTGGGAACTCTCAAATATTAAGATTAAACCAATTGGATTTAAACAATCTAAATCTGTATTATGCACATTACTGTGTGTATTTTTACAATTGTTCATTTTAGGTTACACGAGTTTTGTGGTATCAAAATTGCGTAATAAGGCGCTGATTGTGTTTAAGGGCAGTGGCTGCTCAGAACACCCATTCTAACCTACCAGCCATGGGATATGAAGGGACGCACCTCCTGTCTTATTTCAGAGGGCAGAGTAAGACAAGACCCGTTGAAACCTCAAACGAAACTCAAACTTTAAAGTTTAATTACTCGTGAAGTTTGTTTTGATGTTGATTCACAACATTACACAATCCATGAAGGAAGCATGCTTTTATGTTTTACGAGTAGGTATATCAAGGACAAAACTAATGAAAGGATTAATCATCGCATTAGACAATAACTTTGCAGGTCATTAGTTTTTATAACAGTAACAACACAAAGTGAACTCGATTCTATTACAGGGAGGTTAAAATTGTGCTCTTAATTCATTTCCATCTTTCCATTTTCAGCTTATTGAGTTTAGCAAGTCAATCAGTCACTTTTGAAGTACGTATAAGCAAAAATAGAACAACATGCCACCACAATTCTCACTTTGCACATTTGCTAATTACACCATCAATTAGCTACATAGCAAAATGACTATTAATTTTAAGGACTTTTGTGTCTTTACCATTTGAAGTCCATTAATTTAGCACTTAAAGTCATAAAATTATCATTGAAATAAAAAAGGGAAATCTCACAGTCTAATGGCGTTGCAAATTTAAAAAATAAATTGTAAATAGTTTAGCAGGAAAAAAGCACATTTTTAACTCCGCCACACAAGGACGAATGCTTGGATAAGATTGCGCCCTGTATAAAAAAATAGAAGAATAAAAACTAGTTATCATGTTTTCTCCTTTGAATTTCATTAAATCTCTCTCCAGCTAATTTAAATTAAGGAAACATTTTAGAGGGGTTTAAAATATTAAATAAATTGTATATTTTGTGCAGTAGAACGAAAAGGGCGAGTTATAATAGTTTGTGCGAAGGGATTAATCCTTTTTTAGTATCAGTAATGACGCAAAACAAATTAGCACATTCATTGAAATATTTTAGGGACCTTTCCATCTGGGGCATTCTTTTTACTTCGACAATGCCATTTTCAGAAACGACGCGAGTGGGCTGCCTCAGAGGTCTTATAAAAGAGTGAAGTAAAATAACAGTGTCGCTAACAAGGAAATGCGCTGCCAACGGGGTTGGCGTCGAAAAACTAAAAACCAAAATCCTCCAAATCATTTATCTGCAAACTACTTTCTTTTTCCCGAATGTCGTCTCCAAAATCGTTATCTGCTACCTTTTACCTCCTGAATCAGACCAAATCCTTATTCAAAAACAGAAGTTTTAATAGACTCAAAAGGCTGAGAATCATGGAGAACGACGCAAATTATAGTTTTTCGTTCAAATTATTCCATAAAAACAATTCCTTTCTTGTCCAATTAATCAGTTTAAGATTATTAATTCGAGCGAATTTTCATTAAATTTTCAATTAAATCACAGCGTAAAAAATCGCGTGTGTACGCCGGTTCTTATGGACTTCGAAATGGCCCAACAGATTTTGTGAAATTTTCATGGTTGATACTGTTGTATTCAGTGATAGTTTCTGAGTAAAAAAAAAATGGAAAAAAACGTCATGGAAGAGTGAGAAAACCAAAACTGGAAAAACCTAATAAAGATAGGAAAATTGATTTGGAATTTTTTGTTTCAAAATGGATTTTCGAATGGAAAAATAAAAAGTTCTTGATGAAAAACTCGGAAAAATCATTGGTTTTTCAATGGAAAACTGCATGGAATTGTAGGTGCATCGGTTTTCAAATGGAAAACTGGAAATTTGTGATGGGAACTCGGAACTCGGAACTGCCACAGCACGAAGACCTTCAAGATCTTACATCAAGTTTTTGGATAGAATTTAAGGTGCATTGGTTTGTTTGTGTGTCCGGTAGGGACTCTTAGGACAATCTAACGGGAAAGTCAGCAAATAAGGGGGACAATCGAAAGCTGTATGGAATTCTGATTCAAGTAAAATAGTTAAAATACACAAAATCCTCACTGGCGTAATATGTGAACGTCTGAAGCCTTTCGTCAACAATCTGATTGATCCTTAACAATGCGGCTTCAGGCCAGGAAAGTCAACCATCGACCAAATTTTCACGTTGCGACAGATCCTGGAAAAGACCTTTGAACTCCAAATCGATACCCACCACCTTTTTGTCGATTTTAAGGCCGCGTATGACAGCATCTACAGAGACGAACCGTATAAAGCTATGTCTAGTTTTGGCATCTCTGCCAAACTCGTTTGCTTGTGCAAAATGACGATGGAGAACTCACTCTGCTCCATCAAGGTTGGCAACGAGCTTAAGGAATCTTTCGACGTCAAAAAAGGATTCAGACAAGGCGATGCAATGTGGTGCGATTTCTTTAACATCGTTCTTGAGAAGATAGTGCAGAACTCCAACGTCAACACCAGAAGCACTATCTTCCAAAAATCTGTTCAACTTCTTGTGTACGCCAATGATATTGATTTTATGGGAAGAACACAGCGTGATGTCAATGGCGCCTTTGTGAGAATTGAGACAGAAGCGGCAAAAATGGGTTTCGAGGTGAATGAGGGAAAAACGAAGTATACGCTGTCTTCGAAGAAGGACACCCAACACCGACGGCTCAGACAGAACGTCACAATAGACGCAAACAACTTCGAGGAAGTAGAGGAGTTTGTCTACCTAGACTTCGCTATAAACACGGGCAATAAGACTAGCGTCTTGATCAGACGAAGAAACACTCTTGCTAATCATCCCAGTCCTGCTGTATGGTGCAGAAGCATGGACCTTGACAAAATCGGATGAAAAAGCCTTAGGCTGTTTCGAGAGGATAGTTCTTCGGGTCATCTTTGGCCCCGTGTGCCCCCTTCAATGCACACGGGACCAAAGATGGCGAAGAAGATATAACAGCGAACTTTACGGGTTGTACCACGACATGGACCTAGCCAGAAGGGTCAAGGTCCAGAGACTCAGATGGCTCGGTCATTTAGAGCGAATGGACACCAATTCTCCGGCCCAGAAAGCCTTCTACACTATTCCCGAGGGACGTAGGAGGAGAGGAAGACCGCGACTCAGGTGGCACACTCAAGTGGAAGAGGACCTCAATCAACTTGGAGTGCAAAACTGGAGACAGCTAGCTACGGACCGAGCTGGCTGGCGGAGACTGTTGATTGAGGCTCAAGTCCACAACGGACTGTAGCCCCAACACCGACCGGAAGAACGAGAATTTGTTGAATTTTTCAACGAAATTTGCATTTTACGGCTTGCTTTAATGAAAGCAGAAAGCTAGCTGTAAAGCTTGGAAAAATTCAGATATGTAGTTCTCTATTTCAATTGGATTCAACCAAATCACATTCCATTTTAACAATATCTGTGTTAATTATATTTATTCTGGAGTTGCTCTAAGGGCGAGACGAGGTTCGCAGGGTCGGCTAGTTGTTTATATATGACGTAAATGTGTGTCTTCTCTTCCGGTAAAAAAAACTCCGGTGCCAGGACAAAAAATACATCAAAAAGAATAATGGCTGTACATGTTTGAAAAATTGTGAAGAGTGACACTGAGTGAGACAATTTCTTTTATGATACTAATGTCGTTTTCCATTGGTCGTCCAGAAGCATACGGAAGAGTCCAGAAGTCTTCTGAAACCATTCTAATGGACTGACTTTGACAGACGGCAGAACTCTTCGTTTTGAAAACAGAATAGTTCGAAGAATGACACAATCATCATAACCCGTTCCATTGGAGGTAGAAGAAGAAACCGTCAAAAAAAGACCAATGGGAAACGACATAATTCAATTGAGTGACAACAAAAGTTGACTGTTATTCGAAATGCGGAAATACGAAATACGCATTACCAAACAACATAGGTGAGAATACGGAAAACACGAGATTGGCATCATATCGGCCGCTCGAAAAGTTCAATCTTGAGAGCTGCCTAGGCCTAGTGAATCCGCATTTACTACATAACAAAGCTCTTGTAAGCAGTTGATGTATAGTCCCTTTATTATTACATGAATTCTTATTCCTCGATAAAATTCATAAAAAAGAATTCAATTCCAACTGCGAAATGAAATTCTTTAACTCAAAAAAACGCCTCTTAAAGTCCAATGACATATTTCACTCTATACAAAACCTGCCATAACAATGAATCCATTTAATTTCATCCGAACTTGCATCATCCGTTTCGATCGACCATCGATGCCCAGCAGCAGTGTGAAATTTCTCAAAGTGACGAGAAAAAAAACTCCCATCCAGATTGCCAACAGAGAGCCAAAGCTCAGGACTATAGGTAGATACATATAGAAATGTATCTCGAGTCAATGATTGGCTTTTAAGTGTCACTCAGTTACTCTGTACAGAAAACCCCATAATTGATTTAGTATATATGTCGTTCCTTCGACTAGGGGACAGAAAATATCTGCTGGACATTAACAAAACAAAAAAAAAAAAGCCTCCGTTAACACCAGCTATCGTCATGGGCATTGGCTGTCGGGGGCGTTAGTATCACCATTTGCCATAGAGTCCACAGAGTGAACTGAAACATTTTACCATTTACTACCAGTTGGAGAATTGTTTCCTTTAGGCTGATTCTGATGGTGTTTGCAAAACACTAGATCATGTGATGAAGGCTTCTAGAAGAGATTTTCGAGAGTGAGGATATTTTAATTTAAATGGAGGAAGAACTTGGCGGTGGTTTTTTTTTTTTAAGATAAAAATATGTCCCCACCGTGTGCTTGTTTGTCCTTAGAGAAATTGTTTCTTAAAGAAATTATTTTTTAACGCAATCAATCAAACGATATATAGTGTAATTTTTCAAATTTGGAAACAGCCCTTAGGGTTAAAAGTCCTGTCATCGTTAGCCTTCATGTGATAGTAAAAGAAGATGCCTATGTACTTTAGAACCGACCGATGTACGTACGTAAGTTTGGCCTTTAGAGTTTCAAAACAACACGACTTGCTTCAATTACGAATTGTATTAAAGGCTAGAGGAATGAAGTTCGGAGGATTAACCGAAAGGTGAAACAGCTGGCTCAAGGGAAATCGCAGTCAATGCTGGGGATTTGGAAAGACCGCTTCTGTAGACTGTATAACGATGACGACGAACAAAACACCGCCATCAGACAGGAGATTTTCATCGAACACGATGAGAGCCAACAATTCCGTGAACCTGACCTAGAAGAAGTGAAAACCGCAATATCACGGCTGAAATCCAACGAAGCCGCTGGAGCAGATGGACGAGATGGACTAGCTGCTGAGTTGTTCAAAGCAGTAGGCGACGAGCTAGATAGGAGCATGGATTAAATCATCTGTAAGATATGTTCAGAGGGATACATGTCCGATGAATGGAATCTCAGCATTGTTTGCCCGATCCTGAAAAAGGGAGATCCTCTTAACAGCGCCACAAAGATCGTCTCTGTCGTAATATGTGAACGTCTGACGCATTTCGTCAACAAACTGATATGTCCTGATAAATGTGGCTTCAAGCCAGGAAAGTCAACCATCGACCAAATTTTCACTTTGCTGCAAATCCTGGAAAAGACCTATGAACTCCAAATCGATACCCACCACCTTTTCATCGATTTTAAGCCTGAGTATGACGGCATCTACAGAGACGAACTGTATAAGGCTATGTCTAGTTTTGGCATCCCCGCCAAGCTCATTCGCTTGTGCAAAATGACGATGGAGAACTCACGCTGCTCCATCAAGGTTGGCAACGAGCTTACGGAATCTTTCGACGTCAAAAAAGGATTCAGACAAGGCGATGCGCTGTCGTGCTATTTCTTTAACATCGTTCTTGAGAAGATAGTGCAGAACTACACTGTCAACACCAGAGGCACAATCTTCCAAAAATCTGTTCAACTTGTCTCGTACGCCGATGAGATTGATATAATGGGAAGAACACAGCGTGATGTCAATGGTGCCTTTGTGAGAATTGAGGCAGAAGCGGCAATGATGGGTTTAGCGGTAAATGAGGAAAAAACGAAGTATGTGCTGTCTTCCAGGAAGGACGGCTCGGATAGAACGTCACAATAGACGCATACAACTATGAGGTAGTAGAGGAGTTTGTCTACCTTGATAAAATCGAATGAAAGTGCCTCAGTCTGTTTCGAGAGGAAAGTTCTTCGCGTCATCTTTGTATGCATTGAAGGGGAATGGCAAAGAAGATATAACAGCGAATTTTACGGGTTGTACAACGACATGGACCTAGCCAGTAGGGTCAAGGTCCAGAGACTCAGATGGCTCGGTTATTTAGAGCGGATGGACACCAATGCTCCGGCCCGGAAAGCCTTCAACACAATTCCCGAGGGATGTAGGAAGAGAGAAAGACCGCTACTCAGGTGGCGCACTCAAATGGAAGAGGACCTCAATCAACTTGGAGTGCAAACTGGAGACAGCTAGCTAATGACCGGGCTGGCTGGCGGAGACTGTTGATTGAGGCCCAAGTCCACAACGGCCTGTAGCGCCACCTTAAGTATAAGTAAGCAAAAAGTAAGTATTTAAGGCTAGAAAAGTCCATCATCAGTCTAATATTCCAACAACATTCTGAAAAGAAGCTATCTCTGCCACCCAAATGAAATCGAAGCTTGTTTCTTTGTTTTTTTGTTTCGAAGAGCCAAAGGTTCTTGGTACACAGCATAGCGTAAGACTCTGCTGGGTTCCTGGCTACAGTGATGTGCTTGGCAACGATAAAGCGGATGAGCTTGCAAGGGAAGGCTCTGCACTGGACCCCTCTCTCATAGACCATCATATAAGAATCCCGTTATGTGAACTGAAACATAACGTCAGAAAAATCATTCTTCAAAAACCCAACAACAGATGGAATCTCTTAGAAACCTGGGTTATTACCAGAAAACTATAGCCTAGATACGATAATGAACTCTTAATGAACCCTCCCTTAGATCCCTTATCGGCATAATTACTGGACACAATCTACTTGGCTACCATAAGAAAAAGATAGGGGTTAGTACCGATGACCTTTGTAGTGGCTGTGGTGATGAGGACGAGTATGTAGATACTGCTGATTTTCTCTGCCACTGCAGTCCTTCACTCTACTTACTAGGAAGAAAACTTCTTCTTCAATGTATCAGAGTAACTATCCGAACTGCCAGGCAAAAGCTTCCTAAGCTTTGTCGAGACCTCTAAATGGCTAAAAGAACCCTTCATAGGTTATTTATTTTTCAGGATATTCCAATACATTCGGGTACCACAATAGATCTATATTGATCTAAGTGTGATGGTAACAACAACAACCATCAGCCCGCCTAACCACATCCTTAAAAAAACAAATGATTTCAAGGTCTTTTATGTCCTAAAGTCTGTTTTTGGCATTTTTACAAGGAGAAGTAACGTCAAGAAGGTACAAAGGAAGGCTTTACCGTCAATAAAACCGACGCTTGGAAACACCAAGAGGTTGTCAGAGTTGACTACTTAAACTCTAGTCAAGTCTACATAATTGGCAGTAAAGCGCTCTCAAGAGCTATCAAAGTTTCTCATCATCCCAGTATGTCACAAAACCCATGTACTGTAATGAAATGGCTGGGACAAGTTCAGCGTATTAACGACAACGCACTACCTCGTCATCTTTGCTTGGACCCTTAACTGGGACCACGCTCGTCTTGCCATAAACTTGGAAAGCTTCTCTAGCAGACTTAGTGTGAGCTACTTAAGGCAGCTAACAACCAGATCTGAGCTGAAGAACCTTGTTCTTAGTGAGACTCACATACAGTTAATAACCCACTTACTTGAAAATTAATTAATACATTCACACAAACATTTAAATATGTATAAATAAAACATTAGATCTTCTCTCTGAAAAACATAAATTTTAACTAAATAGATATTGACAGAAAAATTAATAAAATCAATTTTCAATTAAGGAAAGCGGAAAATTCCCAATCTTTAGAAATTTCAATGGTGACGGCGATATCAAATGCCATTAACTTTTTATTAATATTTTAAAAGTTAATATTTGTTTTGATAAATTTTTTTAAATAATTTTACACACCAATTAACAAACAGGAGGCAAACATTCAAAACCATTTACAAAAATGTTCAATTCGATTTAATTTTATTTTTAAGAAATGGTTGAAAATATTTGCCAAACTTCATGGTAATAAAATACACAACACTCAAAAATAACATTTCAAACGGACAGGGTTACCAAAAATACTGTAACTAAAATTTATACACTCTTAAGCATATTTTGTTATTTTGTTGGAAAACAAACATAAGAAAAATGTTTTGTTTTCTTTGCTTTTTTTGGTAAATAAACTCGAAACACAAACAATCAAAAAAACGAACACAAACTAAACGAAAAACCAAAAAACAAAAATCAACAATTTTTGAAGATTCTGTTGGCCAAGATGGATCGTCGTGTGCATTTTGAATGAACTCACCATCATGAAGCGGATCTATTGTGTGAATCATAAGCTGCAATAGGCCATGACGAAATTTTGCACCAGTCTGTGTAGTTCCACTACTGCTATTACCTGTCGCTCCACTACTCGACCCAGCCGGCCCCGACCGGGTTTCTGATGCTGCCCGCGATGTCACTGATCCACCCGGTTGTGTTGCCATTGATGTTTCCGATGAATTTGCCGCGTTGCCCTAAGGGAGAGGGGGGAGGAAACAAAAGTTTGTAAATTTTCTTATGGAAATATTTTGACTGCAAAAAAAATATACATAGACATTTATACAAATTTTTAAAATATTAAATTTTTCTTTTTGAATTTTTTATTTTTTGAAAAATTAAAAAAAAAATAATTTTTAGTAAAAAATAATAAAACAAACAATATCAGTAATTATTTACTTTTAGTTAAATTTTGTGAATTATTAATATTTTTGTGAAACGTAAATAGTGTCAAATTGTTAAAAAAGCGTTGCCAGATAGATACAAAGCATAAATACAAGTTTAATTTTATATAAACAAATTATAAGAAAATAACAAAAACAAATTATAAACAAAAATAAACGTAAATATTCATATTAATCGTTATTAATTTGTCTTAATAAAACTTTTTCTTATTGATAAATATTTATTTTTAATTTTTGTATATTCAATTAAGCGCAGTGGGAAGTTTTTAGTTAAATAATATAAATGAAATAACAAACAGTTAATTAACTTTTTTTGTTTTAAGATCATAAACAAAATCTCTAGAACCAGGAACACTGATGAGAAGATTGAAAAATAAATGAATGTAATCGAATTTTTTTTTTGTTTCTTACATAATTTTGAGAAAGGGGGTAACTCAATAGTTGTGATAGCAAATTAAATTCTTTTTTTAATTTTAATTTTATTCATTGGATGAAAAATGATGCAACATTAAAATAAATATTGATATAGAGACTCATGCCTTAAAACCAAAATTTAAAAAAATCAATTAATATCAATATAAATATTTAACTCTGTTTTAATAGATAACCTGTCATTACATAGTGTCCTCTTGTTTTTGTTGTGTCCTCCTTTAGTGATTTTACAAATGAGAATATTTATTTAATAGTTTTTTCTGTTTCTCCATGATTATTTAATTTTTTGTTGTTAGTTTAGTAGGAGAAAGATTGAAAAGGTTGAGATTATTAGTGTGTTCATTGTGCATTGTTATAAAATTGATATTGTGTAAATAATTGTGTATTTTATTTAGAAAAATAATAATAAAATTAAATAATAAGAAATTAACACAACAATAGCTGCACCTAGGTAGACTGAAAGCTTGCAGAAGAAAGTGCTATAAGTTTTGTGCGATGAATGTTGTATATTTAATATTTTGCAAAAAATGTTAAAAACAAAACCAAATTTCAGTGATATCATAATAAAAATGACTTTAAGATCTTAGTATCGACACTATAGAACCGTCACTCAGAAGATTACTATCAATTTTCCAAATAAACGTCAAAAGAACCGATTTCAAATTTTGGGTTTTATTGCTTATGGTAGCTTGCGTCGCGACGCACGACGCGTCGTGGCGATATGTCTGAATTCGGGATCCCGAACAAAATGATCCAGCTGTGCCGCATGACGCTAAACAATACGCAGTGCAGTGAGTAAAAGGGCAACATCTCTAAATCCGAGTTGTTTCAAACATGTACAGGGTTTAGACAAGGAGATGAACAGTCATGTGATTCCTTCAACATAGTACTGGAGCAGATAGGGCGCAAGGTAGATGTAAGCACGGAAAAAATATCTTCAACAAATCCACACAGCTCCTAGGCTATATGCAGACGACATAGACATCATCGGTCGCTCACAGAGAGCTGTGCTTAATGCCTTCACAGAGATTGAAGGATAGGCGACGATCGTTGTTCTTGAAGGGAACGAGGACAAAACAAAGCACATACCTTCAACGAAAAAAAAAAATGTGTCCACTGCCTAGGACAAAACGTCACTGTTGGTAGCAGCAATTTCGAGGTAGTTGAGGAGTTCATCTACCTTGGAACAAACAACAATCCCACAAAAGACACCTAAGGTTAGGTTAGCTTAAGGGGTTGACAATTGATATGGTTACCGTTACTCTTCAAGATAATAAAAACCTGTGTTCAGTTAATCAAGCCATTTGGAGCAATTGACGAAGTTTAAAATGTTAGAACCTGGAGTACTAGATAGTTCTTCTTACTTATGGTGGCGCTACAGTCCGTTGTGGACTTGGGCCTCAGTCAACAGTCTCCGCCAGCCAGCTCGGCCCTTAGCTAGCTGTCTCCAGTTTTGCACTCCAAGTTGATTGAGGTCCTCTTCCACTTGAGTGCGCCATCTGATTCGCGGTCTTCCTCTCCTCCCACGTCCCTCGGGGATAGTGTCGAAGGCTTTCCGGGCCGGAGCAGTGGTGTCAATCCGCTCTAAATGACCCAGCCATCTGAGTCTCTGGACCTTGACCGTTTGGCTAGATCCATGTCGTTGTACAACTCGTAAAGTTCGCTGTTGTACCTTCTTCGCCATTCCCCTTCAATGCACACGGGGTCAATGATGCCCCGAAGGACTTTCCTGTCGAAACAGCCTAAGGCACTTTCATCCGCTGTTGTCAATGTCCATGCTTCTGCACCATACAGCAGGACTAGCATGATGAGTGTGTTGTACAATTTTACCTCAGTTGCTCGAGAGAGGGCTTTTCCACTTAATTGCTTTCTTAGCCCGAAAACAGCGATTAGCAAAGAGTTATTCTTCGTCTGATCTCGGCGCTGGTGTTATTGCCCGTGATTATAGCGGAGCCTAGTTAGACAAACTCCTCTACTACCCAGAAGTTGTATGCGTCTATTGTGACATTCTGTCCGGGCAGTCGGTGTTGGGTGTCCTTCAAAGAAGACAGCATATACTTCGTTCTTACCTCATTTCTTCTAAGTCACCGAAGAAATAATTGCGGGAAATATCTTCCTTTGTTGAGTAAGTGCGGGCAGTGACATAGAAATTTTGAAGTCTCTTTATGCTACTCCTCAACACCTCTTCCTCCGCATAGATCATCTGAACTGATTTTCATCTTATGGTTATCTAACAGATTATGTCCGGAATTATGCCTGAAGAAATCGAAGCTCTAAAAAACAATGTGGGGTGCTGACTAGGGGTGCTGAGCTTGGCTTACGTCAAGCGTTGATCCTATTCTTGCTAATTCAACGACATTCTCGTTGCCTGGCTTACCACTCTGGCCTGGGACCCAGCAGAGTCTAATGTTATTATGTGCTCTAATTTTATTTGAGTTGAAGTAATCGCTTTTATTATCGCTTGGCTTGCAATGTAAAAGTGGTATCGCGACATCAGTAATACCTTTAGTAGCTGGTGTCATTGCCAGGACCTCCGCTTGGAAGACCCTACTGTAGTCTGGAAGCCTAAGCGAGTCGGTTAACTTAACGACGAAGATGCGACAAAGAATTAACCTAGGAACCGCTGCTACTTCCTTCAAGCAAAACACCTGGATTCAATAGTTCTCACTCGAGAGAGACTTTGATTTTACCAGTAATACTCTATGGTTGCACCGAGTGTTGGACAATAAGTAAAAATTTAAATAGAGTGGCACGACAGCTCTTGAAGAGCCAAGGCCTAAGTGGCTTACTCTCATCAACAATTCTCTAGGTGAAGAATAAAAGGGACCTGCAATTTAACGCCGATTCCGAACGGCAAAGTTAAGATGACAGATTTATACTCTTGAAAGCTTTGTCAGTTTGTCAGGCAGTGCCCGTAAAGGATGAAATAAAAACTTTATGAACGCGAGTAGGACTCGAACCTACGACCTTCTGTTTAGGAACCAACGCACCTAACCACTAAACCACGGACAATAAGTAGAACAGGGAAAATGATACTGGGCACTTGCGAAAGAAAAAATATTTCGATCCCGTATGCGACGATGGCGAATGGAGAAGAAGGTTCAACCGTGAACTGTACAAGCTGTACCAAGATGTTGTCCAGAAAGCCAAGAAAAGGCAACTACATTAAGTCGGCCACATGGAGCGAATGGACAACAACGCTCTAGATAAAAAGTCTTCTCATCGCAGCCCCAGGTTCAAGACAACATGGGGAGACCAAACCTCCAATATAAGGACCAAGTGACTGCGGATGCCAGAGTTTCTCAGGTTGAAACCCTTCATGGACTCGGAGCAGAAAATCTGTTAATACCTAATGTCTCCATTAGCAGAAAACGTTGGCAGAAGAGGTACAACTATCAAGCTAGGAGGACCACAAGTGGGAAGTATAACGATGGTTGAATCAGCATTGGATAGAACTCTTGGATCAGGATTGACTTTCCTTAGAGTTAAAAATTTGGCCCTAGTGAATCTAACCAATGAGAACCTTAAATCTTCTAAAATCTATAGAAAATTCAACTTTCCATTTACGAAACATTATTTTGTCTTTCTTTTCATGACTTCACTTGAAAATTAAAATGAACAACTCAACTCAAAACTGATATCTTCTGCCCCAAAAAACCATAATCCTATTTCCGCTTTCTTCATCGAAATAATACAGAAAAAGTCCTCCGTGTGCATTCGAATAAGAAACCTCATTTATTCATAGTTTTTTACATATTTTATTTTTTATTTCATTTTCAAATTGAAATCTACACAAAAAAAAAAACTTCTGTCCACCATCTGTTACCATTTCTGTGCTATTTTTCCATTTATTTAATTAAAAGATGGAATAATATTTTACGTAACAACGAATAAATAAGAATACGGAAAAGGGAAAACTGGTAGAGAAAACTCAAGAAAATTCAGCAAATTACTTGAAAAAAAAGTAGAAACTAAGGACTTGCACAAGGACCTCTTTTAAGTGTCTGAATGTAATGGAATGTCTTGATTGGATTCAATTCGAAAAGTATTTTTTTCCTAGAACTTCAGTAAGTTTCCAAAGGAGAATAAAATATTCTCATGTAATTACCCGAATGTTCCTTACAGTTTCTAGGAACAACAACGGAAAAAAAACTAAGACAATTATTATAATAGGTAAAGTGTGAAGTAAAACTTTGGAGATTAACTCTCTTTCTGTACAATTTCGTTTCTTTTCGCTCTCCGCAATGAGAAGATAACTTTGCAAAAAGTCTATTATTTTTGTTCATTTTCAGGAGAAAGGTCCTGATAGTCATTTTTTGTTTCTTGTTGAAAGGTTTCCGATAAAAATAAATGTTTTCACTTCTGTTGTGAAAACTGTTGTATTGGAAAAAATTGAATAGATTTCCATGTGTTCAGAATTGTATCTACATTTAAGTGAGATTTTAGGAGATCTTAGGTATAATTTAACGTGTTGAAATAGTTTAAGACTGATGCAATATAAATATTAAATGACAACTGCCTTCAGAAAACTCGGCTCTGAACTTGTTGTCTCGAGATTAAGGACCTCACCACCAAAGTGTTCTTGTTCTACCAAAAACGCTATCATGGCTTACTGCATCGTCCTCCAAAGTTAGTGTATTAGTAAGTAGTGAATTTTATTGTTCTTTTTTCTTTCTTATACATATTACATCTTTCACAATTGTGCAATTGGCTTTGTGCCGTCAGCCGGAAAAGAGAGTTTTTTTTTTAATGAAAATTTGATAATAAAGGGTTTTTCAATAGGGACGCTACAAATGTAGACCGATAGAGACAGCAAACGACGCCATATTTTTTCCCGCTCTCTTGACATTTCTCTTCAGTAAAATTTTCCATTTGATTATGGAAAGGAATACGACCCAACAATGAGTCGAAATTATTAAAATTTACAACCGAAATTCGGAGTCAGTGGTCAACACTTTAAGAGCGAAAAATCATCTTCAGCGATGAGGCTCATTTCTGGCTGGATGGCTTCGTCAATAAGCAAAATATGCGTTATTGGTCTGGCAGCAATCCACATGTCCTTCACGAGGCACCATTTCATCCCGAAAAAATCACTGTTTGATGCGGTTTACATGCTGGTGGTGTCATTGGGCCGTACTTCTTTCGTGATGATCAAGACCGGCACGTTACTGTGAATGGGAATCGCTACCGCTCAATGCTAACCGATTATTTTCGGAATGAATCGGATGATATGGACTTGGACGATATGTGGTTTCAACATGACGGTGCCACATGTCACACAGCGGACCAAACAATCGAATTATTGAGAACGAAGTTCGATGAGCGCATTATCTCCAGAAATGGACCTGTGAATTGGCCGCCTCGTTCATGCGATTTAACGCCTCTAGACTATTTCCTGTGGGGCAACGTCAAATCTATGGTTTATGCCAATAAGCCAGCTATTGATGAACTTCGTCCGAATATCGAACGTGAAATTGCAGCAGTATCGGCCGATTTATGCTTGAAAACCTTCGAAAATTGGGGTCAGCGTCTGGACTTCTGCAAGCGTGCCCGTGGTAGCCATGCAAAAGAAATCGAGTTCCATACATAATGGCATCAAATGTACTTCCACAGGAATAAAAAATTTCATTGATATCCAAAACCGTTTTTGTTTTATTTAAGAAAACTTTTGTAGCGTCCCTATTGAAAAACCCTTTAGTTTGGTATGTTAACTGGCAGTCGGAACATTTTTTTGATAAAGTATCTTTGGAGTTTTTCTACTCCTTCGAATTGCCATATTCCCCCTACTTGAGCTGCATAACACATGATTGCACGAGCAACTGCTTCGAATATTCTAAATTTGGCACTTGCCACAATATTTTCCTCTTTGAAAATTTTACTTTAGGTGCTGTTAATTGCTCTTTTTGCCTCTTCCAACTTTCCTTCCAAGTGAGACTTGAATAAAATTCGCGGGGTTAGCAAGACGCGTATGAGTGAAAATATGACCGAAAGATGACTTTCCCTCACTGATGTGCCGAACGTTTATAAACTCGAGTTAACTTTTTATTTAAACTGATTTGCAACTCGGTATTTACCACTCGATTTAAACGAATTTAACTGGGTTAATTGGATTACCTCGATATAGAAAATTACAACGAAAAAACAAGGTTTTTAATCCGCCAAAATCTTTTCCATCCGTTGATGGAATTTGACAGTTAATGGTTCAATAGAGAGATGAAATACGAATCAAGATCACCAGGAAATATTTCGTTCTAAATAGTATCGGAAACTCCCGAAAATTGCTCTAGAAAACACTTTACCAACCGACTTCTTAATCCGTCCAAATCTTTGACATCCGCTGATGAAATTTGACAATTAATTCCTCATAGAGAGATAAGATACGAATCTAGGTCGCTAGTGGAATATTTCCTTCTAAACGTTGCCGGAATGTCTCGAGAATTGCTCTAGAAAACACATAAGAAACGGAGTTCTTAATCCGTCAAAATCTTTTCCATCCGCTGATGGAATTTGACTGTTAATGACTCAATAGAAAGATGAGATACGAATCTAGGTCGCCAGATGGATATTTTGATCTAAATGTTACCAAATTGCCCCAAAAATCGAACTAGAAAATACTTACAAGTACATAACTTCCTTTGCAAAAAGTAAAACTAAAAACTTTTAAAAAATTAGAAGCAAGCTAACTCGTTGTTGTTTTTAAATCGATTGCCAAGTTGGCGAACTGATTTTGCAAATCGAGCTCTTTCTGAGTTAAATCGAGTTAGAGGTGAATAGTTAAAAATCAAGTCTTCGTATACCAACTGAAATTGGGTTGCATTTCTTGGATCCCTGCTACGTTTCAGTTAAGGGCTTGTGTTATTTGAACGAGGTCTATTAAGGGCCATCATATTTCCGTTTCACATTTTTCTTTTCAACAAAACCAAATCAAGTGCACATCAAACACAAAAATTGTTTTTTATACGTGCTCCATTGAATTAACAATAATTCCATTTAAGTGGTCTTACACACGTAAGCTTATTGAAATCTGTGCCTATCATCTGTAATCAAAAACAAATATTGCCATCACACAAAAATGACCTCCATTTTTGAGTGTGTGTCTTGGAAACCCGAATTTACCTTTTGTTTACTTTATTCATACAATTCAAACAATTGAAGAAAATTAACAAAAAAGAAAACTCATTTGCAGTACATCACAATAGCAATTCTCT
Source organism: Sphaerophoria rueppellii (assembly GCA_920937365.1). NCBI lineage: Eukaryota > Metazoa > Arthropoda > Insecta > Diptera > Syrphidae > Sphaerophoria > Sphaerophoria rueppellii. Next base: position 6,866,914 of record CAKKXW010000005.1, read on the forward strand.
TATTCGGATCACAAGTTTCCACCATGTTTTTGTTTGCTTGCTTTTCTTTACAAATATAATAAGCAATAATTAAATACGAAAATGAGAGAGTGTAAAGTAAAATACAACAATTTAATGAAATGCCCATTACTTTGTGAATTGAATTTTCGTACTGTTAACGAAGTTGCAAAAAAGTATACTAACAGTGAAAACTCCGTTTTCCTTAACCTGATTTTAAACCATCTTTGAGATTTTCAAAATTGCAAGTTCTGATTCTAGGAACGTATTTCAAGACTTCCTTCAATATTTAGAAGAAAAACACGAAAAAGGAAGAAGTTGTTCTCTTCGTCATTTTCAACTGAGCTTAAAAACAAGGGACGCTACTGTGCTATCATTAACACACATGCTCTGCAGAAGAATGAACACAAAAATAAACAAACAAACCAACAACGAGACGTAAGCAAAAACTTTTTAAGGTCCCTATTCTTCTTACATTATTATTATATGTTCCTTTTTTTCCATATGTGAGTGGGACTGTAAAAGTATTTGACTTGTAAATTTTGCTTTCTTCTTCATACATACTATATGCTGATGTGCTTTAGTTTTAGTTAATTGTGAGGAAATGTTAAGTAGCTCTTTATAAAACACACTTGCTGTAAGCACGTTTTGTCTTTTGTATTTATTATTTCCTTCTAATTGAAGTCTTTTTTTTTTTAATATTTTGTTGAAAATTCGATTGGAAAGATGGAATAAGCTATTCATATTCATGTTTATTTATGCCACATATAGATATATTCAGCAATCTGATTGGTAACTGTCAATGTGGCTTCAGACCAGAAAATTCAACCATCGACCAAATTTTGACTTTGGGGCAGATCCTGCAAAAAACCTACGAACTCCAAATCGATACCCACCACCTTTTCATTGAGTTTAAGGACGCGTATGACAGCATCTACAGAGACGAACTGTATATAGCTCTGTCTAGTTTTGGCATCACTGCCAAGCTCGTTCGCTTGTGCAAAATGTCGATGGAGAACTCACGCTGCTTCATCAAGGTTGGCAGCGAGCTTACGGAATCTTTCGACGTCAAAAAGAATTCAGACCAGGCGATGTACTGTCGTGCGATTTCTTTAACATCGTTCTTGAGAAGATAGAGCAGCGCTCCACCGTCAACACCAGAGGCACTATCTTCCAAGAAATCTGTTCAACTTATCGCGTATGCCAATGATATTGATATAATGGGAAGAACACAGCGTGATGTCAATGGCGCCTTTGCGAGAATTTAGACAGAAGCGCCAAAAATGGGCTTAGCGGTAAATGAGTGAAAAACGAAGTCTATGCTGGCTGATCACTGTGGACTTAATATTAATCCTCAAAAAACAGACCTCGTTCTTTTTACACGGAAATACAAAATGCCAGTAATTGTTCCTCCTTCAATAAAAGGTGTACCACTAATTTTTACCAATGAAGGCAAATATCTTGGCCTGATACTAGAAAAAAATTAAGTTGGAAACCTAATATTCAGGAAGGAATTAAGAAAGCTTTTTTCTTGCAAGAAAGCCATAGGAAACAAATGGGGTTTTCAACCTCGTATAACCTATTGCCTATATAAATCGGTCATCCGACCAATACTCATGGTGGACTGCACTGGAGAAAGTCACTTACTACGACAAACTCAGCAGATTCCAACGCACTGCATAAGCGATGCACTGAGAACCACACCCTCAGTAGCGTTAGACACTCTCCTCCATCTGACACCGCTCGACATCTTCAGCAAATAAGTTGCAGCGAGTACAGCTATAAGACTCAACACCTCATCTGAATGGACCAACAGTAATGTGGGATATTCCATTATTTTGAACTTCTTCGGTTTTATACCAAAGAACAAAACCCCAATTTGGGAAAAACTTCCAGGTATCCATTTCATCAAGAGATGAATGGGAAGACAAGAAACTCCTGGATGACAAAAGCATCCATTTTTATACAGATGGATACAAGACAAGTGATGGAGTTGGTAGTGGTGTGTATTACTCTGAAAAGCTTAATCTACGACTCTCATTCCGCCTCCCTTAGCATTGTAGCGTCTCTTCTGGCTTAGAGAAATCGTGATATCAACTTCGGATATCCGCATCTTCTTCTTCTTCTTCTTGGACAGTCAGGCTGCTATTAAATCTCTCGACGGTGTCTAAACCAACTCTCAAACGGCCCTCAACTGTCGATCATTTCGTATGGAGATGACGCAGCAATTTAATATTCACCTGTGCTGAGTGCCGGGCCACAGAGACACAGAGGGAATTGGAGAGCCGACGAACTCGCTAAAACTGCAACCGTCATACCCATCTTACCTTAGCTTAGGTAGGTATACCGATAGCTACATGCAAACTTTTGCTAAAAGACACAGCCTTCTAGGTCTAGGTGGTACAATTTACCTACGTGCGCAGCCACAAAGATCATATGGCCGTCATTTGACCTAAAGCGCTCTAAGGACTTGTTATCTCAAAGCAGATTTCATATAAGCTCCCTAATAGGTGTCCTTACCGGACACTGTCTTATAGGCAGACACGCAACTCGACTTGGTGTAGCCTCAAATGACTTCTGTATGGACGAGGAAGAAGAGGAAACAATCTCTCACCTTCTCTGCACATGCCCTGCTCTTTCACTAAGACACAAACTTCATCTGGGAAAATACTTCTATGATAATTCCAGTGAATTAGCTAATAAGGATATCAAATGTCTTCTTCGCCTTATTAAAAGCTCAATATGGTTCGACTGGTAAGAAGTAATTCTCTAGATTCATGTGGTATCACAATGGACCTTTTTCTTTTTGCCTTAGTGTGTGGATTCTGTATCCGTAGCCACTTTAACCTAACCTTATCTAGCATCTAAGAAAATAATTGAGTGGTAAAGCCCTATCTCGATTAACTAAGGTAAGACTAAACGACACGCTCATCATCCCAGTCCTGCTGTCAAGTGCAGAAGCATGGACGCTGACAAAATCGGATGAATGTGCCTTAGGCTGTTTTGATAGGAAGTCTTTTGGATCATATATGGCCCCGTGTGGCCGTAGATGATGGGGATGGAGAAGAATATTCAACAGAGAACTTTACAGGTTTAACAGAGACTCAGGTGGCTCGGTAGTTAAGAGCGGATGGACATCAATGTTCTGGCCCCGAAAGCCTTCGACACTATTCCCGACGGACTGCAAGCGCCACCGTAAGTAAGTAAGTAAGTATAAAAATATTGACCTCCCTCAACGGAGAGTGTGTTAAAACGCTCATTTAGAAAAGTGTTGTCACTTTTTCTGTTTATAAGGACTTTAAGGAACTCTTTCCACATTTTCAACCCATCCTCTTAGTCTATTAAACTATTTTAAACTCATTTTTAACAGTAACTCTTCATATTGGGGTCAGAATCTTCTTTTTTTTTAGGACTAACAGCTAAATTTCGTTTCTGGGACACTCGGGCGTATACGTATCATTACTTATTTTGACTGGAAATCATGCATAAAAAATAAAATAATTTGCAAACAAAAAACAGCAATTTAGTCTCAAAAATAAAACCATTCTTTCTTCTTTTTTATTCAAAAATGTAATGAGATGACTATCAATTCGTTTGCTCAAAAAAAAATACGAAAAAACTGTACAAATTATGATGAAATGAAAACTTGCGAATCTCTTAATCCAGAAGAGAAAAATGTAATTTAATTTCATAAATTCAATTTTTTGTGAGTTAAATCAAAAAAGATAAAAAAAAAAACCATAACCACGAACCACATCTGGTGCAGGTGATATACAAAATGACAGCGAAAAAAATCCATTTAAATTACGTCATCTTGTATCATTCCTATAGAATTTTCCCTGTGGCAACATGTTCTCAATTGGATTTTAAATAGTTTCAGTTTATTTATTTTGTGTCGTTGTTGCTGGGTCTTATTTTAATCCTTCGTGTATCCTTCTTCATATAGCCGTTGTCGGTTTCGTTTCTTTTTTTTTTTTTTTTGTAAACTTGGATGAGGGTGTTCGTATTTCGAGAGAACGAATCCTTAAATGGCTTGAATAAGGATTTCGTTTGCTTAGTGCCTGCAGTGCCCTCATCTAAGGGTTTATGTACTTAGTTTATTTTTTTGTTTGTTGGTTTGCTGATTCAAAGGACAACAATACTAATTGAGAAGTTTTCACATTTGTCTTGACATAAACAAAATAGAAACAACAACAAAACAAACCCAAACCAAGCAGAGTGGCAGAGATTATTCGTTAAGTTAACTTGCAATTTACACAGCACTCATACATTTTGAACACAGCCTGGTGGACAAAAAATTAGATACACATACACAGCAACACAAAAAAGTTGTTTGTTTCTTATTATATGTGCATATTTTAAGAAGATTTTTTTTTTTGACGATGTTGTTGTTGTTGTTTTTGTTGATGTTAGGAAAGAGATGCCAATTTGTTGTTTCAGTTTGTTTTTGTTTTTCTAATTTAACTTTCTGGTGGATCTGGAAACTGGCGGATGTAGGAAAGCGAACGAAAATTTGGAAAACAGAGAGAAAATGCTCCAAGGAGATTTTATTTTTAATTCTTTGACTCGTGTATAATGTACACGGCATATATTTAGGTCGTTGTTCTTGCTTGTGGGCGCTTAGACTATGGGGGGAGATTAATATGAAAATTATTTGCATACGGTAAGGAGGAATATCATTTTATAGTTTGTGTTGTCTTTTTGTAAGGAAATTCTGATATTTTCTTGTATGAGCGAGTTACAGTAAGGGCTGGAGCTTCTGATAGGCAAAAACCCCATGAGCATGCCACTCCAACGATTGAAAGACATTTTTCTTAGATTTTGAAGGCTTTTGGATGCTTGAAATTAAAGTTTTAGTAGTTTGATGTAAGTAGAAATATTTGAAATTTTCGAGACACTTTGAGAATTGTGTGTGACATCATTTTTCACCACAAGTTTTAGAAAAAAACTCAGGATGCAGTTTTCTGTGTGTTTCAGTATGGCTTCAGACCCGGAAAGCCCACCATCGATCAAATATTCATCCTACGGCAGATCTTAGAGAAGATCCTGGAACTTCAAATCGATACCTATAACCTTTTCATCGATTTCAAGGCCGCCGTCTATAGAGACCAACTATATAGAGCAATGTCTAGTTTTGGCATCCCACAAAAACTCATCCGTCTGTGTAAGATGACAATGGAAAATTCACGCTGTTCCATCATGGTCGAAAAACTAACGACGCTTTTGATGTCAAAAAAGGTTTTAGACAAGGCGATGCGTTGTCATTCGATTTCTTCAACATCATTCTTGAAAAGATTGTGCAAAGCTCCAATGTCAACACCAGAGGCACAATCTTTCAAAAGTCCGTCCAGCTACTAGGATACGCAGACGACATTGACATAATTGGAAGAACACAGCGTGATGTCAGTGGAGCGTTTGTGAGTCTTGAGACGGAGGCCAGGAAGATGGGTCTAGCGGTTAACGAGGGCAAGACCAAGTTAATGCTGTCGACAAGAAAGGACTACCAACATCGACGTCTTGGAGCAAACGTCAACATAGACAGATTTAACTTCGAGGTAGTTAAGGACTTTGTCTACCTGGGATCCGCTATCAACTCAGACAACAACACCAGCGCTGAAATCAAACGAAGAATCACTCTTGCCAATCGCTGCTTCTTTGGACTTAGAAGGCAATTGAGTAGTAAAGTCCTCTCCCGAGCAACTAAAGTGACACTCTACAAAACCTCATCAATCATCCCGGTCCTCATGTATGGTGCAGAGACATGGACCATGACAACATCGGATGAAAACGCTTTGGGCTGCTTTGAGAGAAAAATTCTTCGAGTGATTTTTGGTCCTGTCTGCATTAATGTAGAATGGAGACGAAGATTCAACCAAGAACTGTACGAGCTGTACAGCGACACTGACCTAGCCAGAAAAGTAAAGTCCAACGACTTAGATGGTTGGGTCATGTTGAGCGAGTGGAAAATAATGATACGGCTCGTAGAGTCTTAGAATCCAACCCAGAAGAACGTCGCAGAAGAAGAAGACCGCGAGGCAGGTGGCGCACTCAAGTGGAAGAGGACCTCAATCAACTTGGAGTGCAAAACTGGAGACAGCTAGCCAGGGACTGAACTGGCTGGAGAAGTTTGTTGGGTGAGGCCCTGGTCTGGGCTGTAGCGCCACCATAAGTAAGTAAGTAAGTATGCAATTTTCTACAACCCGATGGCATTCCATCTATTGTCCTAAAAAAATGTATACATGCTTTGTCGAAGCCCCTTGCTGCCCTGTTTAGACTTTCTTTTTTCAGAGGTGTGTTTCCCCATATATGGCAGGATTCTTATATATTTCCGATCCAAAAACAAGGCAATAAAACTGAAGTTAATAATTATAGAGTATAGACCAATCGCTAAACTTTCTTGTGTCCCCAAACTTTTTGAAAGTTTAGTTTATCATTCGGTTTATTTTCATCGCAAGCCCATATTCTCTCCCGCTCAACATGGTTTGCTTAAAGGAAGATCCACCATGACCAACTTAATTGAATTTGTATCAAGTGTTCTATAATTAAATGGAGTGGCGCGACAGCTCTTGAAGAGCCAAGGCCTAAGTGGCTTACTCTCATCAACAATTCTCTAGGTGCGTGTTAAGAATTGAAGGGACCTACAATTTCACGCCGATTCCGAACGGCAAAGTTGAGAAACACTTTTTCATGACAGATTATACTCTTGGAAGTTTTGTCAGTTCTTCACAAGAGGCAGTGCCCGTGAAAGATGAAATAAAAACTATGGGCACGAGTAGAACTCGAACCCACGACGTTCTGCTTAGCAGCCAACGCACCTTACCACTAAGCTACGGACACTACTAATCAAGTGTTCTATCAGCCCTCGAAAATGGAAGTGAAGTGGATGTTATATATACTGACTACAGCAAAGCCTTTGATAAAATTTAATTCAAGATAAGCTCTTGGTTTTCAACCAATTTTTATAAATTGGATAAGCTCCTACCTTGAGAATAGAACTTATAGGAGTCATCTTCCGTAATTCATTCTCCAGTCCAATTCATGCTTCTTCCGGGGTTCCACAAGGTTGGCACCTCGGTCCCTTACTCTTTTTACATGAATATCTTTTTTGATTGGTGCTGTCATAGCTTCCTAGAGTTAAATATAAATAAATGTAAGCAATTCACCTTCTCGCGTAAGCAAAATCCAGCTCATAGAATATACTTTTTGGTGAATGACGCCATTAACAAAGTCAATTCTGTAAGAGATCTCGGTTTAATGTTTTATAAAGGCTTGAATTTCCATTCCCACTTCAAGCAAATTATTATTAAAGCTAATAGGTCTCTCGGTTTTATTAAGCGATGGTCTAAAGATCTTTCCAATCCCTATATAACAAAATCCCTTTACGTTTCCTTAGTCCGACCTCATCTTGAGTATGTATGCCAAGTTTGGTCCCCTTAATATGAACACCATTCACTTAGAACTGAAAATGTTCAAAAACGTTTCGTTACATTTGCCCTGCGGGTCCTCCATTGAGAAGATTCTTGCCTCCTTACACCGAACGACTAAAGTTGATAGGCTTGCAACCCTTAACTACAAGACGGAAAATCGCCGATTTATCGTTTGCTCACCAATTGTTATTTGGCAATATAGATTCCCCGACACTCCTCAGTAAAATCCAACTCAACACTAACTCCCGGAACGTGCAATCTGTCTCTCTTTTTTATATTCCTCATCACCGCACAAACTACGGGTTCTTCGAACCAATCTCCAGAAATCGTCGTCTCTAAATCCACTCTAAAAAATACCCTTTACTTCTACCCGTTTCCTTGAGACTCTTCTAAAAGCAAAATGTTTGGGTTCTTGTTCAATAAAGAACTTTTATGTAGGCCTAAGGCCTACACGAATTAAGGTTCAAAATCGATAACAAGAACCAAAAAAAAAATGGTTTTAAGTTATTGATAATTTTAATTAAGTCAAAGCTTGGATTAAGCTAAACAAAAATAAAAGAAAATAAAATAAAACTCAATAGCAGCAACCAATGCCAGTTCACATTTTGTGCGTGCTTGGCAACCCAAGTACCTGTTTGGTTCTAAAATTCAACTGTTTGAAAGAAAATAAATACACCTACTGCAACATTAATTAAAACTAATTGCCTTAACAGCTGTGTTTGTCATCAAATTTGCGCAAAACTAGATATTGTACCAAAATAATCTGTTTTACTACCGCATTGCATATCCGAGCACACTGTGGCAATATATTTATATAAAGGACCACAAATATTAGAACTAATGTATGCTCTTCGCGCTTAAATCAACTGATAAATAGGATGCCACTTTATGACGGAATTCTCGCACACACAACACAAACCAAGAATTATTAATTTTGGAAGAGAATTTATCACCTTAGCCACAGAAGGTAATTTGCATACAGAATAAATCTGAAATCTTTAGGCTGCTTGCCAAAATGTCATGGAAGTGCAACATGACATCACGCAGAGAGAGATAGAGGGAGTTGTGGAGGGGATAAGGAGAGTGCAAGATATTTACTTTTTTGAGACTGCGGAAATAAGAAATATCTTTGAATTGATTGCTATTCGAATTTTCATTGAAAGGAGAGCAAGTTGTGCCTGGAAATTACTTTGGACACACTTGAAGACAACTTTTCATTTCTACAACAAACACTTAACACTATTTTACTCAATCATTGAACATTGTTTTTTTTTTATAATTTGCACCCACTCAAGAATTTGTATACTTATTTTATGCCAGAGACACAGTGAGTGCATTAAGAAGAAGAGAAAGGCTTGGAAAGGAGGTGTCGGTGTACATAAGTCTTAAATTCTTGAACATTGTAATGACTGGGAAAGACAGAGTGTGGAAGAGAGTTCCACATTCGCGTAGTACGGCTTAAGAACGATTCTCTATACTTGAGAGTACGTCCGAAGTTGGGATCAAGGGTAAACTGATGGGCATTCCTAGAAGCGCGGGTATTACGGTTGAATTGTTTAGGGGAGGAATGCAATTGGCTATTTCACTAGAGCAATTACCGTAGAAGTAGCGATAGAACAAGGACAGACACGCTACGTTGCGACGGTGGTCTAAAGCAGTGAATGCGTCAGTGATCTCTCTATCACCAATCATTCTTACAGCTCTTTTTTGTATTCCATCCAAGAGGCATAAGTAAGTAGCTGGAGCACCAGCCCTAAGGTGGGAATTGCACTCAAACTTTGGACGGATATATAGGTTTCATAGATAATAGCCAGATCAGACGGGGAGAAATATTTCTTGCACCGTCTTAAGAAACCCAAACATCTTGCGGCATTTTTGGCGACATCGCGTATGTGCTCGGTCCACAAGAGGTGGTCAGTGATGCACATACCGAGAATCTCGAGATGTTCGGTCTCATTGATGCAAGTGCCACTCATGGACAGTGGCAAGGGGGTATATCCTCGCTTCAACGATACAAGACAGCATTGAGTTTTTGAAGCATTAAACTCTACATGGTTTTTAATTCCCCATTGTACAATGCTGTTTAAGTCAGAGTTTAATGAGCTTATTATATTTTGCCGTTGCAGTTCCACATCCGAAGAGGAGGGATGTGAATCTGGGAACGAATATGAGAAGCTAAGGGTACTATCGTCAGCCAAACAATTTATTCGCTTAGAAGTAAGAGACAAGCGATCATTAATAAAAATGATAAAGAGGGTCGGAGACAAAACGGAGCCCTGGGGCACACCAGCATTTATATTGTGGGTTTCAGACTTGAAGAAGGGATTCACCGAAGGCACGCATTTTCGATAAAAGAACAAGATGCCAGACTTCAGAAATATCAAGTGCAACAATCTTACTTTCTCCAAAACTATGTATCGGTGAGATATGCCATAAAATCACCAGTGGACCTGTTGCTGCGAAAGCCGTACTGCTGGTCATTAAGAAGCTTTCGGTCTTCTAGATATTTCTTGAGCTAATAGTTTATCAGCGTTCCCATAACTTTAGAAAGAAAGGACGTAAGTGCAATCGGATGATAATTGTTGGAGAAGACGATTCGCCTTTTTTTGGGATTGGCTGGACGAATGCTGTTATCCAACTGCACGGAACAACCCCAGAAGAGTAGGGTAGATGGAAAAGCTTACGCAAGGGTGGAAGAACAACTCTTCAGAACAATAATTTTTATCCCAGAAAATCAGAAATTCATCACCAATTTCAACAAATCTCATACAAATTCAAAAGCACATTTTTTGCATCCATCAGCAGATCTTTGGCATAGAGTTAAATCTCCAACAAAGAATGAAAACTATTTTCCATCAATAATCCCTCTTAAAACTTATTCTTTGGTGCTTTTATTTGCATGAAATAACTTCCTTTTCAACGGTCTTCTGTCTGGCAACAGGAATGCTCCTGCACTTCAATAAGCACTCATTTTGATAAATAAATTCGCTTAATGTGCCACACACATTATATGTACCTACTCGTAGAGCAATGGTTCCGGTTCGGTAACGAGAAGCATCGCATAATGCAAGTCTTGGTTTCCAAAAACTGGTCACAACCTTTTCCGGCTCTATACATATACAAGTATAGGCGAAGCACTTATCCAGAGCAGCAACACATCCTATCCCACCGTTTTCAACATGATGATGATCATTATCATCATCATCATCGTTTCGCACTCATTTATGTATGAACGCTCGAAAAATAAACCCACTCATGCAAGAAATCATCTTCAGAGAATATAAATTTTATTCCGCACATACACAAGCTTTTCCAGCATGGTTGAAAGCTTTTTGCTGAACGCCATCTACGTCCTACCCATGGCCATCAGCATCAGGTCTTTTCCAGGCTCCTGAAATTCTGATATGCAAATGCACTCGGCTGCCATCGTAAGTAGATTTCAGTGGAAATCCCAACCCATTTCGAAATAAAAATGTGATATAGCTCGTCCGTAATTTTGCCTTTGGTTATCCTTAATCTTTCTTGCACTCTATTCTCAATACATAAACAAACATGCAAGCAGCAAGCACTTCCACATATTACGTCCCAGAGGAGGCCTAGTTGAAAACATTGTTGAGTTTGTGTTTTAAGAAACATGAGAAAATGAAAAACAAACAAAAACTAATAAAACCATTTTAGAGCATAGATCGTCTTGGTCATTTGCTTCTGAGATCAAAAAAGTCAACACTCATTTAATTCCAAGAAAAACATTTGCCTCTTCAATAGATTTTTATTGAGGACGCACTTTTTCACTAACTAATTTGTCCTCGGTGCATATAATCTTAATTGATCGGAAAAATCTCGAACTGCATCCTATGCTCTCAATATGATGTTCTCCTTAAGAGGTACCTAGACCTATGCATTAATTAATGAGAACTGCTTTTTAAAAGATTTTAAATCAAAGAACAGTTTTTTGAGTAGCTCTCACAAGGTATTCACATTAATTACTGTTCTGATGGACGGAGCAATACACGGACAAGAGGTAAGAGGTTGTTACCTCTTCATTCTCATTCAATCAGCTAGCAACCCTTGTGTGTGTACCTTTGAGATAATGTCCTGAAATGACACCAATTTATAAATTTTGTTCAGAGATTTCTATCATATCTATTTGAGTAATTCTTTAAAACTTGACAAATTTTGTATGTGGCGATGGACAAAAATTGTCAATCTTCAAAGCAGGGACGATAGGAATGATAACAACACCTTTTGGCACGCTCTTGGACTTGCCCTCAAAGAGCTCGATGAAGAGCGAAAAGTAAGTCCTGGTTCCAGAACGCCAGGCGTGAATGAAAAGCGGAAACGTCACAAAAACAAATGTCATTAGTACTGTTAACTGCTAGTAGTCTCAGAGATCGGAGCCCCATGTCACTAGCGTCTCAACGTAAGAACGCTGCACACCAAGCAGTGCAACAATCTTATAGAACGCGTGCACTCGAAGAGGAATATTAAAGGCTCAGAAAGGAGATAAAAAAGGCAAACAGAGCAGCTTGGAATAAAAATGTTGTCCGTGAAATTGAAAGAAATAGAGAGCAAGGTCGGCAACAGGCGCGGAAGTGCTACTGATCTGTCCGCAATTTGACGCACGCATGTATACCTACCCCGCTCAGGGAAGGGGAGGAAAATCTGATCACCGAATCCCAAGGTATTCTAGAGCCATGGGAAATGCACCTTAATGAAATGTTCAATGGTCAGCCTGCCGAAGAAATGACGGCTCCACCATTTTTGGATGACAATATCGTACTGCAGCCACCACGCAGTATAAATAGCTATCAACCGGTTAAACTACAACCAAGCCGCAGGTGGTGATGGCATATCAGCCGAGCTGATCAAACGTGGAGGACCGTCACTTCACCAACTAGTACCTATATGAAATTGTAGTGCACGTATGGGAACAGGAAGACTGACGAAAAGGCATTATATGTCCCATTTACAAGAAAAAAGATGTCACAGGAACAGGAGTGCAGCAGTTATAGGGGAATAACATTGTTGAATACAAGATATTCTACTCTATCCCACAAGATCGGATAGCCTTATACGCGGAAACCATAATCGGCAAATATCAATGTTGTTTCAGACTAGGCAAATCGACAGTTGATCAATTTTTTACCCTAAGGCAAACGATGGAAGAATGTCTAGAAGCTAACATCAAAATCGTCCTCTTCAGCCTGGCTTTGAGGAAAGCAATCCATGACTCTGGAACATTTATTTTCACCAAGTTCAGCAATTTTAGGTATACGACATTGACATCTTTGGAAGGAACCCACAAGCTGTCATTTTTCCAGATCGAGCAAGCAGTAAACATCCCGGATTGTTTACTGCATATAAATAAGGAAAAAACTAAGCACATGGTGGCCAGGTCTATTGAAAAAGTTGACAATAGTAAAAGAACAACTATTTAGGTGAATGAGCACGTATTTGAAGTAGTGCGATCCTTCAATAACCTTGGGTCAGTAGTAGAAGCCAATAACAATATGGAAGAAGAAATATGCGAGCGGTTGCTCAAAGCCAACAGGACCTACTTTAGTATTTAAAGGCTCTTTCAATCCAAAAATCTTATACCAAAACTTTGAAACTGCTACAGTATAAGACGATAGTCGTACCCGTACTCCCAGTACCTGAGACCTGGGTACTTAGCCAAAGGCACTCTGAACTCTATGCCACGTTTGAGAGAAAAGTCTTATAGAGAATATTTGGTCCCGTTTGTGAGGAAAGACGATTCCGGAGACGATATAAATACGAGCTATATTAAATCTACCGCGGAGCAGAATTGATGACAGAAATTAAGCTTGGTAGACTCCGATGGGGTAGACACCTAGCTCGTATGGGTGAAATGGTACCGTCCCGAAAGTCCTTTGAATTACAATTCATGGTAGCAGACATCGCGGAAGACCAAATTTGTGCTGAAAATAAAGCGTAGACCAAAATGCCCAAACATTTAGGGTGAGGAACTGGATAACGTCGGTCAAAAATCGGGAGACATGGAAGAACTTGCTGAAGGAGGCCCAGACCGGATCCCGGTTGTGGCACAGAGGAAAGGAGAAACTTCATTGGATACGATCATGATGATGTGAACGAAAATGTTTGTTTGAATCGACAGTGCTGTTTCTATTTACGCGAGTTGATTTTAGTTGAAAAAATGTCTCTGTACCCCAAACAGACCTCATTAGAGAATTGTCTTAGTTTGTGGAAAATTGTTGGTGATCCAACTGGCTGCCTTATGGAAGACGTTCATTCATGAACATACATGATAGTTGATATGATATGTAGATTCCGTGCTTAGAGTCTTGCCTCGCTTCTTTCACAGTCCAAACGATTCTGAACTCCAGAAGCACAGATTTACCAATTTTTGTTGACATTTCAAATACAAATATTTTCCAGTATTTTGTATGTTCGATCTGTAGCATACACTTTCATCATCAATTTAACGTTTCCTTTCGGCCTAAACTTACTTACTTAAAGTGGCGCTACAGTCCGTTGTGGACTTGGGCTTCAATCAACAGTCCCCGCCAGCCAACTCGGTCCCTAGCTAGCTGTCTCCAGTTTTGCACTCTAAGTTGATTGAGGTCCTCTTCCACTTGAGTCGCGGTCTTTCTCTCCTCCTACGTCCTTTGGGAATAGTGTCGAAGGCTTTCCGGGCCGGAGCATTGGTGTCCATCCGCTCTAAATGACCAAGCCATCTGAGTCTCTGGACCTTGACCCTTCTGGCTAGGTCCATGTCATTGTACAACCCGTAAAGTTCGCTGTTATATCTTCACTAAGCCTTTTCCCTTCAGCACACGGGGCTAAAGATGACCCGAAGAACTTTCCTCTCAAAACAGCCTGAGGCACTTTCATCCGATTTTGTCAAGATCCATGCTTCTGCACCATATAGCAGGACTGGGATGATGAGGGTGTTGCACAATTTTACCTTAGCTGCTCGAGAGAGGGCTTTTCCACTCAATTGCTTTCTTAGCCCAAAGAAACAGCGACTAGCAAGAGTTATTCTTCATCTGATCTCGGCGCTGGTGTTATTGCACGTAGACGAAGTGGTATGCGTCTATTGTGACGTTCTGTCCGAGCCGTCGATGTTGGGTGTCCTTGCTCGAAGACAGAATATACTTAGTTTTTCCCTCATTTACCGCTAAACCCATTTTGCCGCTTATGTCAATTCTCACAAAGGCGCCATTGACATCACGCTGTGTTCTTCACATTATATCAATATCATTGGCGTACACGAGCAGTTGAACAGATTTTTGGGAGATAGTTCCTCTGGTGTTGACTGTGGAGTTCTGCATTATCTTCTCAAGAACCATGTTAAAGAAATGGCATGACAGTGCATCGCCTTCTCTGAATCCTTTTTTGACGTCGAAAGATTCCGTTAGCTCGTTGCCAATCTTGATGGAGCAGCATGAGTTCTCCATCGTCATTTTGCATAAGCGAACGAACTTGGCATGGATGCCAAAACTAGACAGTTCCGTTCTGTAGATCCTGTCATACGCGGCCTTAAAATCGATGAATCGGTGGTGGGTACCGAGTTGAAGTTCTTATCCAAGATCTGCCGCAAAGTGAAAATTTGGTCGATGGTTGACTTTCCTGGCTTGAAGGCACATTGATAAGGACTAATCAGATTGTTGACAAAAGGCTTCAGACGTTCACATCATATTACGGCAGTGAGGATCTGTTCCAGCGCCTTTGTTGGATTTCAGCCGTGATATTGCGGTTTTCACTTTTTCTTGGTCGGGTTCACTGAATTGTTGGCTATCTTCTTGTCCGATGAAAGGCTCCTGTCTGACAGCGGTGTTTTGATCGTCGTCGCCGTTATAAAGTCTACAGAAGTGGTCTTTCCAAATCCCCACCTTAAACTGCGATTCTACTATGATGTTCCCTTGTTTATCTCTACAGGCATCGGTTCTTGCTCGTTGACCTTGAGCCAGCTGTTAAACCTTTCGATAAAACCTCCGAACTTCATTCCTGCTGTTATCTCTCTCAACCTATACAATACTTAATATTGCAGCCGAATTTCTACTCAGAACATCAATAATTGTAAGCTATCTGTCTGTGTCTAGAAATCAATTGATTAAATCTTCTAAACGTGAGAGTTCTTACAATTTGAACAACTTATTCTAGAAGAAGAAGGCACTGGAGCAGAAATAAAGAAATAAAAGCTAACCAAAACGCTTTTTACATTACAAAATTTGCTTCGTGATTCTTCTGCACGACTAGCTCAAATTTTGAATCAGGTATTCGTAAATAAATACATTTTTAGTTGATACTAACTTTGGAGAAAAAGTAGAAGTGAAATCACTTTTTTTCTCTTTTTATTCGATTGCCTCTTTCACTTGAAGTCTACCTGAATGCAATCAATCGAATTCAGTGCCAGTTCAACTGTTCAAATATTTTTCGCTATAGACAGTTCATAATTCAAATAATGTTTCATTGCAATAAATATTGACACTTTTTGTCGAGCAGTTGCTTATTAAGAAATGCCCAACTGAACTGAGTTTATCAACAAAAACGAAAAGCTATTACTTTTGTTCAATTCTTAAACTGAATATAAAAGAAATTGCCTAAAGCATAGCTACCTTCAGTTAATTTTGATTTTTTTTTTCCACTGACCCAGAGCAGTCAGATTGAACACATCTCTGCACATAGAATATAGAAATCGACAATATTGCGTTATTTCTAAATGCCTTCAAACGATTCCATCCAAATTTTCAAATTAATCATGTCATTAATCAAAAATATATTGGCATCCCGAACATTGACAGCTTTACGCTATAATGTCCTTGATTTATTTTCGTTACCTTGTGCACATAAATCGCTAACTTTCTGTATGTTTTTGGCAGGAGTCGTTTACCAATCATTAATTTTCTAATCTCAAACGAAAAAATAAATAAATAGGAACCAAAACTACCTACCTGGATAGCTTGTTGAAATTATCAGGCAGAAGGCAAGCACTAAACTATTCTTGTGCACGAATAATTAATCTGCCTATCATTCTTGACCACATTTATATTTTGGCATAGTTTAACCTTACACAGGTTGGCATACAGAAGAACTTAAGAACCGCTATGAATATTCTATATATTCTGGTATTCCCATATGTCCTTGTTAATTCCCTAAATTAAATCAATAGCTTCAGAGAGGCTGTGTGATCTGCTAAATGAATATAGAAGAAGATAGAAGTTATGTGCTTAAATGTCAAACAACAAATCATCCACAGACCACCTCTGGAAACAACCTCTCCAATCACAAATCACATAGAGAAGCATGGAAGCCCCTGGATGTCAGAAGCAAGTAATTATTCAACAGAGTATACCAAACAGGAACACCAGAGAATCCGTATGAATGGGTGTGCATGAGTTAGAGGAATGTGCATTCTAGATGTATTCATCATCGTTTAAATAGGATCAAAATGTTATGCAACTCAGTATACATGCTTGGTTCAGTTAAATTTGAATTTGTGTACCTCCCAACTTCAAACCCTTAAACAAACAAGGGGCGAATACGTCAAGGCACACTGTTCGGGTACCGAGATTATTGGGATAAGTAGGTACGCGCAATATGAATATATCTTCCCAAAAGCTGAAATGTTTTCTACCCAAGAATAGCAGGTGCGGCAACTGGAACAAGTTAAGTCAAAATGAAATTTTCGGAAAATATTTTTTAAAGCTTAATTCTCAAACAGGTCATGAAAACTACAATCAATGAGAATCAATAGCACATACGAGCGTCCCATATATTTCCCAAGCAAAAAACAGGTCTTCGAAAATCATTTAATTCATCAAGTCACCTTCAAAAACTTTCCCATATGCAAATGCAGGTCGGCTACCGTCATCGCTCCCAAACTGAAAAACCAAAACTTTCAGAACAAAACTTGCCACAGCTTAGCACACCCACAAGGACAAGGAATTCATACAACCAACAGCGGTCATCGTAGAGACACCATGTGCATAAAACAGTGCATTGTGCAGCCGTTACCTGGTGTCCTTCACATCGGAAACTGATAACGACACAAAATGGTCGTTCAGGTCAAAATGCAAGGTAGCCTATCATGTGTGTTTAGGATGTGTTTGTATGTAATTTCCCTAAAAGGACCTTCACTGTTATTATAATTTGCTTGTTATTGTGGCCAGACTGGACTGAACGGCGAACTAAATGGAAATTCTATTCAACTGCAAAACAGTGATAACGGTAAATATTCGACCATTTTAAAGCGATAGAACTCGGGTCGAGCGACAAATTTTTGATACAGCAAATCGAAATCAATATCATCGCCACCGCCGACCACTACCAAGTCCAGGAGAGTCAAAGCCGATGATGTTGAACCTAACCAACCAACCAACAACCAATTCAGTAAAAAACATCAATCTTAACGTAACCGAGGAAAAAGGAAGTCAGTAAATTTGTGTAAAGCATAAAAGCTTTGTGTTAAATTGATGACTTAAATCCGAAAGGCAGACCAGACAAAGTACATGGGAATAAAGTTAAACTTGAAGGACACAATTTATCGTTTAGAAGTCCTTAATTAAAACGAACACTTGCTGCTGTCGAGTTGCAGTGTACAGTAGTTGACGTTTAATGCATCCGAATTAGTGTACATGGGGAAATGGGTAAAGGTCTAAAATATATATGTAGGGTTGATAGTTTCTCTCATGGAGACGGAGACATGGAAATGACAGACCTAACTATTTTAATAATTAAATTGTCATAGTCGTAGTCATATAGGGATGATTATTTCAATGTTTTGACATTGTTTACGCAATGAACCAGCGAAGGATCTTCTTCCTTCTTCAGAACAGTGATGTGCCGAATCGTAAATTTTTTAAGACAAGTTAGCTCCAGTTGATTTTTATGTAAATCAAGTTGCAACTCGTTTTGCAGTTTTGCACAACTCGAGCTGAACGAGTAAACTTAGGTCACTAAATCGGACTGCCCCGAAAATCGATCTAAAAAACTTTAAGCGGATAAAGTCCATCGAAATCTTTGACATCCGCTGATGAAATTTGACATTTAATGGCTCAATAGAGAGATAAGCTACGAATCTGAGTCTCCAGAGGAATATTTCGTTCTTGATGATACCGGAGTGTCCCGAAAATTGCTCTAGAAAATACTTCAATAAAGATGTTCCTAATCCGTCAAAATCTTTGACATCCGCTGATGAAATTTGACAGTTAATGGCTCAATAGAGAGATAAGCTATGAATCAAGGTCGCCAGAGGAATATTTCGTTCTAAATGTTACCGGAATGTCCCGAAAATTACTCTAGAAAACACCTAAAAAACGGAGTTCTTTAATCCGTCAAAATCTTTGACATCCGCTGATGAAATTTGACAGTTAATGGCTCAATAGAGAGATAAGCTACGAATCTAGGTCGCCAGAGGAATATTTCGTTCTAAATGTTACCGGAATGTCCCGAAAATTGCTCTAGAAAACACCTTAAAAACGGAGTTCTTAATCCGTCAAAATCTTTGACATCCGCTGATGAAATTTGACAGTTAATGGCTCAATAGAGAGATAAGCTATGAATCAAGGTCGCCAGAGGAATATTTCGTTCTAAATGTTACCGGAATGTCCCGAAAATTGCTCTAGAAAACACCTTAAAAACGGAGTTCTTAATCCGTCAAAATCTTTGACATCCGCTGATGAAATTTGACAGTTAATGGCTCAATAGAGAGATAAGCTATGATTCAAGGTCGCCAGTGGAATATTTCGTTCTAAATGTTACCGGAATGTCCCGAAAATTGCTCTAGAATACACCTTAACAAACGGAGTTCTTAATCCGTCAAAATCTCTTACATCCGCTGATGAAATTTGACAGTTAATGGCTCAAAAGAGAGATAAGCTATGATTCAAGGTCGCCAGTGGAATATTTCGATCTAAATATTAGCGGATTGCGGCAAACCCATAACTAAACAAATTAGACACAGCAAACCTAGTACAAAATGAACAAAATCAAATAAAATATTTTTCCCTTGTTGTAGCAAATACACAACAGAACTCAAGAATCTGGAAAACAGTTTCCTTACAATTCACTTCCTCCTATTGTTGTGAAGTCGTATGTTACACAAAATTACTGCAATTGCATGTTTCTATAACAGACACATATAACCCAGTTACCAGCCTGATCCTTGCCCCATTACAACAATTTATCTAATGATATTCTTATAGTTTTGATATTTTTTTCTTTTTTCTTTATACACAAAAAAGAAAAAAACGCAGACAAAAGGAAAAAGCAAACCATAGAAGCACTTTGAAAACAGTCTGCATGAAAATTTATTTGCCCAAGGGTAATACAACGTTCACTTTTGTTATGTTCCCGGAAACGACCTCTCGAATAGGATTTTCTCTTAGACAACTTTTACTTATACATCTGTATGGATGTTTATGTGTACGATAGTAAAAAGAGGAAGAATAAATAAACAAAGCTCGAAAAAAGAACAAATTCGTAATGCTGAAAGAAATCATAATCTCAAGAAGGAGAAGATGGCACTGCCTTGAAAGATATACACATACACAAGGCTTCTTGTTCTAACATTTCAATAGTTTCTGTGTATTTCTAAGCATAACAAACACATCTTACATAAGATTCTTACCATGCAGGATGTACCCTGGTTGTTCATACATTTGCACATATCTATGCATTCGGAATATGCGTCTCTAAGGATATTAGGGAGACTACTTCAGGGATATGTGTTTAAGTACACGAGAGAGAATGGAAGGACATTTCAAGTGTTTAAGTTGCACACTTTAAGTGCTCAAAAGTGAGATTTTCACTAGCAACTAGCTTAGCTCTATGTTTTATATAAAAATTGAAGCTGTTGGAGCTCTAGACAGATGGAAGATGCCGATTCACCCGGAATAACATCATTATACTCCTATTAGAAGTTTAGTACTGCGGCGCACTTTGGGTGATAAATTGGCCTTTCAAATAATTGACTGGAATTAAAGTTGTAGTGTGTTTTTGAGTGAAGCCTAATAGTTTGATTCAAGGTTTAGGTACCTTGTTAATGCCGTGAGACAACAGGTTGATCGAAGTGTCGAAAATATCGCCGCTGCTGCTAGCAATCAATCCAAAGCAGCAATTCCACAACGTTTTCAAGAGGGCTGTAATTGGAAGCTATGGACTTGGACGACATGTAGTTCCAACGTCATCGCACCAGAAGCCACTCAGTACACTTTACAATAGAGTTATTGAAGTAAGTTTGATGATCGTGTTATGGAGTTAACGACTATGAACAATTTTCTTTGGTTATGAGGGGTGTGCGCAGTATGAAGCTGTTGCTTAACCGGAGGCCTATGGGTCCATTGTGATCCCTTATTGAGAAAGTAGCATTGAGACATTCGCAGAGTAGGTGTTTAATGGTTTCTATTTCCTCTTCATCCTGATAGCTGCTATAGAAATCGGGTGCATATGCCTCCGATATTGGTCATTGTACCAATCAAGATTCTAATGTTCTTTATACTCAACGATAAGATATGCCGAGTTTTCTTTCATTATCTCTAGGCCATGAACTTCTAGAGATAGATAACACAATGGTTCTTGGACCTCCAGGAGGTTATTGATCTGCTCTTTTGATCTAAGGTCTATTTTCCTCTTTAGCACACTTATCGGGACGGACGTGTAGTCTCTTTGCTGAATGGTTGCTGCTACTTCTAGATATATGCTTCTGATGCTTTCCTTGCCAGTTCATTTACTTCTTAGTTCCGTTCAATATTACTATTGTCCAGGAACCCTGCAAAATTTGACTTGGCTTGTGTGGCAGACCTCACGTACGCCGATGATATTGATATAATGGAAGAACACAGCGTGATGTCAATGGATCTTTAGTGCGAATTGAGACAGAAACGGCAAAAATGGGTTAAGCAGTAAGTAAGGGCAAAACGAAGTATATGCTGACTTCGAGAAAGGACAACCACACTGACACGGCTTGGACAGAGCGTCACAATAACACCTGCGCCGAGATCACACGAAGAAAATCTCTTGCTTATCGTTGTTTCTTTGGGCTTAAAAAGCAATTGAATGGTAAAGCCCTCTCTCGATCAACGAAGGTAAGACTATACAACACCCTCATCATCCAGTCCTGCTTATAGTGCAGAAACACGGACCCCGACAAAATCGGATGAATGTGCCTTAGGCTGTTTTGAGAGGAAAGTTCTTTGGGTCATCTATAGCCCCGTGTGCATTGATGGAGAATGGAGAAGAATATTCAACAGAGAACTATAGAGGCTGTACAACGACACGGACTAAGGAGTAAGAGTCAAGGTTCAGAGACTCAGATGGCTTAGTAATATAGAGCGGATGGATACCAATTCTCCGGCCCGGAAAGCCTTCGACAATATTCCCAAGCGACGAAGAAGTAGAAAAAGACTGCGATTCAGGTGGCGCATTCAAGTGGAAGAGGCCCTTAATGAACTGGAAAACTGGAGACAGCTAGCTAGGGACTGAGCTGGCTCACGGAGACTGTTGGTTGAGGCCTTAGTTCACACAGACTGTAGCGCCACCTTAAAAAATTAGTAGTATATTGCTGTTGTTGTTAATAACAAATACTAACATAGAACATAGACGCCCCCAATCAGCAATTAAACACCAATGAAGTCAATTAACTCCGTGGTTCTTTCTTCATTCAAAAGAACCACATTTCCGCAACACTTTGCTCTAAACACTAAACTATACAGCAATTCTCTTGAAAAAAGCTTATTAGTTATTTTTTTCAAGGCATCCAACTGTCTCGCAGTCGCCGTCGTCTCGTCCCTCAGTGAAAGGAATAAAAATAAATTTTTAATAGAATTTATCTGAAGAGACATAAAGTGAGAAGCGCCAATGAAAGAAAAAGATATATAAACTTTTAATCTATGACTTTGTAAGTGTTTTCAAGTATTGCAGATTTTCATGACTGCAGTAAGGAGGTCCAATGAGTAAAAGCAAAAAATACTATAAGCAAAATCTTCCTCAAGTACGAACAAAAAAGATAGATTCCCCAAAGATACCAAAGAGGAAAAAGATATGTATCTTGCATAATAAATATATAGGTAGGGACATAAGCTTCGTAGCCTTGCATCTTCAAATAAAACAGATAAAAAAAATTCAGGCAACGAGAAAAATTATTTTCGAGCACTTTATTTCAAGAGAAATTCTCTTAAGGGTGAACCAAACGGAAAAAGTATCTCCTCGGAACAATCGATTTATGTAAGTATACTGAATAAGATTGAACAAGACAAAATTTTCGAGTGATAAGTGGGTCTTGTGGCAATTCATTAAGAACTTGCTTCGTAGGAATAAACTAGACTTGAATTATCTAAATTTCCACCAAAAAAAAAACATTAAACCAGCAATCGGAATGACCTAAGGAGAAAATCGAGGTGTCTTATGAAAGCTTTTGAAAATCCCTACGTACAAAAACTAAAAATGTTCTCAGTTTTTTCACCATTCAGTGGCTTTAGGCCAGGCAGAACAACGATAGACCAAATATTCATACTGAGGCAGATCCTGGAAAAGACCAACAAATTTCATGTCGAAACCCACCATGTTTTCATCGACTTTAAAGCTGCTTCTGATAGCATCCACCGCCAAGAGCTTATGATGGCGATGTCTGAATTCGGGATCCCGAACAAACTGATCCAGCTGTGCCGCATGACGCTGAACAATACGCATTGCAGTTTGCAAATGGGTAACAGTTTTTTCGAGTTATTCCAAACATGCGGACGACATTGATATCATCGGTCAATCCAAGAGAGCTGTGCTTGAGGCCTTCACGGGGATTGAAGAACAGGCGAAACTCGTTGGTCTTGAAGTGAATGAGGACTAAACAAAGTACATGCTATCAACAAACAAAGCAACATCTGTCCACCGCCTAGGACAAAACGTCACTCTTGGTAGCAGCAATTTCGAGATAATTAAGGAGTTCACCTACCTTGGAACAAACATCAATCCCACAAATGACACCTTAGTTGAGATTCGAAGATGAATTACCCAAGCGAACCGCTGCTGCTTCGGTTTGGTCAAACAACTGGGTTCAAAACTCCTCACTCGAAAGAAAAAGTGTCTGCTATACAAAACTTTGGTTTTACCTGTCCTACTCTATGGGCGCGGCGCCAAGTGCTGGACGATAAGTAAAAAAGGCGAATTGATACTGGGCACTTTCGAGAGAAAAAATCTTCGAAGAATTTTCGGTCCCGTTTGAGACGATGGCGAAGGGAGAAGAAGGTGCAACCGAGTACTGTATGAGCTGCACCAAGATGTGGATGTAGTCCAGAAGGCCAAGAAAAGACGAATATATTGGCTCGGCCACATCGAGCGAATGGACGACAATGCTCCAACCAAGAAAGTCTTCTCATCCTAGCCGACAGGTTCGAGGCGACAAGGAAGACCGAAACTATGGTACAAGGACCAAGTGACTGCGGATGCCAGAGCACTTGGTTTCGGCGACTGGAGAGTGCATGCGCGGGACCGTTTACGATGAAAAGCTGCAGTATCTCAGGCTTAGATCCTTCATAGATTGTGAGCCGGATAAGTAAAGTAAGTAAGCGTTCAGTTGCTTGGCAAAATGCTTTTTGTGGATTTTTCACAATTTTTTTGCAGTGCCTACAATCCTACATGTTTAAATTTAGAAGGTTAAAGATCCACCAATTGAATTTAAACCGAGAAGGTAGACAAAAATCTTGTCAATTTGAATGCCATTATAAGAAAGTATTTTATTTTCCTCTTTCAACGCTTCTTCTGGAAATTATGCTCAAATTATTCACAGTCAAGTCGGATCCCTTTTAGAAACTGACAAAAATAGTTTCGCAAACATTTTTCCTCAAAAAACTCCTATCTAACCACAAAACTCATCACGCAAGCTAAGCTTCGTTAGTAATTAATTTCCAAAAAGATAAAGGAAACCCATTTTGACTCTACTCGTTCACCAAATGCAAAATTCCATCCAAAGCAATATCAAAAGATATTTTTACCAACTACACAAAGGCCCCAAACAATTCCATTGTGTGATTATCTTCTATATCACATGCATCCCATTCAAAACACGCACGCATCACCGTATCAGCCAATTTCGCTTACAACCGTAATATACACACAACCAGCAGGCAAAGGGATTAATAAATAAAGTAAAATGCATAATTAAACCATTAACTCGAGCCAATAACCCATAAGAAACCAAAGCGAAACAGGAAAGTCAGTTTGGTGTTCGTTTGGTGTTCAACAACAACGTACATGGTCTCTGTCATTTTGCGAACAAATATGAACGAAGGCACTAAGAAACGAGAAATAAGTACAAAACATACCGAAACCCAATGAGGACAAGGACAATGTGCTCTTCTGTTTTGCTCATTAAAGCCTTGAACAAGAAGCGACAGCAGCGAGCGTGTGTCGAGTGAAGCAAGCACACACTAGCTTAAGCTGAAATATAAAACGTTAACGCTTTGAATAAGGAACGCAACGAAATCCAAAGTGAACCATTTCAGTCCACTTATGTAAGTCATACTTCGTCCTTTTCGATTTTTTCTTCTTTTTTTTTGTGCTTTCGATCAATATCTAGGAAACGTGGTAGAATGGTGGTGAAGAAGAAAGCAAAAGTTTATTTTTGGTGTCCTTAAATAAGGACCTTTTTTTCTCAGTCACTTAATACAGCAACTTGTCCTAGTTTCTTAGTTTTTTTTTTTTTTGCTGTCGTTCTTCCTCAATCAACAGACTCGATTTGGGTGGCAGCGAAATAAATTCGTTTGAACATAATATGTACCTAAACGTCTCTTGGAGTTGGAGTTTGTTTGCTGGGAAATGATTTTATGCCAGAAACAATTTTCATGCAAAACTAAATACATGTTTTAGTTGCAAAAACGGGCGACCATTTATTTAATTGAGACTTTAGGCTGTTCCTGGTGGTGAATGGCTACAGTTATAATTGTCAAATTCCCTATGAAATTATTTTAATATCTCAGAAAGCAGCTGTCAAAGACAGCGCTCTCAGCTTAAGAATAAAGACGAAAAATGTCCTCTTTGGAGCTTTCAGGATGTATGAAAAGACTATCCTTTATACAGCGCTTGCTCGTGAATACAACTTTAACGTTAGGGCCTATCTCGCTTAAAAAAATGGAAAAACATTAGTACGAGATTCGTTTTACACCCAATAGAAGAGATGAGATCATTGGTGTTATACTGAAAATTGTAGAAGTGTATCTGCATCACTTAAGCAGCATGAATCTCCGACTACTTGCTCGAAGAGCGAATATAGAAAATTTAATTGAGTAAGGTCGAAACAGCACGCACACATAACTTAAGACTCTGCTGGGTTCCTGGCTACAGTAATGTGCCAGGCCACCAAAAAGCAGATGAGCTTCCAAGAAAAGGTTCTACATTTGACCACTCTCTTCACCATCAGCCCATCATATGGAAATCACGTTATTTGAACTGAAACATAACGTCAGTAAAATTGTCCTTCAAAAATCCAACATCAAATAGAATCTCCTAGAAACCTGTGTTAATATCAGGAAACTATGGCCTAGAAGAAGAGGCTGTGGTGATGACGACGAGCATGAAGAAACTGCTGATTTTCTCTGCCACTGTTTTTCACTCTATCTTACTAAGAAAAAAACTCTAGGCAACTTCTTTTACAATGAACTAGAGGAACTATCCGAACTGCCAGACTTACTTAGCTTTGCCAAGACCTCTAAATGGCTACACGAACCACATGCTTCATGGGTGATTTATTTTTCAAAATTTTACAATACTTTGCGGTATCACAGTAGATCTATATTGGTCTGAGTGTAATGGTAACAAAACCAACTATCAGCCTGCTTAACCTAACCTAACCTTGGGCCAAAAAAGGTTTAAGACAAGGCGATGAGCTGTCATGGGATTTCTTCAACATTATTCTTGAAAAGATTGTGCAAAATTCCAATGATTTAATCTTTCAGAAGTCCGTCTAGCTACTAGGATACGTTGATGACATTGACAAAATTAGAAGAACACAGCGTGATGTCAGTGGAACGTTCGTGAGCATTTAGACGGCGACGGCCAGGAAGATAGATCTACCAGTTAACGAGGACAAGACCAAGTCAATGATATCAACAAGAAAAGATTGTCAACATCGACGGCTTGGAGCCCACGTCAGTAAAGACAGATTTTACTTCGAGGTAGTTGAGGACTAGGATCGACTCAGTCAAAAACCCCAGCGCTGAAATCAAACGAAGAATCACTCTTGCCAATGGCTGCATCCTAAGGAAGATTCTCTCGATAAATCTTACCATACCCAGTTGTCTTAAAAACTCAGGTGGTACATGAATAGCTCTTGCGAAGAAACGCTAAATCAACCATACTGGACGCTCACTTCTCAGAAAGTTAGAAATCCGTTAACACAACAAACTCACCTAGGTCTGGTATTAACTTGACTTTCCCCCAAGGTCTAGTTACAAAGGAAAGATTAAAATTAGCTCTGAACAGTTTCGAACCTTATAAATCTCCAAGTCCAGATAAAATCATACCAGCTGAGGTACAACATACCAGCGATATAGCTTTGCCCATCATCTGATGATTTTCAGAAGTTGCCTAGATCTCCAGATCCATATATCTAAGAGATGGAGAGAAGCAACAGAAGTATTCATCCACAAGGCGGTCAAATGCTTGCATGTCAGCCCTTCTAGTTTATCACCATTCATTCTTAAAACTCTGGAATGATTGATCGATATCCATTTACGTAATAGCATTGATAGGAGACTTTCTATGTCTCAGCCAGCATGCTTACTGCAAAGGAAATCGGTAGAAACAGCTTTGCGTTGTACTCTGGTAAGAACTATCGAATACTGTTTAGAGCTAAAGGAATACACTATGGACATTGAGAGCGCTTTCAACAACGAACTGCCGATGATGTTGCTATCGCCGTCACAGGAAAACATCCTAATACCCCGAGAAACCTCTTCCAAAACGCACTTAATATGCTCACTAGATGGGCTGAGTACTGTGGACTTAATATTGATCCTCAAAAAAAAAAACGCCTCCTCCTTTTTACACGGAAGTACAGAATTCCACCTAGCGAATACTTTTGATGTCAAAAAAGGTTTTAGACAAGGCGATGCGTTGTCATTCGATTTCATCAACATCATTCTTAAAAAAAGATTGTGCACAGCTCCAACGTCAACACCAGAGGCACAATCTTTCAAAAGTCCGTCCAGCTACTAGGATACGCAGGAAGAACACAGCGTGATGTCAGTGGAGCGTTTGTGCGTATTGAGACGGAGGAAGATGGGTCTAGCGGTTAACGAGGGCAAGACCAATTTAATGCTGTCAACAAGAAAGGACAACCAACATCGACGTCTTAGAGCAAACGTCAAAACAGATAGATTTAACTTCGAGGTAGTTAAGGACTGTGTCTACCTGGGATCCGCTATCAACTCAGACAACAACACCAGCGCTTAAATCAAACGAAGAATCACTCTTGCCAATCGCTGTTTCTTTGGACATAGAAGGCAATTGAGTAGTAAAGTCCTCTCCCGAGCATCTAAAGTGACACTTTACAAAACCTGCATCATCTCGGTCCTCATGTATGGTGGAGATACATGGACCATGACAACATCTGATGAAATTCTTCGAGTGATTTTTGGTCCTGTCTGCATTAATGGAGAATGGAGACGAAGATTCAACCAAGAACTGTAAGGGCTGTACAGCGAAATTGACCTAGTCAGAAAAGTTAAGTTCAAACGACTTAGATGGTTGGGTCATGTTGAGCGAATGGAAAATAATGCTCCGGCTCTTAGAGTCTTCGAATCCAACCCGGAAGGACGTCGCAGAAGGGGAAGATCGCGACTCAGGTGGAGCCCACATGTGGTAGAGGATCTGAACCAACTTGGCGTGCGAAACTGGAGACAGCTAGCTAGGGACCGAACTGACTGGAGAAGTTTGTTGGGTGAGGACTGCAGCGCCACCGTAAATAAGTTAGTAATACAGAATTCTTGAAATTGTACTTCCTCCAATAAAAGGTGTATACCACTAATTTTTACCAAGGAAGCCAAATATCTTGGTACGACACTAGACAAAAAATTAAACTGGAAACCTATAACATTCAAGAAAGATCTGAGAAAGCTACAGTTGCTCTTTTCTCCTGCAAAAAAGGCATAGGAAGAAAATGGGGTTTTCATAACCTCACATAACCGATTGGTTATAAACATCGGTCATCCGACCAATACTCATGTACGGGGCTACTGATTGGTGGACTGCACTGGAGAAAGTCACTTACTGCGACAAACTCAGCAACTACATGTCTTTGCATAAGCGGGGCATTGAGAACAATACACTCAACAGCGCTAGACGCTCCCCTCCATCTGACAGCCCTCGGCATCTTCAACAAACAAGAAGCAGAGACGAGATTCCTTCTTCGTAAGAGGCAAGTTCAAGAATTAAATGATTATTAAACTTTGCTCGCTGCAGGCAGCAACTGAACAATTTTCTAAAAGTATATGTAAGCCCAAGCAGACTCTCTCTCTCTTCCATTGACTTGATCGAAATTCATGCCTCTCTGCCATCTGCTATGTGCCGTTTTTTAACTTTTTGAATTCCTTTAAAGCGAAATAAATATCAGCAGTAAGAATGTTGCTTATGTTTATTTTATTAATACCAATACACTGCCATATTTTATGGTTTCCGAGCCGTAATTGCCACAGGACGCAGAGCAAATCCCTGATGGGAGGCTTCTTTTTGTATCATTTAACAGTAGTTGTTGTAGGTGCCTGGACAAGTACGCAGATTTAAATCCTCCCAAATATGAAAACATTAAAAAAAAGAACATGAAAGCTCCCACGTGAAAACGACATCGATTATACAAAATGTTCAGAAGCAAAATATATTGCACAACATGCATTTAGTGCAATGGCTCCATCACAGTGCAGTGAAGGCTCTATTAAGCCTAAAGTAATGTCTCCATTATTCTTATCCTTCAAATCCGACACTGAAGAGTTATCCCTGAAACTACGAGCACACAAAATGCAGCAAAATATTATGATGTTACGACAGGCAGTCCGGAAATCATGTAAGAATATTTATTATGAAGAGGAAGGCTGACAAAAAAAAAAAAACAAGGTTCACACTTTTAAAGATAAAAACTCCCCTTTTTCATTCTTTCGCTTGGGGTACTGATGCTGCATGCATTCATGTTCAGTTAACACTGCCTTTTGAATGGCTTTTATGGCTTCCCCTGATTTTATTTTGTATTAATTTTACATAAAATGTTTGTGATGAGTCTCTTGGGTGAACAGGACATTGCAAAAAAAAAAATAAATCTGCACAAAAACATAAACAACAACAATGACGATGCCAATTCATAAAATTATGATATTAAATTTCGATGGACCTCGGAACTTTATTCTGTTCATTGCTAATTGAAATGTGGCAAAAACAAACATAAGCCAATGAAAATGATTTCTTTTTTCTCATGGATCTGATCTGGATCCTCTGGTCAGGGCTTGTGGGAATAATTTTGATTGCAATATGTTTAAATTATTGCGCATTTTTTGTATCCAGCAAAAAAACACATTATCTGTGCGATTAATTGCGGTGAAAAGCTTTGACCTCAATTTAATTTTTAAATTTGTAAAAGCCTGATAAAAAAACATGAGTGCCATATGTTTTTATTGAATTTAGTTTAATTTGAATCTTATCGCGAGCACTTAAAAATTTAAACATTTTGTTTTTTAATTCATTTTTGGATTGGCTAAATTAAGAAGGATTTAACAATTTTTATTGATTTTTTTCCATTGAAAAATAATTGCATAATTTAATCAACTAACGAAATTTTGAATAGTAAAACTGCAATTTTCTACCATTTTTGTGATGTAATTGAAAGTATGCCATTTACACCCTTTTAAAAACATGTTTGAGGCTTTACCAATCCAATGAATTACTAATTAATCTGATTCGTACTTAATAAAGAACATTCAAATACGGGTTGGAGTAAAAAAACCGAAAACCAAAATCTGGCAGATTGAAATCCTGCAAGCCATTTGACCGCTATCTACTTTCCCGTAGACTATTGCCCGAAAGCCATTTACCCGCAAAAAATCCAACTTCTTTTCATGAAAATCTACTACTTTTGGTCATTCAAAGTTATGAGAGCTAAGGAGATCGATATGTACTACTTTTTTCGAGTTTCCTAAAAACCCTGAAGGTCCTCTCGTTTTCGGAAACATAAATATTAGGAGACTCGAAATGCTGAGAATCATGGACAACGAATCAACTTAATAACCACTGTGTGCTTGTACATCATGGTTCCCCTTTAATACTCTGTAGCTACTTAAGTATACGGCAGTATATATCTATATATATATTTGGACAGTGAGTGCGTGGACGATCATATTCCACACTGGGGAATTTACTGGGGTAAATTATGTCAGTACAGCATTAAGAAGGTCTGCTGCATCTGTGACGCCTTTTATGAGTTGATGAAGGAAAACTAAATCATTGTTGGTCCTTCTTTGAGACAACGTTTGCATTTGGAAAAGCGATATTTGATCATCATAAGAAGGAATATTTTGAGGATCATGCCATTAAAAACCTTTTTATGCGAAATGAGTAAAATGTAGTTGCACCGATTCTAACCTAACAATATGAACGTCATAATAAGGACTCCGAATCTGTGAAGCATATTCAATATGCAATATGCAATAGGCAATTATAAAAAGTAAGGGTGACGGTAGGATCAAGAAATTCTTTTGACCAACGCTTAACGAACCCCAACATAGAATTAGCTTTATTAACAATGTTGTTGATGTGATCTGTAAAATCTGAATTCGGTGTAAAAAGAAACCCCTAGGTCCCTTACTTTAAAAACACGAGAAAGAATCTCTTGAGATATATAATGCTCATGAGTCGAAGATGCTCGTTTCCTTGAGAATGTCATTGTCTGACATTTCGACGGGTTTAGATTTAAACTGTTCTTATTAAACCAAACAGAAAACCTATTTATATTTTGCAGAAGAAGGCGATCATTGTTAGATGTAGTTTTCTTAAAGATCTTCATATCATTGGCAAAAAATAAGAATTTCACTGTCACGATTATGTGTTCGGTGCATCATTTATTTATAAGATTAAGAGAAGAGGTCCTAAATGACTACCCTGTGGAACACCAGATTTAGCAGTAAAAGTCTTCGAAAACATGACTCTGAATTTAACTTGATAACTTCTATCCTCAAAGTAAGAAGAAATCCATAAAACCAGCCCAGGGAGAACGCTTAATAACTGTAGTTTCAACTTGATAACTCAGTGAGACAGTTGATCAAACGCTTTTGAAAAATCAGTGTATACACCATCAGTTTCCAGTCTAAGTTTTCTAAACTGTTCGGACAATTATGCGTAAAGGCAAGAAGCTTTGTGACAGTTGATATCTTTTGCATAAAGCCATGTTGCTCACTATATATGATGTCTTTACAGTAAAAGGATAAACTTGTTCAAGCTACTTGTTCAAGCAGTTCAGTTTTTTAAAAACAAGCGTGATGTTAGCAAGGGAATTTTCCAAGTCGCAAAGATAGCTGGAATATATTACTAAGAGCTTTAGCTAAAACTGTATTGCATTTTTCAATAATATGGAAGGAATACCGTCAGGACCAGAAGAATAGTCTTCTTTCAAAAGAGACAAACATTTTAGGACTAGATCAATCTCGATCGGGACATTACTAAACGTGACTTGTTTGCTATTTTTCAAATAGTTGAAAAAATCAATGTCTACATCAACGGGAGTATCTTTGAAAGATTGACTGAAATTATTAGCAAATGCATCGCAGATCTCAGAAGTAGAGCTGCAAATTACATTATTGTAAGAGAGATTGACTGGGTAAACAACACATTTGCTCTTAGAGTTTACGAAATTTCAAAAAAGCTTAGGGTCTTGTTTCAAGGAATCACCCATAGTAACAATTATAAAGTATGACAATCTTTTAAACTCTTCGAAAAGAGATATGCATATAAACCACTTGGTTCTCTAAGGACATAGATCTAATTCTCTAATAACGGAGGCTTTTTAACTCTTTTGTGTACCAAAGATCACAAGAGGTGTTGGTTTGACTGATTTTTGTCTTAGATACAGTTTCGTTTATACATCTCATGAGTACAGAATAGAAACTAGAGACAGTTTCGTCAATGTGATTGGAAAATGATAAATTTTCAATATCATAATTTAATAGACTGTCCGAAAGCTGTTGAAAATTGGCTCTACGAAAGTCGTTTATGTATGAGCAGTCATGGGAATTACTATTTTCTAGTAAGTGACCACTCAAGTCAAGAATACTTTCTAAAGGTGGGTGAAAACTATCAATATTAGATATTGCCGAAGCCGATTCAACCACCACTGTACAGGCTGCATTAGATGAGAAAACCAAGTCAAGTGACCGATTCAATGAATTTTGAATAGATCTCACTTGTCGTTAATTCGCTGAGATTAAGAAGATTGAGAAGAACTTGGGGAAGCTTCTATTCAAACGAAAAAAAACATTATGTTACTATTTTGATCATCTTGAGCTACTAAAGTATAAGACCCTTCGTACTGAAATTTGGACACAATGCAATGGGCATCCGTTTTTATCCCACACTGGGGTTAATTAATGGACATATCCCCCACAGGCTGATTTCAAACGAAAAAACCATTGTGCGATTTTTCATAGCTTTTGAAGTATACGGCCCTGCGGTATACCACTGTCACAAATTTCGATGATTTACACGTTTTCTTGCTAAAGATCTAAATAGAGAAAAAAAAAAAACAAAAAATATCAAACATCCAAATGATTGTCTAGAAACAAGTTTTTGTTTTGGTATGTGATTTCGCCAATATAGGTACTTCATCTCTTCAAAATAATTCAATTGTCAGGTACACAATTTCAAATTAAACAAAAATTGAGTCGAAGCGTAATATTTTCGCGGTCATCGATGAGTAATAAACATCAAGGTTTTCTGAATGATGATGCACAGCAAAAAACAATCAAACTGGTTTTAGGCACACGAGTGAGCATTTATACGACCAACAAACTTTGTGTTCAAAATAGAAACAAACATAAAAATAAGGTTTAGTGAACTGGCTTAAAATCTTTATTACCATCAAAAAATAAAACAACAGTACTCTCAAATGTCTGTTTGCTATTCAATGAACAACAATTTTCTTTGACAACTTTGGGTTTTGGTACTTTCATTACAGTCTCCATGTGTGACCTTTCGAATGCCAGAAATTTTTCCATATCGATGCTGTCGATTTTTGGTCTGATCACCGGAGATTTCTCAGGTTTGTCTGATTTGGTTTTCACAACGTCAGATTTTCCAGGTTTATCTGTTTTTGTATCGGCAATGGCTGATGACTTCTCAGCTTTGTCTGTTTTCGTTTCGGGAACGGAATATTTTTTGCTTTGCTTTCCGAAAAATTTCATTTTGATTTTGAATTCAAACTAGTTTTTCCCCGTTTGTCTACACACTTTTTTGACAACTTTTTATAATTTTAATTTTCAACAGAAACAGAACGAAATGTTTACCCGGTTAAGCTCGACGATGACTAAAATACAACTGAGATCGAAAGTAATTTTTTTCGACAGTTGTTTACTATCGAGAATTGCTTGAGAATGAGATGTATACATTTTTCTCTATTTACAATTTTATATTAATTGTTTAAACACGGTCTGAGTCAGGGGTAAGGTTTTGTGCGAGTATGACGTTATAAATATTTAAAGAATTATGATATTGCTATCGTTCTTTTGTGTTTTGCATATTTAAGTGAATTGAAGGTGACGATAAGCGAATCTTGTTGTTAGTTTTGCTAAAGCAAGTATGTGACTGAGTTCGAAGCAATTGCCTACAGTTTTCATTGCTGTTTGGTTGCAAATATGAAATTTTTAAAGATTACTTAGATCGATCATTACAAGCTTATTTGTTTGATGACTAGATCTCAGCTTCTAGGAATTACATAAAGTAGGAGCATTTTATAATTAGGAGACTTACTTGTGACTCAAACTGTTTGGAAATTGAATGTCATATTTGCAGTTGGGTAAGAAAATGCGAAATGAGAGTTTGGAAGAGATAAGAAAATTGTGTTTTTTTCTTGTCGTAAACGGATTTAATGGAAATGATAAGCTCAAGGTCGGGCTTACATTGCCTTTCAAAACACAAATCGTAAAATAAATAAAATAAACATAAGCTGACGACTGGGTCGCAGTAGTTTGCTTCAATAAGGTTTAGGACCAATAGAACCGAAAAATTCTTTGGACCCAATTTACGATGATTCGGTCACACATTTAGCCCGAAACATCCACTATTTAAAATTCAATGTTGGCTAGGAGCTTGTTGGCAAAAACAAATAGCTCCAAACGGCAGCATCTTCTGAAGTAAAGGGTTTTTCAATAGGGACGCTACAAAAGTAGACCGATAGGGGCAGCAAACGACGCCATATTTTTTCCCGTTCTCTTGACATTTCTCTTCAGTAAGGTTTGCCATTTCATCATGGAAAGGTATACGATCCAACCACGAGTTGAAATTATAAAAAATTTACTACCGAAATTCGGAGTTCAGTGGTCAACACTTTAAGAGCGCTACGTACAATTTATTTATGGCTCATTTCTGGCTGGATGGCTTCGTCAATAAGCAAAATATGCGTTATTGGTCAGGCAGCAATCCACATGTTCTTCACGAGGCACCATTACATCCCGAAAAAATCACTGTTTGGTGCGGTTTACATGCTGGTGGTGTCATTGGGCCGAACTTCCTCCGTGATAATCAAGACCGGCACGTTACTGTGAATGGGAATCGCTACCGCTCAATGCTAACCGATTATTTTTGGAATGAATTGGATGATATGGACTTGGACGATATGTGGTTTCAACAGGACGGTGCCACATGTCACACAGCGGGCCAAACAATCGAATTATTGAGAACGAAGTTCGATGAGCGCATTATCTCCAGAAATGGACCTGTAAATTGGCCGCCTCATTCATTGGATTTAACGCCGTTAGACTATTTCCTGTGGGGCTACGTCAAATCTATGGTTTATGTCAACAAGCCAGCGACGATTAATGAACTTCGTACGAATATCGAACGTGAAATTGCAGCAGTATCGGCCGATTTATACAGGAATAAAGAATTTTATTGATATCCAAAACCGTTTTTGTTTTTGAAAACTTTGTAGCGTCCCTATTGAAAAACCCTTTACATAATTTTTAAACTAACAGCTCCTGACATCTTCTCCAAAATAGTGGCAGCCAACTCATATGCGAGGCTTAGAGCCAACTTTCAATGGATCACAACACTGGTATTCCATCCCTGATTACAAGGCAGAGGAAATTAACACCGAATTTTGCGATCTGCCAAACTATGTTCAGTTGGCAGATCCAGGATTCATGAGATATCAAAAAATCGGTTTGCTCATGGTGCTGAATTATTCTTCCATCTATTGCTTCCAAGAGAAATAAGTATTGGTCCTGATTTTCCGATGCTTCGGAACACAAAATTAGGATGAATCGTTTCGGGTGGTGTACAAGCAACAAACCAAGCAACATCGCCACAACGCCATCAATATCAATGATGGAGAGACGAGAGACTTGTTTGCAGATTCATGACCCACCAGTAAAGCGCATAAGCAATGAAGAACGCAATTGTTAGGACTTCTTCAACGCAAGCACGAAAATTCTCCCGAATGGAAGATTTATGGTAAGCCTCCCATTTAAAAAGGATCCATCGCTCCTCAGCGCATCGATTGGAAAGGCACGCAAATTGTTCTTTCACTGGAACGCCGACTTCAAAGCAACAGTGAGTAACGTCAACTATACACGCAATTTTTGTATTGTTATATGAAGAATTGGGTCATATGAGTCTAATAGACAGTTCCAAAATCTCGCAAGGGCACTACTTCATACCGCATCATTGAGTTTTGAAGCCAGAAAGCTCTTCAACAGCATTAAGAGTACTTTTCGACTGATCTTCAACCAGAAAGTCACTAAAAAATATTCTAGCAATCGGGCAAACAGCTAGCTCCACCTGATTTGTTTTCAATTACTTACTTACTTACTTAAGGTGGCGCTACAGTCCGTTGTGGACTTGGACCTCAATCAACAGTCTCCGGCAGCCAGCTCAGCCCTCCAGTTTTGCATTCCAAGTTGATTGAGGTCCTCTTCCACTTGAGTGCGCCACCTGAGTCGCGGTCTTCCTCTCCTCCTACGTCCCTCAGGAATAGTGTCGAAGGCTTTCCGGGCCGGAGCATTGGTGTACATTCGCTCTAAATGACCGAGCCATCTGAGTCTCTGGACCTTGACCCTTCTGGCTAGGTCCATGTCGTTGTACAACCCGTAAAGTTCGCTGTTGTATCTTCTTCGCCATTCCCCTTCAATGCACACGGGGCCAAAGATGACCCGAAGAACTTTCCTCTCGAAAAAGCCTAAGGCACTTTCATCCGATTTTGTCAGGGTCCATGCTTCTATACAGCAGGACTGGGATGACGAGTGTGTTGTACAGTCTTACCTTAGTTGCTCGAGAGAGGGCTTTTCCACTCAATTGCTTTCTTAGCCCAAAGAAACAGCGATTAGCAAGACTTATTCTTCGTCTGATCTCGGCGCTGGTGTTATTGCCCGAGTTTATAGCGGAGTCTAGGTGGACAAACTCCTCTACTACCTCGAAGTTGTATGTGTCTATTGTGACGTTCTGCCCGAGTCGTCGGTGTTGGGTGTCCTTCCTCGAAGACAGCATATACTTCGTTTTTCCCTCATTTACCGCTAAACCCATTTTTGCCGCTTCTGTCTCAATTCTCAAAAAGGCGCCATCACATCACGCTGTGTTCTTCCCATTATATCAATATCATCAGCGTACGCGAGAAGTTGAACAGATTTTTGGAAGATTTTGCCTCTGGTGTTGACGTTGGAGTTCTGCACTATCTTCTCAAGAACGATGTTACAGAAATCGCATGACAGTGCATCGCCTTGTCTGAATCCTTTTTTGACGTCGAAAGATTCCGTAAGCTCGTTGCCAACCTTGATGGAGCAGCGTGAGTTCTCCTTCGCCATTTTGCACAAGCGAACGAGCTTGGCAGGGACGCCAAAACTAGACATTTGTTTTTGATTTGTTTTCAATTATCAGTATCAATAGAATAACTGAATCTCAGTCTATCATGAGAATAGTGTGTTCCAAACAGAAGTAATGGCGATAAAAGAGGTACTTTTCTGGCTCAAGGAAAACGTTACATCTTGTAAGGAAATCTCTCGCATTTGTCTCCACAAACTCTAGCACACCACAGACCAAGAATGTCGATCATCTTCAAACGAGATGAAAGTACAGTTAAGCATTCACCAGGCCACAGAGACATTGGAGAAATTACAATTGAGCTCGCCAAAAACGGAACACTTCTGCCCACAAGGATACAACATAGGAACACCACTTGCTACATGCAAACATCTTTTCAAACAATATACTCTGGAACCAAGAAATGCTAGATGGTCACAGGGTACAACCTGCCTTCCAACAAAACAAGTGTGGCCAATCTTGGTGATGAAACGGTCGAAATGCTTGATTTCCCTAAAGATACAGAACATAAGCTCTACAATTGGAGTCATAGGAAGACATGTCATGAGGCTAGGAGCCTACAAACATAATTTCTGTAGAAGCTGCATGGACGAAAAACAAGAAGATACAGTCTAACACTTTCTATGTACATGTCGCACCCTTCTCCAACAGATGGAACACCTACTTCGGTAACCCCTTCTTCGATAATACCAGTGAACTGGCAATGAGCTCATTACATGATTAACATTCTTTAATACTACCACAACAGCGTCTATAGAGACCAACTATAAAGAGCAATGTCTAGTTTTGGCATCCCAGAGAAACTCGTCTCTCTGTGTAAGATGACAGACAATGGAAATTTCACGCTGTTCCATCATGGTCGGAAAAAACCTAACGGACGCTTTTGATGTCAAAAAAGGTTTTAGATAAGGCGATGCGTTGTCATGCGATTTCTTCAACATCATTCTTGAAAAGATTGTGCAAGGCTCCAATGTCAACACCAGAGGCACAATTTTTCAAAAGTCCGTCTAGCTACTAGGATACGCAGACGACATTGACATAATTGGAAGAACACAGCGTGATGTCAGTAGAGCGTTTGTGAGTCTTGAGACGGAGGCCAGGAAGATGGGTCTAGCGGTTAACGAGGGCAAGACCAAGTGAATGCTGTCGACAAGAAAGGACTACCAACATCGACGTCTTGGAGCAAACGTCAAAACAGACAGATTTAACTTCGAGGTAGTTAAGGACTTTGTCTACCTGGGATCCGCTATCAACTCATACAACAACACCAGTGCTGAAATCAATACGAACAATCACTCTTGCCAATCGCTGCTTCTTTGGACTTAGAACTCCCGAGCAACTAAAGTGACACTCTACAAAACCTTCATCATCCCGGTTCTGTATGGTGTAGGGACATGGACCATGACTACATCTGATGAAAACGCTTTTGCCGCTTTGAGAGAAATATTCTTCGAGTGATTTTTGGTCCTATCTGCGTTTATGGAGAATGGAGACGAAGATTCAACCAAGAACTGTACGAGCTGTACAGCGACACTGACCTAGCCAGAAAAGTTAAGGTCCAACATTTTAGATGGTTGGGTCATGTTGACCGAATGGAAAATATTGTTCCGGCTCGTAGAGTCTTCGAATCCAACTGGCGAGTGAATCTGGAGACAGCTAGCCATGGACCGAGCTGGCTGGAGAAGTTTGTTGGCCCTGGTTTGTGTGAGGCCCTGGTCCAACCTGAACTGTAGCGCCACCATAAAGTAAAAAGTAAAAGTGCTACCACAACAACTTCTAGACAGCCACTCTAACCTTCAGAGGCGTTAAATCGCACTACGAGGCGGTCAAATGACTACCACATTTCTTGAGAAGCTCAGTAATCTTAATCTTCATAAAATCGTACTGTGTGCCTTGTGGCTCCATCCTTTTGACACCAAATGTCATCCGAGTCCATATTTGGGCCAAAAATAATCGGCTATCATGGCTAATTCTTGAGAACGCGTTGAAATTGACTAATTTAAATAAAATATAGCTGTCTTTCAGGCGTCTGTGAAGCAAACGATCGAAGACGCCTGAAAGACAGTTATATTTTCGACTAGTGCGTTGCGTCAATCAACCCGTTCTCTCACTACACACAACAAACATGCAGTTGTCATTAACACTAACTGCCCGATGATAACACTTGAAACTAGCTAATGCAAAAGGTATGGTATTCCATTTTTATTTTGTCTGCATATTATGAACTTATGACAATTCGAAAAAAACAAAATTGCATGCAATTCAATTATGAACAAAAATAAACCATTACGAAGTCCCATCGCGATGTCACCCTCACTTTCCAAGCAATCGATATAGATTTCCATACAAAAAGAGTCGCATGATTGCGTGAGTCTGGCAGAGAAAGAAATCGGGTTATGTCAGGCAACACTTGAACTCTCAGACTATGTGTATTCAACCCCAAGGGGTCTGGGTGGGTATATAATGGGGTTTAACGAATTTCATATGCCAAAACATTACCGTGCATAACATGTGCATTTTAAATATTAAAATGGCCAATAAATCTGGAAAAAAAAACTCACAAAAATGCAAACAAAAAAACAGACAACATTCATCATGATGACCTAATTGCCAAATGGCACAGATTTACTCTTAAACGTGCGCTCATCAGGCAAGCTTCTTCACAATCCGAGAAAAAATAACAATATTAAAAAATATAAAAAAAAAATGACAAGAGAAAATCTGCCAACCAACACATAATGACGCACATCAAAATAAAATAATCTGACAGTGATGTACAAGGCCACGCCACAATGAAAGGATCTGACTACGACTACGACTACGACAACGACAACTACTTGCTGTATCCTGCGTAAAAATTAAAAACAAAAAAAGAAACACATCCAAAGTGAGTTCAGTTGCGAGTTCTAGCATCACAGGGAAGAGAAAAAAGTCCATCAACAGAGCAGAGAAAGTATGCCAAACCCCTGATGGCGTTTAAGCCATTCAGTCATACTTGCAGCAGCAGCAGTAGTAATAAATATAACACAGTACAGCAAACATACTAAATGAATGACAGAAAAAAAAGGATAATTATCCAAATCCTTGGGGCGTTAAAAATGACTGTATTCTTTGTTTTTGTCTCAATCTTTTGCTCTTGCTTGTGAGAATCCGAGTGGTGAACATAGCAAAGCCCCTTTCGCTTAATTACGTACGGCAATGTTGAACTTTGCAAATATAGTGTGACAAGGATAATACTCACAGGACATGCTCTAGCAAACGAAGAAACAGCAATATGAAGTAGGTATAACGTACCAACAACAATAGTCCAGTAATGTCTACAAAGACAGAAAAGCAGTCTCTCAAAACCTGGGTACACAAATTGCAAAGAAGAAAGTAAAAGATGCTCTAGAAACAAACTTATTCTTATAGTTTGTTTACATAAACAGAAACACAAAAAAGGAAGGGGAGGAAGGTCCTTAAATGTCATTATCATTTAAGTTTACATACAGTGACGCGTGCCTGTAAAATGTAGTCGTTCAAACCCAAAATGCCCCGACATTACTACTGCTCTATCATAAGTTTGACAAATTAACTTTTGGCCACAATCCAAATAATTAATTTGACTTATGATATACTGCACCAAAGGTCTTGAATGCATAGAGAGAAGCAATGTGGGTATACGATTTCAAATGCTTACCAATGCTATCGCTCAAATGATTCAAATCCGAAAACGCAAAAAAAATTCCAATGATTTTTGTCCTTATCGCTTCTAAGGAGAAACATGACCAACAAAACAGACTGTTCATTTTCTTGGAACCGGTAATGTAAACTTATCTTTTATTAGTTTCCACATGAAAACTTCGAACAGTTTCCTTCGGTCCTGTTTTTTTTTTTTTTTTTTGTTACACATTTTTGTAACAAGTTCTGGAAGCAAGGGAGTTGGTCTTTCTGAGTGTATTATTACTTTTTTTTTTCTTTTAAATATAGCTGAAAGAATGGTTTGTTTATTAGTTTTTCTATAACGCTATCAAATTCCGAACTATTTTCACTGATTGAAGAAGTCATTTTAACGAATTATGCCGCACAATGAATAAACTAAAGAAAATTATCCTTTATACTTGCATAACAAAAGTGAAAACAAAAGTCAGCTCAACGCAAACACACATTCCAAAATTCAAAAACTATGCTGGGCTAGTCTCATTTCCTTCATTCCATTATTCAAACAGGAAAAAAAGCTTTCCTCTTTTCAAACTGATTTGAACACAATCATGAAGATGATCGTCCGTCTGTTTCATTTATCATATTCAAAAACTACCCACTTTTCTCATTTCCAAAATTCTGTGTATTCATTCAAAAAAAAGCTCTACTCGTCCGCAACTGCACTGCACGACAAGATCCCTTTTACGAGCGATTTGTTTTTTTTTTTTCTGACATGCTCTCTATGGGTTCAAGTCGTTGCCAGATCGTTCAAACGACTTTGATAGATACACATCAGTTGAGTAAAAAAAAACAGTAGCAGGTAGCTAGTTCGTTTTGTTTTATTTATATGGTTTACTAAGGGTATCTATGCACGAGTTGGAACTGGAAGTGGATATATTATATGTAGGACGCAGGCACATTAGATATGTATTGTATGTATGTATATCGTATTTGGAATAAAAAAAAAAACAAAACAAAACAATGTGTGAGATGTGAGTACAGTGCGTGGAAGGTGGAAATGCTAGTCGTTCATGCACGACTTGAACAATATGACGCCTCGTGTATGACACTTTACATATATTACTTGATGCAGGCCAGTGTACATAGTTTTTATATGAGAAGAACAAACTCTTCATCGTCTTGGAGTACGGATGTTCCATTTACATTTCCATATCCTTTTTCGATGCATCCTTGAGAACGAGAAAGAAAGAAATTTTTTTCTTTCACTGCAATGAACAATACAATTTGTAGAGTATGCATTTTAATGGCTGCCAACTTCCGACACCTTAACAGAAAAAGAAGAAAGAAACTAAAAAAAACGGAAGAGAAATTGAAACCAAAACCGGACCATTATGGCCATTA
The DNA here is from genome assembly GCA_920937365.1 of Sphaerophoria rueppellii. NCBI lineage: Eukaryota > Metazoa > Arthropoda > Insecta > Diptera > Syrphidae > Sphaerophoria > Sphaerophoria rueppellii. The sequence goes on from CAKKXW010000005.1 coordinate 6,909,417, forward strand.
AAAAGGAGTCTCCATGCTGGCTGGTTTTGTGTTGTTGTTTGTTAGAACTCAAACTTAAATCTATTTGTGAATCTTTCAAGGATGTTTTTGGAACAAACCCCCAACGTCGTCGACAAAGGCTTCGTGGTCCCCAATATGAGACGAGCAAAGGATTGCACTAAAGTAGTGTGTTTTGATGGCAAACAGCACAATGACGTTAACGATGGACAAGTAAAGAACAAATTTCAAATAATAAAGAAGTCGCAATGAGATAATTCGGTGAATTTTTTTTACATATATTTTCGAAGCAATCAATCAATCAAATTATAAAAGCGTATTTTTCAAGGTCCTTCCGAATGGGATTAACTTTACTTGAACTCATGACATTTAAAAAGGATGAATGACAGTTGACATTTCAGTTTTTCACACTTTGATCACAAGGTTGAACAAATTCGTTACAATAGCTAAAGGATTCATCTCAATTATGTATACTGCATTTACTTGTGACACTCTCTCTACATATAACGCATATGCAGCTTGGAACTTAATGTCAAGGTTTAAGCTAAGAAATAACTTAAGCTTTAGAAACCTTTCTTCAGAGCATAGGACTGAATGTTTTTTTTTTTATAGTGAAGTCAACTTCCTGTTGAGGTCGATGAATTGAATTATTTAAAGAGAAAGTGAGATAGACGGAGAGGGCTTAAGAAGACGAAGAAGGCATTGCAACGACCTGGAAAGATAGAGTGAGGTATGCAGTTCTACATTCGTGTAGGTTGGCTACACAACGAATCTCCAAGCTTGACAGTACGACCGATGTAAGACTTGAGGGTGAACTGATGGGCATTCTTGGTGACGCCGCTATTACGGTGGAGTATCTTAAGACGAAAAATGCAACTGGCTATTTCACTAGAGCATAGTCCATTGAAATATCGTTAAAAGAGGGTGCGGCATGAGAAATTATGTCAATGTTTAAGAGAACAAAATGTCATCATCTGGTACGCTCTGTTTCATGTTCATGTTCATGGAGGTCTTAACTAGGTCACTGGAACACTAGCCCAGACATGGCAGTTGTACTCAAGCGTAAGAAGTATGAACCTATATAAATGGCAGCCAGATCAGAGGGGGAGAAAAGAGAAACAATTTCTTGTCTTAGAGAACCTAAGCATTTTGAGGCATTTTTAGTGACATGTCGTATTTGATTTTTAGTGATTCTACTAATGGATTGTGGAGAGTTTAAAGGGGCCCCAAAAGAAGAAGTCGCAACGTATAAAATAACAAGATCTCGGTGGCCAGTGTGATCACCTCTACGAGTGATAACACGGTCCGGAAACTTTTTCCGTGAAAGTAAACATTGCCCAGATTAATACCATCCAACTCCGTCCATAAAAATCATTAATCATCTCCTGACAGCGCAATCCATTAACCGTGACTATTGATCTAATCTCATTTTCGGAAAAGTGAGATCCAATGACCTCGCTGGACCATAAAATGCACCAAACAGTCAGACGTTGAGAATGGAGAGTGTTTTCCGAGCCACAGATGTGACAGTTTTGCTTGTTGACGTAGTCACCGAGTTGAAAATGGGCCCCATTAGGATTTTTCGATAGAATTCCGGATCATTTTCATGCATTTCAAGGACCAAAGACAAAGACACGACATTGTTTATGATCGGGCGGCTTGAGATCTTGTGTTAACTTAGCTTTATAAGATTTATGACCCAACTCCTTATGCAAAATGCCCGATTCCAAAAAACAACGTGGAATGGACAAACCTGGGTTTTCGTCAACACTTTCTTAAGCGATGTGCACAGATTTTATTCTTCAAATCACTAACTTGTCCTAACAACTCGAATTTTTCCACTAATTTCTGTATTGCTGGCTGACAAGGTGTTTCACAACGCGACGACCCAAATATGCTTTAGTTTTGCGAGCTGTGTCTGCAAAATTGTCACCATTTTTGTAGTGAATTTATGTAGTTTTAATGCGTTGTTTAAGCGGCAGGCTATTCAAAATAATATCTCTTACTGGAAAACCCTGTTGTGTCCGTAGTAGTGACGGCTGTTATCCCTAAATCAGAACGTCGTTGGTTCGAGTCAAACTCGTGCCCAAAGTTCTTATTTCATCTTTCACGGACACTGCCTCTTGCAAAGATCTGACAAAACCTCCAAGAGTGTCAATCTGTCATGAAAAAGTGCTTCTCAACTTTGCCGTTCGGAATCGGCGTTAAACTGTAGGTCCCCTCAATTTTTCACACGCACCTAGAGAATTGTTGATGAGAGAAAGCCACTTCAAGAGCTGTCGCGCCACTCTATTTTATTTTATTGGAAAACCCTGTACATGTTGTCCATTTTCCTTTCTTGGCAAAAGTAAGAGAGTTCCAGAGCAGACTTGATTTCCAATACGATTACAACGAGTTCACTTCTTAATGTAATCAATGAACAGAGCATACTCCTCATGCGGAAGTGATTTTTCTTTTCTGTTTTTCTGACAACGCGAGTTTCTAGCTTTCTGTGAAATTGTGAAAAAAAAGAGATTAAATATTTTGGCAAGTCCAGCTGGATTCGCAGCAGTTTCTGCACGAACTACATTTTACTCGTTTAGATTCGTGTTTGGATTTTCTTTGACTGACCACAGCACTTGTGCAAGAAAGGAAATCAAATGAAGTAAATGTGGATTTATTCCCTTTTCGAGAACTGAAAATGAAATACTTTTATTGCTTCATAAAACAGTTCAAAAACAGAACATCGTGTCAAAAAAACTGTCTTGACTCTGCAACCGCGAAATTTCCGGATTAGAGTAGAGTTGAAACTCAGTTGACAAAATTATACGCTTTTGACTTTCGACAAATCTTGGAACTCAATGTTCTTTCTACTGTACATCAATATAAAACAAAAATGAAATAGTTCAAGCTTCAAATTCCAGCTTCTTTTCCTACCGATAAAAAAGTAGATACAACGAAATAAACGTAAATTATTCGTTAAGGTTTTCAACGTTTTAGCATTGACGTGACAGCTGCTGTCAACTGTGAGTTGAATGAATGACATAATGCTCATTCATTGCATACCAAACACCAAGTAAAAGTACAATGTACGAGTGTGCTTGTACCTATGTGTGTCAAAAAAAAAACCTTAAACTTATGAAGCTTTAATTTTTTGCGCGAATTACCATTTAAGCATTTAATATGTTCTACAAATGAGAACCAACTTAGTCCTTTTTTTCTAAAGTAACCTCCTCATTGAAGTTGACAGCTGACGTTTTTTCGTTATTGCTGGCCTGAACTTATTTTTGGTTTGATGGGGGGCCCTTTTGAGCTTAGGGTTTTCCCAATAAATTTTCCACGTATAGAAACTCGTTCACTCACACCCAGATGATTAAAAACTTTTCGATGCCTCCTTCTTTCCAACACCGTTCACTTAGGTGAGAGTTGTGTGTGTGTGTGTGTGTTTTTTTTTTTTTTTGTGAAATTTAAGAGGGGACAACAATATACAACCATTCTAACACAAAAAAGTATAATAAATATCCACAACTGTCAACCGAAGAATGTCTGATGGTCTACACAGAAAGCTCTTGCTGGTAGATTGAAGAGACCACAGCGAAACGAACGTAAAAAAGAGTTTTGTGATGTTTTTGAAAAGTGTCAGTCTGGTAAAATGAGAATGTAAAAATATGCAAACGACTCACAACTTTAGTGGAACGTATGTGTGGTTAATTATTACACATTTTGGGAATGAGTCGGGGATGATCATTTTGTTAAGTTAAAAATGATGAAGGAAGTACAATGTTGAGCCGCAGAAAAGTATTAACTTACTATGGATTTATATCACACGAAACCAGAAACCCAAAGGAGTACCGATAAATTATTTTATACTTTTAAAATTAATTTCAATTAATGACATAATTTCAAACTACACTTTTCAAATGATGAAAATATTTTGAAGCATACTTTTGTCATGAAATATTTTATAGCCTACTTTTTGGATAGTTTACAAACGCATAGCATACTTTCACATAAATTGATTATTTGTTTCTTTAAATCCACATTTAGTCTCTGTGAGAACTGACCTGAAAAAGGTAGATCCTCTAGACTGCGCCAACTACAGAGGAATAAGTCTACTTAACATCGCCTACAAGATCCTCTCTACCGTAATATGTGAACGTCTGAAGCCTTTCGTCAACAATCTGATTGATCCTTATCAATGTGGCTTCAGGCCAGGAATGTCAACGATCGACTAAATTTTCACTTTGCGGCAGATCCTGGAAAAGACCTATGAACTTCAAATCGATATCCACCACCTTTTCATCGATTTTAAGGCCGCGTATGACAGCATCTACAGAGACGAACTGTACAAAGCTATGTCTTGTTTTGGCATCCCTGCCAAGCTTGTTCACTTGTTCAAAATGACGATGGAGAACTCACGGTGCTCCATCAAGGTTGGCAACGAGCTAACGGAATCTTTCGATATCAAAAAAGGATTCATAAAAGGTGATGCACTGTCATGCGATTTTTTTAATATCGTTCTTGAGAAGATAGTGCAGAACTCCACTGTAACACTATCTTACAAAAATGTGTTCAACTTCTCGCGTACGCCGATGATATTGATATAATGGGAAGAACACAGCGTGATGTCAATGGCGCCTTTGTGAGAATTGAGACAGAAGCGGCAAAAATGGGTTTAGCGGTAAATGAGGGAAAAACGAAGTTTATGCTGTCTTCGAGGAAGGACACCCAACACCGACGGCTCGGACAGAACGTCACAATAGACGCATACAACTTCGAGGTAGTAGAGGAGTTTGTCTACCTAGGCTCCGCTATAAACACGGGCAATAACACCAGCGCCGAGATCAGACGAAGAATAACTCTTGCTAATCGCTGTTTCTTTGTGCTAAGAAAGCAATTGAGTGGAAAAGCCCTCTCTCGAGCAACTAGTAAACTGTACAACACACTCATCATCCCAGTCCTGCTGTATGGTGCAGAAGCATGGACCTTGACAAAATCGGATGAAAGTGCCTTAGGCTGTTTCGAGAGGAAAGTTCTTCGGGTCATCTTTGGCCCCGTGTGCATTGAAGGGGAATGGCGAAGAAGATATAACAGCGAACTTTACGGGTTGTACAACGACATGGACCTAGCCAGAAGGTCAAGGTCCAGAGACTCAGATGGCTCGGTCATTTAGAGCGGATGGACACCAATGCTCCGGCCCGGAAAGCCTTCGACACTATTCCCGAGGGACGTAGGAGGAGAGGAAGACCGCGACTCAGGTGGCGCACTCAAGTAGAAGAGGACCTCAATCAACTTGGAGTGCAAAATTAGAGACAGCTAGCTAAGGACCAAGCTATCTGGCGGAGACTGTTGATTGTAGCCCAAGTCCGCAACGGACTGTAGCGCCAGCTTAAGTAAGTAAGTAAGTAAGTAAGTAAAAGAACTGTAACAAGAGGACCATACTTTTTCAATGTTACTATGTTTTGAATACAGGATATAGATTTTGAACGATTCTCGAAGCAGAATGTTCATCGTTTTTACTGTGTAGTACTCGAAAGAATTTACAGTACTACAACGTTTTATTTGGGAATTTAGAAAAATATTTGAAATCGGGTATTCCAATAGAAACTTGACCACTTTGAATTTGATTTGTGAACGCATCCTTTCAATCCCGAGGGTTTACTTTATAGGAAGACCATTACGAAAGTAGCTAACTATAAACTCTTGAGCAGAAAGAAATGATGAATACACGTCAGATATTTTATAAGCCAGAAGGAACTTTGTAAAACGTCAAAAATCATTTCTATTTTTACTTACATATTTTCTTGGAAATGGTTAGCAAAAGATTTTACTTTCGCAAATCCTCTTGAGCTTTGACCCTATACCGCACTTTGGTTTCTCTTCAACTAAGTGTGTCAAAAATATGACTTGCCCTAATCAAAACCAGAATAAAAGGAATATTGTTTTATTATTCATCTTCAATAATTAGGCATTTGAGTACAAGGACAACCATCATAAATTAATAATAAAACAAATAAAAACGTCTATTTTTGGACTTTCGAAATCAATAAATATCTCATTATGTGTCTAGGAAAGAGAGGAAGAGGTACATATTCGAATGAAATATCAAGTTTGTAGTGGTGTTCAATATTTATTTATTGGTTTTAAATTGACAACAGCTAAACATTCAAATTCTTGAACTACATTCTGTCAAAAATAGTAGCGACACACCGTAAAAACAAATCATTGTCCAGTAGATTATTATTTTCCTTCTCCATGTCTAGCGAATAAATTATTCATCGTTTTCTCCAATTACCCAAACCATCGAAATTGCAAAATAACAACAAAATCCATCAACTTTGTTCCACATACATCAAGGTATAACACAAAATATTTATATATTCCTGATCCTATAGATAAAAAAAGGGATACTAATAAATATGTAGAAAATATGCGGATCAATATACAAAAAACACATGCGTGTGACTAGAAAAACCATTGCCCTTGGTATATATTATTTTCCTTTTTTTTTTGTGTATGCTTAAACCTTTTTTCCTATCCTATATAAATGTGTGTACATTTTTATTTGGAACAAATACATTCAGCAAAAAGCTTTAATAGTTTTTTACTTATGTTTCGTGTGTAGCTTTTAAGGGCTACGATTTCTCTGTTGTTTATTTTGAATTTTTCGCAATTTTCATAAGAAGACAATTATTCTTTCAAGTTTGATGGGATTTAGTGAGCTTTGCATAAAGATTTAAGAAATCATTGCAAACCAAATAGAAGAGGGGCAAATAGATTAATGGATTATTAAGTAGTTTTCAAAGTCTTTTTTTTGTTTTTTTTTTCATCTCAATAATTGGGATATCTTAACTTAAGTTAAACAAGTCCGTTGGAGCAGACGGCCTAGCCACCGAACTGAACAAACCAGCTGGAATAATTTGGGTTAGGAGCATGCACCAGCTCATCTGCAAAATTTGGTCGGTGGAAAGCATGAACGATGAATGGAACCTCAGCATCGTATGCCCGATCCTAAAAAAAGGAGATCCCCTGAACTGCATCAACTACAGAGGCACAAATCTCCTTAAAATCGCCTATAAGATCTTATCTGCCGCGCTGTGTGAACGTTTGAAGCCCTTCGTCAACAACCTGGTAGTTCCTAATAGAGTGGCTTCAGACCTGGAAAGTCCACCATCGATCAAATATTTACCCTACGGCAGATCTTGGAGAAGACCCAGGAACTTCAAATCGATACCTAACACCTTATCATCGATTTCTAGGCCGCGTATGACAGCTTCTATAGAGACCAACTATATAGAGCAATGTCTAGTTTTGCCATCTTTGAAAAACTCCTCTGCCTGTGTAAGATGACACGCTGTTCCATTATGGTCGGAACGTAAGAAACCTAACAGACGTTTTTGTATCAAAAAAGGTTTTAGACAAGGCGATGAGTCGTCAAAAGATTGTGGAAAGCTCCAACGTCAACACCAGAGGCACAATCTTTCAAAAGTCCGTCCAGCTACTATGATGCGCAGACGACATTGACATAATTGAAGAACACAGCGTTATGTCACTGGAGCGTTTGTGAGTCTTGAGACCGAGCGAGGCCAGGAAGATGGGTCTAGCGATTAACGAGGGCAAGACCAAGTTAATGCTGTCGACAAGAAAGGACAACCAACATCGACGTCTTCGAGCAAACGTCAACATAGACAGATTTAACTTCGAGGTAGTTAAAGACTTTTTCTACCTGGGATCCGCTATCAACCCAGACAACAACACCAGCGCTGAAATCAAACGAAGAATTACTCTTGCCCATCGCTGCTTCTTTGGACTTAGAAGGCAATTGAGTAGTAAAGTCCTCCCCCGAGCAACTAAAGTGACACTCTATAAAACCCTCTTCATCCCGGTCCTCAGGTATGGTGAAGAGACATGGACCATGACAACGTCTGATGAAATTCTTCGAGTGATTTTTGGTCCTGTCTGCTTCAATGGAGAATGGAGACGAAGTTTAATCCAAGAACTATACGTGCTGTACAGCGACACTGATCTAGCCATAAAAGTTAAGGTCCAACAACTTAGATGGTGCGGTCCTGTTGAGCGAATGGAAAATAATGCTCTGGCGCGTAGAGTCTTCGAATCCAACCCGGAAGGACGTCGTAGAAGAAGAATTTGAATTTTGAAGACCACGACTCAGGTGGGGCACACAGGTGGTAGAGAACCTGAACCAATTTGGCGAGTGAAACTGAAGACAGCTAGCCATGGACCGAGCTAGCTAGAGAAGTTTGTTCGGTGAGGCCCTGGTCCGACCTGGACTGTAGCGCCAACATAAGTAAGTAATTGGTTACGTTTAAAAATAACGACGGAAAAACGAAGGACTAAACGACTAAACGGCTATAACCATCACGTAATGCCCGAGTAAAGTGCCTTCATTAGAATCAGTGCAAGCGCAATCTTACAGAATGAAAAAAGAATAATTAAATAGTGTGGCGCGACAGCTCTTGATAAGCCAAGGCCTTAGTTGCTTGAGGGGACCAACAATTTAGCGCCGATTCCGAACGGCAAAGCACTTTTTCATGACAGATTGATACTCTTGGAAGTTTTGTCAGTTCTTCGCAAGAGGCAGTGCCCGTGAAAGATAAAATAAAAACTATAGACACGAGTAGGACTCGAATCCAGGACGTTCTGCTTAGCAGCCAACCCACCTAACCACTAAGCTATGGACACAACACTTTTAGTATAGAGATTCGTTTTTAAGGTGTACTACACGAATGTAGAACTGTCAAAATATTTCTCTGTCTTTCCGATATAACGGAATTTTAGACCAATGTTAACCGACACCTACTCTTAAGCCCTCTCCGTCCTTTCCCTCTTCTCAAACGCTACCATAGTTCTTTGGCTTAAAAAGGGAAATCAAATACCCCTTGAGGGGGTACTACTACTAAGATACCTTACGGCCCTGCTTTGTGAAAGTTGGACAGCATGTGCGTACGTTCATATTCCACGCTGAGGTAAATTATTGGACAAATTCGCGAACAGGATTTTGCACAAGGCGACTTTAAAAGAAAAAAACCATCATGATACCCCTTTGAACCTACTAAAGTATACGGATATGTCCTCTGAAATTTGGACAAATTCTCGGACAGGATTTCACACAGGACGAATTCAAACAAAAAATTACAATTCTGTGAAATGCTCCTAGGCTATTCACATTGAAACACCTTTCAGAAAGGAAACAAAACAGTTAAGTTGACTTAAGCTAAAAAAAAAAGTTTAAGCTTTTCGTCTCCATCTTCTATCTCTTCTAGAAAATAAACCCATTTAACTTCCATTAAATCTGAATAGGTACACACACAAAACGAACTAATCAAAGCCAAACAACTTTCTCACATCGCATGACCAAAATAATTAAACCCAGCCAACTAACAACAAGAACAACAACATAAAAAAAAAGAACACTAAACCATGAAGAAAAAAAAAATAACAAATAACAACAACTACTCTTCCTCGCACGATTTCAATTAATTTTCCTTTCAACTTCTCACGCTCGACGCGCCAATGCGTTGGAGTTTTAGAAACTCCCATTCCACTCTGTTTACACTCTAACTTCAATAAATCATGCATCACTTCAACCAGGTACGCAGAAATTATTGTGGAAAGCAAACTTTTGATTCTTGAGGGCAATGAGGCCGCCTCCTCCACAGACGACTGTGACGACGACGACGACGATGGCGAGGACGATGACGATCACGACCCATAAGATTTCAGCCCCTAGCTTCTAAAGTCCGTATACTTTGCAAAATTATTATTGTTAACCGAGCAAGCAGTGAGCGTTCCAGTTCTCAAAGGATGACGGCGACGTAGAGTTAACGCGAGCGGCAAATTTAATTTATTATAATTTAAGTCAAGGTAATTCGTTGCCAGGTTTTGTGTATAGTGATACAAAATCCAACCGCAGGACTCTACACTAACAGTCCTACACCTTCGCAAGAGCTTTGAAATCTAGAACATATGGAAAACTTTGTTCTTCATATACTATATTCCCTCAGGTGTTTTGGGGGTTGTTCTACATCATAGTATGTCCTAGAGTATAGTTTTTTAAAATACTATGTCTGAGTAGTTTTTGTTGGTTTCGGTTCGGCTTGGTTTTTGGTGAAAAGTCAGTATCCTTGGAACAAATTTCTCTTATTAGCATATAGGTATGGAGAGGAGGGTGTGGTTAAACTGGGGTTAATATTTGTACGTGTTGCGATTTCATATGAGTGTGTGTCTACACTCTACACATGCAGAAAGATGTGATGGAGAGAAATAATTATTATCGATTACAACAACTATACGGTTGGTGATTGAAACAAATAGCTTCGTGTTAATTGTAAGCATATATACTTGAGAGTGCAACCTTTTGAGCCGTTTGGTGAAGTAATTAACATGAGTTCGAGCGATTAAATCATTTGCGGGGAATAATAGGGAACAAGGTTGAATTAAGGGAGAAAGTAGGTAGTGACCAGGTAATTAGGAAAACTTATTGCAACATAGGTTAGGCATTGGCTTGGAAATGTTACTTGTGCGTTTAAATGCGAATTGTTGTTATGTGTTCGTGTCGATTTAATTAAATGTCAAGTAAGAAATATTATAATTAATTTATTTGCTTTGACCATGTTACTGGCATATTCAAAAAATTAAGCTACAGGAACACTGTGGCGTATACGTACTATTTTTTGCATTGTTTGTAGGAATGATTTTAAACATGGCAGTTGAATAAGGTTTCACAATGTATTCAATTTATTCAGTAAACTCAACATTTTCATCAGGGGTAAGTACACGAAGAAGCAACTTCTGACGATATTCGGTGTTGGTGACCACAACTTTAAAAGCGTTAGTGCAGTTTAGTGCATAAATTATTCTTGATATTGAGACTATGGGTTTTGTCCAAGAATCGATAATATCGCTTCCGGTTCAGGTGTCGGTGCCAAACTACATAAATCAGTCAATTACACGGACCTCTCAGGACTTGGTCATCACTGAAACCATTTTTTGATGCAAATTGAAAATATGGACTTAAGCCACATGTTGTTTCAACAAAGTAGTAGACGTGATTGTCTATATTTTTCCGACAATTGTGTCATATATTTGATCAAAGGATTATTCTGATTCCAGAACCGGAACGCAGCCTCTTCGAAACAGTGAAGGAAACCTAGTTTACGATACACGGGAAATTGTAGATGTTTTCAAGCAGCACTTCTAGCCAGCTGTTCAATACACATACTTTTGAGCGAGCCAATAACAAAAGAGAAGCGGGACCAATCAATGAAGATCTATTCCCAGTCCCCAGCATAGAAAAGGTAGAAAGAGGTATCGAAAAACTTAAAAATAAGTCGGATGGCATACCTGCGGAGCTTTTAAATATGCAGGAGGTGCTTTGAAGAACCACCTGCACCAGGTCATCAACAAAGAGTGGGAGGAAGAATGCAGGTCCAGTGACTGGTCTATAAGCTCCATATACCTCATCACCTAAAAAGGCGATCCTATGTCATGTAAAAACTACCGCGGCATATCCCTGCTTAATGTTGCATACGAAATCCTATCCAACGTACTGTGGGAGCGTCTTAAACCGTTCTGCAAAACAATTATCGGCACGTACCAGTGTGGCTTTAGGCCACGCAGAACAACGATAGACTAAATATTCCCACTGAGGCAAATCCTGTAAAAGACCAACGAATTTCAAGTCGAAACCTACCATCTTTCCATCGACTTCAAAGCTGCTTATGATAGCATCCACCGCCAAGAGCTTATCATGGCGATGTCTGAATTTGATCCAGCTGTGCCACATGACGCTAAACAATACGCAGTCAGCAGTGAAGTATGCAAATGGGTATCAGCTCATCCAACTTTTTTCAAACATGTGCAGGGTTAAGACAAGGAAATGCGCAGTTATGTGATTTCTTCAACAAAGTCCTGGGAGCAGAGAAACGCGCAAGGCAGGAGTGAGCACGGAAAACGCTTTTTTCAACAAATCGACCCAGCACCTAGGCTATGCGGACAATAACGACATCATCGGTCGATCCCCATTAAAACCTATATCCGTCCAAAGTAAGTAAGTAAGTCCAAAGCTTGAGTACAATTCCCACCTTTAGGCTGGTGCTCCAGCTACTTACTTAAGCCTTCTGAATGGAATACAAAAAAGAGCTGTTAGAATGATTAGTGATAGAGAGATCACTGACGCATTCAGTCCTTTAGACCACGGTCATAACGTAGCATGTCTCTCCTTGTTCTATCGCTTCTTTTACTGTAATTGCTCTAGTGAAATAGCCAGTTGCATTCCTCCCCTCAAACAGTTCGCTCGTAATACTTGCTCTTCGGAATGCCCATCAGTTTACCCTCGAACCAAACTTCGGACGTACTCTCAAGTATAGAGAATCTTTTATTAACCGTACTACTACGTCATTACCATTTTCAAGAATTTAAGACCAATGTAAACCGACACCTCTTTTCCAACCCCTTCTCTTGCAACCCCTTCTTAATGCACTCACTGTGTCTCTGGCATAAAAAGGGTATAACAATCCCTTGAGTGGGTGCAAATTATATAAAAAAAGCTGTGCTTGAGGCCTTCACAGCGATTGAAGAACCAAGCGAAGCTCGTCGGCCTTGAGGACAGAACAATGAACATGCTATCAACCATCAAAAGAACATCTGTCTACCGCCTTGGACAAAACGTCGCTGTTGGTAGCAGCAATTTTTAGGTAGCTTAAGAGTTCACCTACCTTGGGACAAACCTAAATCCCACAAACGACACCTTAATGGAGATCCGACGAAGAATTAACCTAGCGAACTGCTGCGATTCGTTTTTGCCAAACAACTCGGTTCAACACTCCTCTATCGAAAGACAAACTGTCTGCTAAACAAGACTTTGATTCTACCAGTTCTTCTTCTACGGGCGGCGCCGAGTGCTGGACGATAAGTAAAAAAGAGGAAATGATACTGGGCAACTTTCTAAAAAAAAATTCTTCGACGGATTCACGGTTCTGTATGTGACGTTAGCGAATTTAGAAGAAGGTTCAACCGCTACAACCGTACAAGTTGCACCAAAATGTAGATGTGGTCCAGAAAGCCGACTACTTTGGCTTGGCAACATTGAACAAAGGACGACAACGATTCAGCCAAGAAAGTCTTCTCTTTGCAGATCCCATGGTCGAGACTACCAGGAAGACCAAACTTGCGCTACAAAGACCAAGTAACTGTGGATGCGAGAGCGCTTAGTTTCGACGACTGGAAAACGGCTGCGAAAGACCGATCCCGATGAAAAACTGCTGTGACTTAGGCTAAGATCCTATTTGGATTGGGAGCCGTCAATACTGATGAAACTGGATTCAACATAAATAAACATTCTTTGAACACTTCATATGTCAATAGAATTGTAACTAGTCGTGGTAACTTTTTTCATGTTTATTCCACTGTTTTTTAATTGCCTCCCTGACCCTGATAATTGTCTGTATTTTTTGACAGTTTCCTAAGGATTATTCAGCCAATGCAATAATGTCATCGATTAAATGACGCTTTTTCATAATTTTGCATAAACAAAACAATTACAGATTAACAAAATTAAAGTAAAGAAAAAGGTAAAAATTGGATTAATTCTTTTATCAGTCGTGTTTTTTTTCACTACTTGATAGCCAGCACAGTAAAATTTTTCTTGGCAAACAACAACAATCTAGATTGCAATCTATAAAAAAGCCAGTAAAAAAATGACAGTTGTGCCGGCGATAGAGCTTTCAATTATTGAAATAAAGGCAGTGCCAATGGCGTCAAGAAGAACTATTTTGCAACGCGAATCTAATGATCTGAGTTATGAACTCTCCTAGGTTCAAGTATTTGCTATTTCTTTTAATCCGAGACGCAACCCTCAGGTCAATTTCGTGACGTTTTATGTAACAATTGCCATACAAATCGAATTTGACAGATTAAGTGAGTGGGAGCGTATTATTCGCACTTGATTACTGTGCTGGCTACTGAGTAGTGAAAAAACACGGCTATCGTAATTTTTTGAGGTGTGCCCTTTCTGTTGAATGGTGTGTGTTTTATTGTATTCCTTCTTTTTTCAATTAGTTTCAAGATTTAAAAAAAAAACTACGAATATTCATCTAACAATAAATCGAAATATAAAAAACGCTGCAGTTCTACACCAAGCGATAGAGAATTCAGCTGTAAATACTACATTATTGTACAGATACATCATACAAAAGAAAACGAAAAATAGACGAAAAAAAATTAAAAGAAACCGAAGCCTTACTCGTTTTTAAGCCATTTTGTGTGATTTTTATTATGCCAAAAGCCATATGCAGGCATGTGAGATATTTTTTAATATAGCTGCTGTTGGTGATAAATTTAATTTTAGTTAAACAATAAAACAAATACAAAAAAAGAAAAAAACGAATACCACTTGAAAAATAAATAAAATGTGAAATGAAAATGTCGATATACATTTCTATAATAAAAGTGATTTATTTTTATTTGTTTATCGTGCACCTCACACGGTGAATATTGCACCCTATTCAAACTTCAAAACAACCAAGTATTAAATAAAAAAAAAAGAAAAAAACTTTTCTGATATAATTTTAACAATTTTTTTTGATTTACGACATTTAATTTGGAATGTGTTCCATGCTACTTTCCTCCTTCGTTTCAGTGTAATTTCGAAAAATGTCTGTATCATTGAATGGGTAAAAAAAAAAAAATCAATCTCAATTGAACACGTATCTTTGTGTCATTAAGGATTCATTGAAAATAATAAAGTTATCGATGTGATGGTTGGCGGTGAACGGTAAGTGTATACTCGACACGCATTCACCCCGTGTAAACATCTATAAGAATACAAATTTGCAATTGCCATAAATAATAAATGTTCGTAATATTAATAAGATTGAGAGGAGTGTGATACTTCAAAATTCTACTCGTTTCGGTTGGAGTGGAATCACGCGTGTTGTTTTTCATTTAGTTCCCAGTTAAGAATGCCCTTGAAAGATGATTTTATGTGCTTCTTAAAGATGAAGTAGCAAGGTTCACTCTGATGTTAATTAGGCCAAGAACTATAGCAGTCTATTGATTGAGTAGGACTGGAAGTTATTCTCAATCTAATACCCCTAAATCTCTTTGTTCGAGAATCTGCGGCCAAAAGTTCCAGGTTAATAAAAATTAATAGAGTGGCGCGACAGCTCTTAAAGAGCCAAGGCCAAAGGGCTATACTCTCATCTCAACAATTCTCTAGGTGCGTGTGAAGAATTGAGGGACCTACAATTTTACCGCCGATTCCGAACGGCAAAGTTGAGAAGCACTTTTTCACATGACAGATGATACTCTCTGGAAGTTTTGTCAGCTCTTCGCAAGAGGCAGTGTCCGTGAGAGATGAAATAAAAACTTTGGGCCTGAGTAGGATTCGAACCCACGACGTTCTGCTAGCAGCCAACGCACCTAACCACTAAGCTACGAGACACTACCACTACACTACTAACGAAGTTCCAGGTATGAAAGCAATAATTGCCCTTATCCTAGAAAAATTTGTTTGGCCAAAGATGTCACCATCCATCACTGAGTTCATTTAACTGTGCGTACAGTGTCAGAAGTCAACGCCATAAAAAGAAGACTACGAAGATCCAGCAAAGCGTTTCGAGTATGCTTGACCATGATAGACCGGTTTTCATCACGGGCTGAAGCGGTGCCCCTTCCAATAAGCATGAAACTGCATGGCAAGAGAATTCATCAATCAACACGTAGGTTTTACGATATTGCATACCAAGACGTATCTCAACGGACTTAGAACAACGAATGCACAGGCCAATTGCGTGATTGAGTGATAGCATTGTACACTTAAGGTTCTCATTAAGTTTGAAAACGAGAATTGGTGAACATTCCATCGATGTCTATACTCAGCCCGATCCCGGTTACACACAAGGACAGATCGAAAATGTTCCTTCTATCCTGATCTTAAAAGTTGCAGTCATGCATTTGTGCGTTGCGATAGAGTTAAAGACCTTCTAAGAGCTCCCTACAATGGACCTTACGTCATTCTAATTATGGGTGACGAATGCTACACGCTAGATGTTTGAGGAAAAACGAAAAAATATATCAGTAGACAGATTGAAGTCAGCATTTATTACGAAGGATTCTACTTCCCCATCAGTTAAAACATCGCCAAAAGCTGCGACAACATGATCTGGTGATCTACGATCGGCCGCACGACCACGACAGTCTCAATCTTGAGGCAAATCAAAAAGATCTAAGATAATAAATTGAATTGGCAGGTATGGAGACACATTTCGACAAGTTGCATGCATATCGAATCATCCATCAAGTATGGCAGCAAGAATGCATGTCGACTTCACACTGGAATGCTAAGTACTGCAAACAAAATCGTTTCCAATTCAATTAATGAGAGTCTGGTACGTTTCTTGCTAGCCACTTTTTAGAGGTTTATCCAAGAAAAGACCAACGAATTTCAAGCCAAGTCCACCTCCTCTTTTACCCAAGCGTCGAACATTTCAAGTTGTAGAAGCTGAGTAAGGTCAAAGATTCTCGGGAACCCTCCCCAGATGAGTCCTGAAACCAAAGGGCACTCCCCTTCTCCTACCTACCTCTCCTATATTCCTTCCACTCCACTTTGGCTTTGCTTAAGCTGGCAAATTACCCTTCCTAAGTCGGCATGGCCTAAATGCTATCGGTAAAACCTTCCCGAATCCTTCCTCTCCCCTAAAACTCTCACACAATTGGGGTGTTATACGACCCGTGCCGTATAGAGAGCCAAATTCTTTCAAAAATAACTAAGTCTCTAACGGAGTACTTGGCGACCACCGAATTAACCAGCCTTATCTGCATATGCAAATCTCTTAGCAGACGGATATTTTATGACAAAAAAACATAAAAAACAAAATCTGAGACCTTTTCTCTACCAGCTAAACTGGGCGGCACTGTGTCTTCAACGACTGTCATAACTCTTGTGCCCAGCACCGTTGGAGGGGCTTTGGTCAACGCTGGCCACTCCTCCGCTGTAAGCCAGGAGACTCCTATCACAAGTAGCAAAGTTCTTGTGACAATCGACTCCCCTGCGACCAATAAAGATGTATATCGTGCATCTTCTTTCAGGAGGAGCCCGATTTAGTTTTGTTGGGGCTGTGAATAACGACCCTGTCAGAACTGTAGAGAACTCACTCTAAAAAAAGATGGCATACAGAGAAAGGGGTCTTGCTTACAGGATTCTGAAGGTCTCTGATGAAATATTGATCAAGGATCCTAAACTTGACCAAAGATATGGTCGCAAGACACAAGACCAACTGCAACTCCATGTCAAAGCGTCAAAAGCCTACGGAGGAGACTATCCGTCTTCCTTAAAGGCATAGAATGCACAACACCAGCACTCCACTCAATCCTTCAACTGGGCGGGTCGTTAGGCCATATAATAAAGTCCTTAAGGACAGAACTGTCACAGCCATTATTGACAGAAGCCTATAGATTTCTCGATCTCTAAAGGTCAGCGGCATATGGTGAAGCTGGGTCACGGTGCAAGATTTTAAAACATCATGCAGGGTAACTCAGGTAAGGCACATAATATAGATGATGGGGGCTGTCATCAGGATCATGTCAAACTCATCATTTGTGATGATCAGTGGTCGTGTGATCTATTGAAGCTTACTGTAGGCATGCTTGGTGAGGTCTGGGCAGGCGCTAACCTTGAGATTGTGGCAAACGGGGATATCCCTAGCCAACCAAGAGCTTGTGCTTGGATTCTGATTGAACATCCGAGGAAAGAAGACATCATCAAGGCTATTAAAATTTGAAATCCCAACCTACCTTGTGATTACTGGAAGGTTGCGAAACTGGAAGAACCAAGGAGAATTTATCGTAGCACAATTTTAATGTTCAATAAAGAATCCCTTGCTCACCTTTCATTACTATACAATGACATCAGCGGACTGGCCAGCACAGACCTAAAAAGTCTCTTTTGCTTTGTAAAAAGCTTTAAATGGTTCAACATGTAGGATGTGCCTTAGATTCATGTGGTATCACAATGGGCCCGAGTGGCCTAAGTGCGAAAGTAATTCAGCCACGTAACACCTAACCTAACATAGCCTCTATGCCAGGAACTTCGGACGAACCGCTGCCCTAATGCTTGGCTTGTTAGCTTAAGAAATGAATTTCTTGCTTTAACCAATGCTCATCTATTGTTTGATAATAGATAAAGAGCTCATTAGTGTTGACTACTAACTAAAACTTTGCTTGAGAACTAAATCATGAGAAGAATTTCTTAACGCGTTTGTCCCTCCATTACCAAGTTCAATACAGACCTGTTTGTTTTATTTACACCTAAAAATTAATAGTATTTACAATCCGATTTATGAATGTAGAATACACAGTTCCCATGCTAGGTTTTGGTATCACAAGATCTTCATTAGAGGTTTTTAGACCTTAGAACACTGTTGACCTAATAAGAATTGAAATATGATTTCCGAAGCTAATCTTCGAACAACATTCTTAAAATCGAAATAAATTGATGTTCTCATAAATTTCCCACACCACAAAACAAGTTGAGATGCACGACTGTCCAATTAGTTTGAAAATGTTTGTGAGTTTTGTTTTGCCATAGCAAATATTCTGCTATGCTAGTGAAAAGTGACATTTAGAACAGAAAAATCAATACGATGGAAATGACATTCATTTTGAAAATTTTACATGCTGTCAAAGAATATTATGTACGTAAATGTATACGAAAAAACAAGAATGTCAGAACTGAAAAGAGAAAATGTTATAACATGTTTGAAGAGATTTATTCGAAAAAAAATCAAAATAAAGAAAGAGAAACTTGTACAGAAAAGAAAATCAAAAAAAAAAAAAAAAAAGATAAACACAAAAACAAAACGAAGACACAATTAAAAACTTCCCAACTACTTACTGCAGGCATTAGTTGATCAGTGCTTCGAACGCGAGTCACCTTATTTTTCGTTATGACTTTCTTAACGCATCTCTCCACTTGTTGGTTCCACTTCATGAATCCCACGTAGGACAAATAGATGGAAAATAGTATCAGCGCCTCCCACCAATAAATTAAATTATCCCGAAAAAAATAAATCAAAATCAACAGACTTAAACTGTAAAATGAGCAATCACGAAATAGCGGCCACCACGTTAGCGTAAGTATGGTTTTCGAGAATAACGCGCACATACCGATCACGAATAGGATATTGAATACAGCCGAGCCGACAATTGTACCAATACCAACATCATCGAACGACACGAATACACCAATAACGGATGTGAATAGCTCGGGCGCACTTCCGCCAGCCGCCATAAATGTAGCACCGGCTACATCATCGGTAATACCTAGTTTTTCGATGATCACATCCAAGGAAGGCACGAAAAACTCATCGCATACAATTGCTAATGCGACAAACATATAAATAACACCAATTATATGACATATAACAGCACCGTTTTCTAACTGCTCCTTTGTAAATAGATCCGGGGGAAATAGAGGGGTTTTTGTGATTGTTATGTTAGGACCCGTTGCTGAAATGAAAAATAAGAAAAAAAGAGAAAGAGATATATGAATAAAGGAAATTGGTGGTTTTGTATTTTTCTCTTTTTTTTGTTTTGTTTTTTTTTTCAAGTTTTAGAGAATTTTTATGTTTATTTTTGTTAAATAAGAACAAAAGACAAAGCAAACAAACAAATAACAACAGCAAAGCTGAGAGGGGAAAAGAACCAGGAAAGAGTCGAAAAAGAGAAGAGTGTTTTTATTTAGGAAGCGAGTAGAAGAAGAAGGTGTGTTGTGTTTCTGGTCCCAGCTGGTTAGGTGAATGTGGTTCAGTCGATTCAGTCTTTCTAGAGCGCAGAATTCAACGGTATCAAACAAATACTCTGATATTCGAAGAAGAAGATTTGGCTGATATCTCTTAACCCAGACGACCATATTTGAAAAATACTCAAAAGCACTAGCTTACCCTCATATCTGTGATCCGACAAATATTTTGGGACATACAAATTGGTTTAATACTCTATTCGTTTTGCTTAGATATAAATTGGTTGAGAACATGATACAACATTAATGATATTCTTATGAGACGGATATGACTAGAATGCGGATGGTAACTCGACACTGAAAAGAATGATATTATTACCTTTTTGTAAAGTCAGCTAGTAACATATTTCTTTCTGACTGTTTTGGCTGTTGAGAAATATGACTTTTTTCCCAGAACAATTAAATCTTTAAGTGTAGCAAGCCAACAAAAAGTAGAAGAAGTTCAATGAAGTCAAAAATCTTCCAGTTTCTAAAATATCATTTATACAAAATATGAATCAAACTTTCCCTTTAGTTCCCCCTTTTGACATTTTGTCTTTTGACATGACTCAAACAATTGGTCTTGCTTACAAACTTAAGATGGCGCTACAGTCCGTTGTGGACTTGGGCCTCAATCAACAGTCCCCGCCAGCCAGCTCGGTCCTTAGATAGCTGTCCCAAGTTTTGCACTCCAAGTTGATTGAGGTCCTCTCCACTTGAGTGCGCCACCTGAGTCGTCTTCCCTCCTACGTCCCTCGGGAATAATGCCGAAGGCTTTCCGGGCCGGAGCATTGGTGTCCATTCGCTCTAAATGACCGAGCCATCTGAGTCTCTGGACCTTGACCCTTCTGGCTAGGTCCATGTCGTTGTACAACCCGTAAAGTTCGCTGTTGTATCTTCTTCGCCATTCCCCTTCAATGCACACGGGCCAAAGATGACCCGAAGAACTTTCCTCTCGAAACAGCCTAAGGCACTTTCATCCGATTTTGTCAGGTCCATGCTTCTGCACCATACAGCAGGACTGGGATGATGAGTGTGTTGTACAATTTTACCTTAGTTGCTCGAGAGAGGGCTTTTCCACTCAATTGCTTTCTTAGCCCAAAGAAACAGCGATTAGCAAGAGTTATTCTTCGTCTGATCTCGGCGCTGGTGTTATTGCCCGTGTTTATAGCGGAGCCTAGGTAGACAAACTCCTCTACTACCTCGAAGTTTATGCGTCTATTGTGACGTTCTGCCCGAGCCGTCGGTGTTGGGTGTCCTTCCTCGAAGACAGCATATACTTCGTTTTTCCCTCATTTACCGCTAAACCCATTTTTGCCGCTTCTGTCTCAATTCTCACAAAGGCGCCATTGACATCACGCTGTGTTCTTCCCATTATATCAATATCATCGGCGTACGCGAGAAGTTGAACAGATTTTTGGAAGATAGTGCCTCTGGTGTTGACGGTGGAGTTCTGCACTATCTTCTCAAGAACGATGTTAAAGAAATCGCACGACAGTGCATCGCCTTGTCTGAATCCTTTTTTGACGTCGAAAGATTCCGTAAGCTCGTTGCCAACCTTGATGGAGCAGCGTGAGTTCTCCATCGTCATTTTGCACAAGCGAACGAGCTTGGCAGGGACGCCAAAACTAGACATAGCTTTGTACAGTTCGTCTCTGTAGATGCTGTCATACGCGGCCTTAAAATCGATGAAAAGGTGGTGGGTATCGATTTGGAGTTCATAGGTCTTTTCCAGGATCTGCCGCAACGTGAAAATTTGGTCGATGGTTGACTTTCCTGGCCTGAAGCCACATTGATAAGGACCAATCAGATTGTTGACGAAAGGCTTCAGACGTTCACATATTACGGCAGAGAGGATCTTGTAGCGATGTTAAGTAGACTTATTCCTCTATAGTTGGCGCAGTTTAGAGGATCTCCCTTTTTCAGGATCGGCAAACAATGCTGAGGTTCCATTCATCGGCATGCATTCCTCTGACCATATCTTACAGATGATTTGGTGCATGCTCCTATCTAGCTCGTCGCCTGCTGCTTTGAACAACTCAGCAGCTAATCCATCTGCTCCAGCGGCTTTGTTGGATTTCAGCCGTGATATTGCGGTTTTCACTTCTTCTAGGTCGGGTTCACGGAATTGTTGGCTATCATCGTGTCCGATGAAAGGCTCCTGTCTGACGGCGGTATTTTGTTCGTCGTCGCCGTTATACAATCTACAGAAGTGGTCTTTCCAAATCCCCAGCATTGACTGCGATTCTACTATGATGTTCCCTTGTTTATCTCTGCAGGCATCGGTTCTTGCTCGATGACCTTGAGCCAGCTGTTTAACCTTTCGATAAAACCTCCGAACTTCATTCCTGCTGTTGGCTCTCTCAACATCCTCGATCTGACGCTTCTCATGCTCTCTCTTTTTCTCCTGAGAAGCCGGCGTTCCTCTCTCCTCTTTCGCTCGTAGAGCTCACGAGCAGCTCTTGTCTTCTATGCAGCGCCGCTTTGTATGCCTCCTGCTTGGCTGCATGGGCCTGCCTGCATTCTTCGTCAAACCAGGGTTTCGTTTTGGTGGCTGTGTGAAACCCAGCACATTAGAGGCGGCATCTCTAACTGCTTTCTGGCAATGTTGCCACTGGTCTTCGATACTTGATGTTGGCGGTATAGGACTCCTTAAGAGGTTACTTGACACTCGATCAGAGAAGGATCTGCGATCTCTTGCGATTGTAGCCGTCCGACGTCGAATTTTCTTGCAGCATTTCCTTGTTTTGGCCGTTGTCGGGATATTCGTAGCACTACCTTGGCTACGACGAGGTAGTGGTCCGAGTCGATGTTAGCTCCTCGGAAAGTTCGAACATCTAAAATGCTGGACAAGTGCCTTCCGTCGATCGCAATGTGATCAATCTGGTTGACGGTTGATTGATCAGGAGATCTCCATGTACCTTTATGGATGTTAAGATGAGGGAATCAGGTGCTTGCTTCCACAACATTTCGCCCCGCAGCAAAATCGATCAGTCTGAATCCGTCATCGGAAGTAGTGTCGTGCAGGCTGTGCTTTCCTACTGTTCCACCAAAGATGTCCTCTTTTCCCAGCTTTGTGTTTAAATCGCCGAGGACAATTTTAATGTCATAACTAGGACATTGCTCGTATGTTTTGTCAAGGAGCTAGTAGAACTCGTCTTTCATGTCGTCCTTTTTCTCTTCTGTGGGGGCATGCACACATATTAGGCTAATGTTGCCGAATTTAGCCTTGATTCGGATTGTCGTGATGCGTTCACTCACACATTCGAAGCTCAAGGATTCTTGCCAAAGAATTGGTCTCTCAGACAATAAACGAGCGTGCCAAGAATTTCATCAACGGCCTGATAGGTTCTTATAAAACATTTATTAGCATCATCATCATCGTAAGGTAGGGCATTGAAGTTTCAGCCTTCTTCTGCCCCACAAACTGGTTCCGGTTTGTGAGTCCTTTAGCAGGATCTTCCGTGTTTACCGACGAAATACAGTTCCGCTCCCGAAGGCTCCGAGCATTCTACAATGAATTGCACCACACAGGCCATTTCCTTAAGATTTTACTAAGGATTAATGCCCCTCAATTTGTCTTCGGGGCGCTAACACAAGCAAACTTTAAAATTTTCACTGTCATAAAGGTCAAATTTATTGTTTTTGTTAACAATTTTAATTTCTATAAGCACGTTTTACTACACGAGTATGTTAATTTAAATTTTACAAACGGAAATCCCCAATGCTTCCTACTTTCACGTTGTTGTGCTGAATTAGTTTTGAACACAAAATCTTTTCCTTAAGTTTCCATTGTTTCTAAACATTCATTTAGCACAAACACTCATTTAGCACAAACCCACCGCCCGCTATCACACCAGCAACAGCTACAGCAGCACCATCATCAGCAACAACCAGCCAAAGTGCCTACTCCATAATGAGTGACAATTAAAATGCATAAAACAACCCGATGCTTGTGCCTCGTGTGCAACTAAATGCCTTCACTTAATAATGTGTCGCATAAATTTTGCAGGAATAGAAATGAGCTGAGCTACGACCGACCTACCGTGCGTTGTCGCCGAAGTTATGGGGGTTGAGGGAGCTTTCATGCAACATGCAATTGAAATTTCAGAAATCAGATGAGGATTTATGCCATTCCACTAGCAACAACGACTGAGTTTTCTCTTTTTTTAGTTTTGTTATTAATTAAAAATCACGATGAACTTATTCCAGCACTCGACATAATAATAATAATTACGTGCCAGCATTTGTTCATGATGGCTCTAGAGTCTCTTGTCAGCTATAAATCCTTTTTTTAAATAAACAACTACATTGCCAAAAAATTTAAATTACTTTGCAATTTGCTATTGATTACCTTAACAAATTATTCCGAGTGAGTGTAGAGTGGCTAGTGGCCAGCAGGATGTATGTTCATGTTTTCTGGTATTCCAGAGTGCCAGTTGCATGTTATTCCAATGCGCTCGCAAGCAGTGGTAGTGGTATGTAATTTCTATGTCATGAGATAATACATTTCTGAAAATTTATCTGTATGTTATGGTTTGTTTAATGGTTTCCTGGGACCGAAAAAGGGCTAGACACAGAGAGGACTTATTACAACTACGGCTATCTGAACAAGAAAAAAGTTAAAGGGATGATCCATCTCGTTGAAATTTGGTGTCAAACTCAAGATGGTGCAATACTTATATTCCGATGGTTTTGCTTTATCTTGGCCTACGCACCCACACGACGACGACGGGATGCACATCTATGAGGCTCATTAGTTTTGAATATAGGTAACTTCTCAATTTCTCTCCCAATTCCATAGCTAATGCTTGATCAGAACCGCCGAAACCACAGCCTTGTATATATGTTTATTTGAGGCACTATGCACACTAGTAATTAGATGTAACAACATTTGTATTTGTATCAATAATTTGATTTTGTGGTTATGGCAAACGCATTCTGGCAGCGAAATTAATATTTGTTGATCAATTTTGGTTTATTTGGTATTTAGTTGATTTAGTTTTATATTTAATTTGTAAACATATTTAAAAATATTGTACTAAAATTTTGATGCAGTAATTACGTTTAAGTATTTTAAATTCCGTTACAAATGCTTATTTAGAGGAAGACGTTGTGATTACAAAAAAACATAGAGTGGCGCGACAGCTCTTGAAGAGTCAGGCTTAGGGCTTACTCTCATCAACAATTCTCTAGGTGCGTGGAAGAATAGAGGGACCTACAGATTTAACGCTGATTCCGAACGGCAAAGTTGAGAAGCACTGTTCATGACAATGATACTCTGGAAGTTTTGTCAGTTCTTCGCAAGAGGCATTGTCCGTGAAAGATGAAAAAAACTTGGGCACGAGTAGGACTCGAACCCACGACGCTCAGCTTGCAGCCAACGCACCTTACCACTAAGCTACGGACACTACGTAGCTGTGATTACATGTTCATAATTGGCGTCTAGGCTACGAAAAATTCAATCAACCAAACTATCTGAAAAATAATGATGGCTCGCAGACCAATTCCTGCGAAGAATCTCTGAACGTTCTAATGGATACTCACATTCCTGGTAGCTTGATAACACTTGATTGTGTAGATCGTATAGTCTTTGCTAACATACTAACTTTTCCACAGGACGGAAGACATCACAATTCCGATATCGAAAATGATCTTCCACAGTTGTTTAAAACTGGGTCACATTCCGCAAGAATGGCGAGCAGTAAAAGTTGTCTTCATCCCTAAAGCAGGGACGTTAGTTCAAAAGACTAAATACCTATTAGTAAAGGGACCGCCATCTAACGTTTTTTACTTGCAACATATAGAATATATGGCAAGTATTGAATTCGTACAAAAAAAAGGGATGATGATGAGATATGACATTACGATGATAGAGAAGTCGAAAAAAAAGTGGGTGCGGCGATTCCGTCTGTCTGTCTGTCTGTCTGGAAGTTTACAGTCATCTATAGCCTTAACTACTGGTCCGATTGACTTCAAATTTGAAAATTAGAGGTTTGAGCAAAAACTCATACCCCAGTTTTTTTTTATTTTTGTTTTAAGATCAAAATTTAGGGTAGCCACCATACGATTTTTTTGGCCAAAAACCAAAACTTTCAATTTTTTCCAAAACGGCTCCTACGATTTTTTTTAAACTTCCTCGAGTTTAATTTTTTAAACATTTATGTATTTTATGTAAGAAAAAATGTTTGTTTTGCTCCAAAACGGTACCTCCCGTTTTTTTTTTTTTTTTGTTATTAGATTTTCTCGAAAAATAAAAGGGCGATCAGCGTAATTTTTTTTTTGAAAATACGTATATATTGTTCAAATAATATTTTGTATTCAAAAAAATTTCAATATTTTTTTTTGGATTCTTAAAAACTATTTTTAATTTTTTTTTTTCGAAAATCTGTATCTCAAAAACGAATCAATTTTTAAAATCCAAATTAAAGTATAATATGTATATATATACATGGTTTTGAAAACTGCATACCCAAATTAGTTTTAAGACATTTTTGAAAAATTTTATATAAGAAAAATTAATTAAAAAAAAAAAACGGCTCCGACGATTTTCAAAAAAAAATCAATAAATCAAGAATAAGGTTTGAATTTGCTTGGCATTTAAATTTTTGGAATTAAATGTATTTACGAGGTACATTTTCAAATTTTATTTTTTTTTTAATAAATTATAATTATTTTTATATATTAAGTTTTTTTTTTTGTGAGTTAAGTGTAAGCTGTAAGTAAGAGTATAATCAGTATTGCTTAAAGTATATCTCTTATTTTAACACTACTTTTTGCAATTTTTGGAACATAAAAGTAAAAAAAAAGTGCTTATATTGTGAATGGTAACACTTAGCTCATGTCTGATTTGACAGATAACTACTTTTATCCTTCTGCCAAACGAATAAAGTTGTGTATACGCTTGAAGAATGCTGGGAAATATTGCGACATTACTATGAAAATTATGGCAATGTTGCAGAATGAGTGCGAAAATTGCATATGGATTTTGGAAGAAAAAAAGCACCGTCAGCTCCGTATGTTCGTTATCTTGCGAAAAAAGTGAAAGAAACTGACATCCTCATCGATAAACCAAAGCGTGGAAAGCCAAAAACAGTGCGTACACCCGAGAACATTGCTGCTGTGACAGAAAGTGTGCGTGAAGCGCCACCAACATCATTTCTCCGTCGTTCTCAACAATTGAATATTTCGAAGACATCATTGAGACGAATTTTGCATAACGACCTTGGTATGACGCCATACAAAGTCCAACTTGTTCAGGAGTTGAAGCCAACTGACCATCAAATGCGTTTTCGCTTCGCTAAGTGGGCCTGCGATCGACTTAGAGAAGATGCGTACAAATCATCTTTTCAGATTAAGCTCATTTTGATCTTGGTGGATATGTGAACAAGCAAATTGTCGCATTTACTTACTACTTGTCGCATTTAGGATACAGAAAACCCACACGCATACATTGAAAAGCTGATACATCCAAAACGAGTCACTGTTTGGTGCGGATTTTGGTCCAAAGGCATAATTGCCCATTTTTGTTCGAAAATGAGCAAGGAGTGGCCGTTACAGTCAATGGCGATCGTTATCGGGCCATGTTGAACGGCTCTTAAAACTCTCATGAGAAGCATCGAATATTAGCTCTAACAAAAAGAGTACACAATGGTAGCTTTCCTTGACATAGACTGCGCTTTTAACAACGCCGACACATCAGCAATTACTATAGTCCCTTAAGCTTACTTAATGTGAAAATTCACTTGGTGAATTTATAAATCTAATAGCAGAATTATTAATTAAAAACGGTGATTTTTCAGCAAAAAAAATTGTTAAAAAAGGAAGCCCTCAGGGCGGAGTCCTCACTCCTCTCTTGTGGAATCTGGTGGTCAACGAATTCCTCAATTCATTGGAGAGAGAAAGAGAGAGAGAGAGAGAGAGAGAGAGAGAGAGAGAGAGTGATACAAGGTAGTTGCATATGCGGATGACGTTGCTATTGCCGTCACAGGAAAGCATCCTTACACACTTAGAGACCTCCTACAAAATACACTTAATAGATGGGCCGATGGTTGTGGTTTAGATGTTAATCCCCAGAAAACGGATCTTGTCCGATGCGAAAAAGCCATAGGGTGCAAATAGGGTTTTCAACCTCGCATTACCTATTGGCTTATAGACACCCTCATCATCCCAGTCCTGCTGTTTGGTGCAGAAGCATGGACCTTGACAAAATCGGATGAAAGTGCTTAAGGCTGTTTCGAGAGGAAAATTATTCGGGTCATCTTTGGCCCGTGTACATTGAAAGGGAATGGCGAAGAAGACATAACAGTGGACTGTACGGGTTGTGCAACGACATGGACCTAGCCAGAAGGGTCAAGGTCCAGAGACTCAGATGGCTCGGTCATTTAGAGCGGATGGACACCGATGATTCGGCCCGAAAGCTTTCGACACTATTGGCGAGGGACGTAGAACTAGCGAGGAAGACCGCAACTCAAGTGGCGCACTCAAGTAGAAGAGGACCTCAATCAACTTGGAGTGCAAAACTGGAGACAGCTAGCTAGGGACCGAGCTGGTTGGCGGAGACTGTTGGTTGAGGCCCAAGTTCACAACGGACTGTAGCGCCACCTTAAGTAAGTAAGTAAGTTATAGACATAGGTTGTGATATGGTGGACTGCCTTGGATAAGGCAGTAAACTGCAATAAACTATGCACAGTCCAACGCTCGGTATGCCTATGTATAATCGAGGCGTTACGCACCACACCATAGCATCGGCGGCACTGAACATTGTGCTTAATCTAGCACCCCTCGATATTTTAAGCAAAAAAATTACTGCAAGTACAGCCATCCGTCTCTCACCATTTTTTCAGTGGCAAAATATCAATTTTGGCTACTCGACAACTTTGAATTCATTCGCTTCAGTACCCAAGATGGTCCAAAACTGAGTTCTGGCAAAAACTTTCAGGTCTCCATACCATCAAGAAAAGGATTGGGAGGACAGAATGATCCTAGAAGATAAGTCCATACACTATAACACTGATGGATCCAAAACTAAGGAAGATGTAGGCGTCAGAGTGTACTCAGAAAACCTGAATCTAAGCCTCTCATTTCGTCATCTCAATCACTGTTTCGTGTTCCAGGCGGAAATTTTAGAAATCAAGCAAATTTTATCTTGGCTTAGAGAAAACATCTTCTGATATGCGCATCTTTTCTGACAGCCAAGCCACCCCCAAATCCATAGAAATCGTCTTTAAAAACTCCTTAGTTGCCCTTAACTGCCAATCATCTCTCATGGAGATGGTACAGCGGCCTAACATTCACTTCTAATGGGTGGTGGGCCACAGAAACATTCATGGAAATTGTAGAGCCTATCCCTATCGCTACGTATAAACTCAAGCTTAAGCAGGATTCCATCAGAGATACTGACCTCAGATGGGATAGCATTCCCACTTCAGCACAAAGTGATCTTACAAAGATCTATCTCTAAAAGACTAGCCTTTAAGGTCTCATCCCTTAAACTAGCGATTTTCAAATGATGTTTAGAAATGGACAAGAGCTGAGAAACAATTCATAATTTGCTGTCCACAAGAAGGAAAACTCACCAAGGAGAACCTTATTGCAATGACAACAGCGAATTGGCCAATACAGACATTAATAGTTTTTTTTACTTTGTTAAAAGCTCCAAATGGTTTAACGAGTAGTAAGTAACTACCCTAGACCCATGAGGTATCACAATGGATCCCAGTGGCCTGCGTGTGAAGTAATTCAGCCACGTTAACCTAACCTAACCTAAGGGAAATGTAGGAAATGTATTATAAACTGTTAACGTCGAAAAAAGGAATGTACACTACGGCGTATACTTTCTATTTAATTATACCAACGGATCTTTCTTCTCTATTAGATTTTATTGTATTTCTTAGACGACATTGTTCGCTTAACAAATCATACTACTGTCATAACGTAAATTCCAATCAAAGCATTTATTTTTAAACAGTAAAATGCTTCTATAAGCAAGTTAACGTTAGTTTTCCTGCCCATTTGTCAAATTTGTGGTAAATTAACATCACTTTCTCCTTTCAAATTTGCAACAAATCTCATTTTATAACGTTAGGACTGCACTTCTTCGTAAAAGCATTCACTTCCCTTGGGCAACATTCACATATATAAATAATTTTTGTCCTCGGACATTTGCAACCAAATCCTCTGACATTTTGCATAAGTGCATACCATGGATAGGATGCGATCTCAATATTGTCTGTAAACAGATGATGTCAAACCACAAATAAGACCACACTATTCCAATGAGAATCTCATCCATAAAAATAAGAAATAAAATCCACTTTTCCAATATAAGACCCGACCATCAAACTAAAATACCATCATCATCATCATCAACATGATGGTGAACATCTTCATGGTCGTTACTAGCGCCACCAATGCACGGCACGTGGGTGGTGGTCCATGCGTCGCATGCAGTTTCATCACTGACGACGATAGGATAGCCCGGGCGATCTTAAATTCTTTAAGTTACTTACCCATCATTTGCAATTCCTAAGCTATCTTTATCGCTGACGCGAGCCGTTTATGAGCAACCCTCTAGGGAATGACTTGTCAACTAGTCTCTGTTTTATTTTTCATATTAAATTCGAATTCTTTCTCTTTCTCTTCACACAAAGGGTCCCCACGTTTTTCTTACGTGAAACAAAAAATAACAAAATAATCTGGAAAATGTTATAAACACATTTCTGCACATCGCAACGGTAAAGAAGAAAAAAAAACCACATTTTCAACCATCCCAACCCAGTTTGTGATGTCTATGTTCTTAAAGGACTCAGACACGGCACGGATCGCTCTAGATTTAGATGGCTAGGGAGCGTGGAGTATACATTGTGGTCTTTCGATTCTGGAACACAAGGTGTCACTTCACCAGTTCGTGGTTATTTCAGATTCACTACACGTCTCCGGCCGCGGCGTCATTCTCGTCATGTTAGCTTCTTTTTTAATAAATTTCTTTTCCGTTGCATATAAAAGTGGATCATGATGCAGGATTAAAAAGGAAGAAAGAACAAAATATAGATGTAGAACACATCATAGAAGAGAAAGAAAATGTTCATCTAGTGGAAAATATGAATATAATGTGCCGTGCGTCGTCTTTTTTCGTGACGAAAGAAAAAATTGGTCCTGCATCTGCAATGCAACAAATTTTGCCAAGTGATGCTTTTGTTTGTGTTGAATTTTTGTGGATAAAAAAAAAAATCTGTCTGCGTTTTGGACTAATTCCGTTGTCAATGTGAAATGGATGAGATATGTTCAGGTTGTTGGGTTTCTTTTGTCCTTTGTGTCTTTGTGACTATGTCAGAGGAATGTTGAATGAAGTTTAGAATTTAAATGAACAGATGGGATGCCTTTGCAATGCAAATTTATTCTAGTTGGGTCAGGCTGACCGAAATTTGTCTGTTAGAGTAGAAAATATATGTAAGTATTACAGCTCGGGTGAAATCTCATTTTTATAAATTTCGATGAATAACAGCTTGCTGCTTTAGTTTTGAGCATAAAAGGCCAAGGAAGATTGAAATATGATTTTTCCTGTTGTTGTTTGTATTTCGATCAAATTAAGGGTAGGCTGACACATATTTTCCAGACAAACGGAACAACAGGCCTCAAACTTTCCATTGGGCAGCGCTGAAGGGGATAAGGTCTCAGAACACACAATTGTGCTTAATTCCATTCTTACATTTTTTTCCCCTTTTTCCATTAAAAAAAAAAATTGCACACAGTGGCGTATACTTATTCTTCTTTTTTTATAATTTATCAGATCACCTTCGAGTGACTCACAAAACTTGTTAAGAGTATCCAACTGAGCAGCAAGTAAAGATTGTTGAAGCTTTTCATGGCTTTCAGATCAAAACGTTTTTCGTGAACTTCATGATCATCAACATTTAATGTGTCCACAATCGTGCTGTTACGTACGCTAATTGTATCTGTAATTTTATTGGAAATGTTGAAATGGAACATCCATAAAGGTACATGAGATGAGATCTCCTGATCAATCCACCGTCAACCAGATTGATCACATTGCGATCGACGGAAGGCACTTGTTCAGCATTTAGATGTTCGAACTTTCCGACGAGCTTACATCGACTCGGATCACTACCTCGTCATAGCCAAGGTAGTGCTACGAATATCCCGACAACGGCCAAAACAAAGAAATGTTGCTAAAAATTCGAATTCGGTGCTGCAATTGCAAAGATAGCCAGATCCTTCTCTGATTGAGTGTCAAGTAACCTCCTAAAGGAGTCCTATACCGCCAACATCAAGTATCGAAGACTAGTGGCAACATTGCCAAAAAACAGTTAGAGATGCCGCCTCTAATGTGCTGGTTTCACACAGCCACCAAAACGAAACCCCTGGTTTATCGAAGAATGCAAGCAGACCCATGCAGCCAAGCAGGAGGCATTACAAAGCGCCGCTGCATAGAAAGACAAGAGCTGCTCGTGAGCTCTACGAGCTAAAGAGGAGAGAGGAACGCGGCTTCTCATTAGAAAAAAGAGAGAGCATGAGAAGCGTCAGATCGAGGATGTTCAGAGAGCTAACAGCAGAATGAAGTTCGGAGGTTTTTATGGAAAGGTCATCGAGCAAGAACCGATGCCTGCAGAGATAAACAAGGGAACATCATAGTAGAATCGCAGTCAATGCTGGGGATTTGGAAAGACCACTTCTGTAACTGCATAACAGCGTGAACACAAAACACCGCTGTAGACAGAGCCTTTCATGACACGATGATAGCTAACAATTCCGTGAACCCGACCTAGAAGAAGTGAAAACCGCAATATCACGGCTGACATCCAACAAAGCCGCTGGAAGCGGTCTAGCTGCTGAGCTGTTCAAAGCAGCAGGCGACGAACTAGATAAGAGCATGCACCAAATCATCAGTAAGATATGGTCAGAGGAATGCATGCCCGATGAATGGAACCTCAGCATTGTTTGCCCGATCCTGAAAAAGAGAGATCCTCTAAGCTGCGCCAACTATAGAGGAATAAGTCAACTTAACATCGCCTACAAGATCCTCTCTGCCGTAATATGTGAACGTCTGAAGCCTTTCGTCAACAATCTGATTGGTCCTTATCAATGTGGCTACAGGCTAGGAAAGTCAACCATCGACCAAACTTTCACGTTGCGGCAGTATCCTGGAAAAGATCTATGAATCTCCAAGCTCGTTCGGTTGTGAAAAATGATGATGGAGAACTCACGCTGCTCCATCAAGGTTGGCAACGAGCTTACGAATCTTTCGACGTCAAAAAAGGATTCAGACAAGGCGATGCACTGTCGTGGATTTCTTTAACATCGTTCTTGAGAAGATAGTGCAGAACTCCACCGTCAACACCAGAGGCACTATCTTCCCAAAATCTGTTCAACTTCTCGCGTACGCCGATGATATTGATATAATGGGAAAACACAGCGTGATGGCAATGGCGCCTTTGTGAGAATTGAGACACAAGCGGCAAAAATGGGTTTAGCGGTAAATGAGGGAAAAACGAAATATACACTGTCTTCGAGGAAGGACACCCAACACTGACGGCTCGGGTAGAACGTCACAATAGAATATAGACGCATACAACTTCGAGGTTTTATAGGAGTTTACCTACCTAGGCTCCGCTATAAACGCGGGCAATAACACCAGCGCCGAGATCCGACGAAGAATAACTCTTGCTAATCGCAAGGGCTAAGAAAGCAATTGAGTGGAAAAGCCCTCTCTCAAGCAACTAACTTAAAATTGTACAACACACTCATCATCCCAGTCCTGCTGTATGGTGCAGAAGCATGGACCTTCACAAAATCGGATGAAAGTGTCTTATTCTGCTTCGAGAGAAAAGTTCTTCGGGTCATCTTTGGCCCCATGTGCATTGAAGGGGAATGGCGAAGAAGATACAACAGCGAACTTTACGAGTTGTACAACGACATGGACCTAGCCGGAAGGGTCAAGGTCCAGAGACTCAGATGGCTCGGTCATTTAAAGCGAATGGAAATCAATGCTCCGGCCCGGAAAGCCTTCGACACTATTCCCGAGGGACGTAGGATGAGAGGAAGACCGCGACTTAGGTGGTGCACTCAAGTGGAAGAGGACATCAATCAACTTGGAGTGCAAAACTGGAGGCAGCTAACGAGTGACTGAGTTAACAGGCGGAGAGTTGATTGAGGCCCAAGTCCACAACGGACTGTAGCGCTACCTTTAGTAAGTAAGTAAGAAATGGAACATCGGTGCATACTGGCATTATGATTGTTTTGTGCTGGTTGCGTGGCTATTGCGAGATGATTACAGACTTATTGTGGGCAGTAATTGAGGTTATGAACCTGGACGATATGTGGCTTTAATAAGATTTATTAAAGAGTAAGTTTTATGTGCGTGTTATGTCAAGGAATGGGCCAGTTTACTTGTCACCTCTTTCGTGCGTTTTACACTCCTAGGCTTTTTTCTTTGACGCAACGAAAAGCCATTGGTTTGTGCCGGCGAAGACATTGGCAGAGCTCAGATGGCAAAATACCGGCCGTTTCTGCCGATGTCCGACGATTCTACCGCCTCCCTTATGTGGAAAAAATATTTGACCCTAATTGTCCAAGCTGTTTACATATTTGGCTCATTTTAATGTTGCTAGTTGTTTCATCATAGTGACAAATGAAAAAGGTGATAAATAACCTTAACTTATTCGAAATCATTCATCCTTTGTTCGCCTTGAACAAAAAATAAATATCGGCTCTTAATACACTTGATCAAAACAACAACTTTCCACTTATAAAGGAGACTAAAAGCAGGTTAAAAAGCGCTACGCTTTTCTTGATTGTTAAATATTCAACAGCAATAAAACTTCAATAAAAATCTGGGTCAGCTTGATAAGTAATTTACCTTCGCAACAAACTTTGTACACAACTTTGCCACTAACATTGTGCTTACTTATCCTTTCAATTGTGCTCAACGAACATGTAAAATAAGAGTTACTCCCTGTTTCTTGCATGCGACTACAAGACTGCTTTACAATAAAACAAAAAAGAAATTGAAAAAAAAAGTAACAAAGAGCCAACTAATAGCAACAAAAAACTCAACCATTCTCGTAAACTTTCTTCCAGGTTTAATTTCATAGGAGAAAAATTGAATTCCCCCCACCCCCTCCCATATCTAAAACAAAAACAAAACAAAATATAAAAACATTGTGTGACCGGAAAACAATCCTTCGCCTCGGTCTCGTTACCTTTTGAAGTGAAAAAAAGAAAACTTGAATTTTTGTAGTTCATTTTTCGTCCACAAGATTATAGTTTCTCTTCTAAAGCTTTTCGAATTTCCTGTTTTTACTTTGCTATTCTTGTTTTCTTTGTTTTTTTTTTTGCAAGTCTCCATTGTACTTACGAGTCACGACCACAAAATAAACCTTTAAAGACTCCCCCTCCTTCGTAGCTCAGTCTTTTCATTCATTTCGGAAAGCCCTTAAGCGAGTTATAGTTACAACTTGCAACTAGCTCCAATATTATAACCTATCTTAATGTATATCCTTCTTCTTGTTATCCTTAATGGTCTGTTTGGTGGGTCGGCAACAGCCGAGTAGGAGGAGGTACAGAAAAGCCTTTAGGGGATAGTAATCCAAATCGAGATATAGAACTCTCGAAGCAAAAAACTATAAACTACAATGGGTTTTGGGTATTTTAATGCCATCCGCCATTTTCACAAAAACCACACACAGAGAAAAAAAACCAAAGAAGCAATGTCACACGAGTCTCTCGGTTTGCGAAAAATTAGATCGACAATTTCATTTATCATTTTCAATATCCAGGGACCAAAGTGAGTTATACATTTCGTGGGAGGCACTTTCTATGTGTTTCGAGAGGACAAAACAAATTGACCAACAACAACTGCCAACTGAACAAAAACAAGCAAAATCATCTTGTAGAAGAAAAAACAAGAAACATTTTCGTTAATGGCTTTTGCTTTGCGGAAAGGACATTTTTTGTGATGTATGTGTGTTTGGGGTATGTTTTAGATCTGTTAATTTAATGACATTTCGTTGGGCCAAAACAGGAAAAAAAACGAAGTGATAGTGAAAAACCCTTTTTTAGAAAAAGAAAACGAGTTGAAATGGATTTTATCTGTCAATCAGAGAAGTGAGAGACACAGTCAATTAGAGATATCACAACGTCAATGAGAAGATGTAAATCATTATGAAGGGTTGGATGAAAAAAAAAAAACAGGAAAATGAAAATGGAAATTTGTGAATTATTGAACCAGTAAAAATAGGTTATAAATAATTTTTAAGGCAGAAAATAAATTTAATCTTTTTGAGTGATTGTGGAATAAAAATAAATAGAGTGGCGGGACAGCTCTTGAAGAGCCAAAGCCTGAGTGGCTTACTCTGATCAAAAATTCTCTAGATGAGTGTGAAGAATTGAATGATTGTGGAATAGCTGTTTTATTTGACTCTTAAGGAACTAAGAATGCTACGGGAGTTCATTTGATTTTATCTGAAAAAATAAAAAAAATGTTCTCAACACAACAAACCAGAACTTTAGTAGATCATCAGAACACTGTGATCAATTGCAAAACCAATTCTACCGTGCTGTGTGAACGTCTGAAGCCCTTCGTCAACAACCTGATAGGTCATTAACGGTGTCGCTTCAGACCCGGAAAGTCCACCATCGATCACATACTCATCCTACGGAGAAGACCCAATAACTTCAAATCGATACCTACCACCTTTTCATCGATTTCAATGCCGCGTATGACAGCGTCTATAGAGACCAATTATATAGAGCAATGTCTAGTTTTGGCATCCCAGAAAAACTCATCCGTCTGTGTAAGATGACAATGGAAAATTCACGCTGTTCTATCATGGTCGGAAATAACCTAACAGACGCTTTTGATGTCAAAAAACGCTTTAGACAAGGCGATGCGTTTTCATGCGATTTCTTCAACATCATTCTTGAAAAGATTGTGCAAAGCTCCAACGTCAACACCAGAGGCAAAATCTTTCACAAGTCCGTATATCTACTAGGATACGCAGACGACATTGACATTATTGGAAGAACACAGCGTACTGTCAGTGGAGTGTTTATGAGTCTTGAAGATGGGTCTAGCGGTTTACGAGGGCAAGATCAAGTTAATGCTGTCGACAAGAAAAGACTACCAACATCGACGTCTTGGAGTAAACGTCAAAACAGACAGATTTAACTTCGAGGTAGTTAAGGACTTTGTCTACCTGGGATCACCTATCAAGTCAGACAACAACACCAGCGCTGAAATCAAACGAAGAATTACTCTTGTCAATCGCTGCTTCCTTGGACTTAGAAGACAATTGAGTAGTAAAGTCCTCTCCCGAACAAAACTCTCATGATCTCGGTCCTCATGTATGGTGCAGAGACATGGACCATGACAACATCTGATGAAAACGCTTTGGACTGCTTTGGGAGAATAATTCTTAGAGTGATTTTTGGTCCTGTCTGCATTAATGGAGAATGGAGACGAAGATTCAACCAAGCACTGTACGAGCTGTACAGCAACACTGACCTAGCCAGAAAAGTTAAGGTCCAACAACTTAGATGGTTGGGTCATGTTGAGCGAATGGAAAATAATGATCCGGCTCGTAGAGTCTTAGAATCCAACCCGGAAGGACGTCGCAGACGAGGAAGACCTCGACCGCTCCACCTGGCATAAAGGTGATAGAGGACCTGAACCAACTTGGCGTGCGAAACTGGACACAGCTAGCTAGAGACCGAACTGGCTGGAGAAGTTTGTTGGGTGAGGCCCTTGTCCGACCTGGACTGTAGCGCCGCCGTAAGTGAGTTAGTAAGTTATTCAGAAATTCTTTCGGAATAATTTGCTTGGTGGAAAATTGAGACCGGTACCAAGGTCGTTAACAGAGACAGAGAGACCCTTTCTTTGGTATGAAAAGTCTGATTGATAATAAATTTCGAAAGTAGACGAATTCACTTAATCTCAACACCGCTCGGCAGAAGTCACGGCTGTAGGCGAAGGCTTGACTTCGCAAGAAGCTAAGTCGCCAGCAACAAAAATAAAGGAAAGATAGAAAAAGGAATTAAAAATACAACCGGTTATTCTCTCAATAGATCTCCTTCTCGCTCTAGAAAGTCTAATCATCGCTAGTTCGGAGACCTCAAAGTGACCTCCTTTTATAGGAAGTCAAACCGAAGACGACCTACTGATCGACTCGAGTCAAGAAGAGACAACGCTCAAGTCTGTGCACCCATCAAAGCTTCAAGGCAATGCAGCAACTACAGATTCTCTAAAACAATTGTGAGAGCTACCAAATTGAAGAATCCTGTAACGCTCTGTTCAAGAGATAAGGCCCTACTGTAAAAGCATAGAAAGCTGGTAAAGAACTTTAAGCGCAGCTGGCAGAAACTGCCGCACTGCTGGACAGCCAGGCTGCTACTGCTGCATAAATTGCAAGATTAAACTGAACAGAATTCGCCTTACAAACCAATTTAAACTCTGCTGGATTCATAATATACAGTAGCTAACTAGCAAGGAAAGGTCCAGAAGCAAGTATAAGTAGTAGCAACCGGTCAGATATGGGACCAAACGTCCCGACACACAGGCACAGGCTGGTTTGTCAATGAACCGGTCTATGTTAATCAGTAGTTTAAGGAGCTTGAAAGCTACTTTTCTTTTGATAAGGGGATCACAGGGAACCTAAAGGCTCCCGTGTGTGCAACAATTTCGTGCTGTGAATACTCCTCTTAACCTTACTCCGCATCCCAGGTAAGGTTAGATTAGCCAATTCTTCTCTCCAAATGCTTTACTGTATTCCAGGTAAAATTTTTAGCATTGAAAGAAGTTTTATCTTGGCTTAAAGAGAACGTGCTATCAACCACTGATATCAGAATCATCTCCAAAAATTCTTAAGCTGTCGATCATCTCTTATTTAGATGCCACAGCAGTTTAACACTCATCTCTCTTGGGTGCAAGCCCACAGAGACATTCATGGAAATTGTAAGCCGAACGATATAGCACAACGCGCCGCCTCGCCTGGAAAATAAGACGAAGATCCACTTTTTTAACGAAAGATTATGTTCAGGGGAGATTCTCATTTCTGGTTAAATGGATACGTGAACAAGCAAACTGGAGTGAAGAACAGCCAAAAGCTTTGTAAGAGCTTCCGTTAAAGCAGATTTTCGCTTAATTTTTCAGACACAGTCTTTTGTTTCTTAAAAGTTAAAAGAAGGCAAGCATGGAGGTATGAATAATTTGTGATGTTCCTAGTTATCAAAGGCTGGGTTATCTTCTGGGTATCTAGGGTCTACTAAGTTAGGAACAGTAAACCTAAGTTCGGTCCTTGATGACTGGAGTTCTTCCTGGTGTTCTTCCTTCATGTCTCGGAACGTCATGCACCTCCCGGACTTGTGAGTTGAAGATGAGCACGGCGGATGCATGCTCGTCTCAGGGTTTCCTTTAGTGTATCAACGGAGTTCTCTTCGGCTTTCAACGGCTTGGTAGTTGGTAACCGGTTATAAAATAGGTCCCCCTTGGCTATCGACGGAGTTTCCTCTGGCTTTCAACGATCTTCCGATCGGCTATCAACAAGGTTTCCCTTGGCTCATCAACGGCTTTGAACCTGTTTATGAACGGAGTTTCCTCCAGATATCAACGGCGCCGGTTCACCGACGTTTCAACGGGCAGGTCTGGAACTTATACTTTGACCCACACTTCCTTATCTTAGGAGGCAGGGAATGTTTCCACATTTGTCGTCGACGGCTTGTTCACTTATGGGCATTTGCTACATAAACTGGGTGTGAATTATATTTAGTCAAGTTCTAAAATTTCATACAAAAGTTTTTCTGGTATGATTTGAATTATGTTTTGTTGGTATACTTCATGCTATTTTGGAATTTGTATTGTATGCAGCTAATGCATCAGTACATTCCCCTCCTTCTTAGGAGACGAGAACCTTCTAGTCTTAAATGGTTTCTACTGGGGTTATTTTCCTCAAAAATTGCTTTCAAAACTTGGGTTTGTCTTCTAGATTAGAAATTTTAACAAGCTTTCAGGTTAATTTTATCAGAAAAATTGTGCATACGAAAACTTAATTTTTAAAAACCGAAACAAAATGTTTTCGAACCGCAAGGACACATGCTTAGTCTTATCTTAACAGATGAAGACCTCCGATCTAATGACCTACGCATAATTTGCAAACAAACACAAATTGTATGTCGATTCCATAAATAAATTCCTTTTTTTTAATCAATTTTGCACTAATGGCTTCCACCACTCCTTAACCAGCACAATATAAAAAAAATACCTACACATTTTCACAGAAGAAAAACCCCAAAATTATTAAAAACTCATTAAATGGCGTGTCAAACAACAAAAAAAGTACAAAAAGAAAAAAAGACAGAGAAAAAACAGAAGCAAAAAAACGGAATCATGAAACAAATCACATCCTGTGTTATAAATTTTCTCTGCCTTTAAGGCCATAAACGTGGTGCGAGTGCGATTGTGTTTGAGTTATCCTGCGTGTTCAGTAATTCACCGAAGCAGTTCTCTATGTTTATAATTCAAAAGTAAACTCAACTAATCACCATCACTTTTCACAAAATGGAAATAAAGTTGAGTTTTCTATGGTCTTACTATTTTTTCGTAAACCTGCCTTCTTCTGCACAAAATGTTGAGAAAAAACAAAACAAAACAAAACCTCTCGCAAAAAAAAAAAAGGAAAAGCTCTTTGCTGAAGAAGGAAAAGCTTTTCTCATGATAAAAATCCTATGACGCACTAATACGAAATCAAAGAGTGTACACATTCAAGCACATAAGCGTTCACAAAGTCGTCGATATCGCCTTCTTTTAAGGGTTCTGGTTGTATTCGGTTTTTTTTTTCTGCAAATTCATGGTATTCAAGCGGGGAGGATAGGCACTTAATGTATGAAATTTATTGTATCCAACGAAATCTTGAATATCATCAGCTCTGCCTCTCTCGCACTCTGTCAAAGAAATCGTCCTTGCATAAGTAGGACAATTTGGGCAAGCAGGCAGGCACTGAACTTGGCAGTCTTGATGGTGGGCTCTTGGCCCATCAATGCTCATTAGTTGCAGTCGTTCCTACTCAACCATAAATTTTCTAGGCTTTATGTTTCGCATTCGCTTAGTTTTCTCCTTCGATGGGTTTTGCCTTGAAGGGAAGGACATTTTAATGTGAGTTGATGTGGTGTAAAAGACAAGGGTGAGGGTTGAGGCAGGCTTTGTAAGGATATTATGTACGATAAATGATGAAATGTAAGAGAAATGGGTAAACCAAAATGTAGCTGAACGTAAGAAAAAGAGCCTTAAACAATAGGTTGAGGATTTTTCTTTCTCTTTCTCGTTTTAACTGAGTTTTGTCATAGTTAAGTTCCAAACGAGGTCACATTTGTAGGCTATTTGTTGTTTGTTTTTTTTTTCTGTATTTTTGGATGAAAGGTTATACAAAATTGTAGCTCAAGGCATGACTTTGGAAAATCAACTTAAAATAGTGTGAAACAGCTTTGTTGAAATGAAATATTATTTGACTTGACATTAGTGTTTTTGTTTCTGGTTTATTTGATGACTTGAGTGTTTTTATTAAAGGTAACTGCTTTGGAGGACTATCAGAGATGCCGCCTATGAACTGCTCGGTTTTACACCGCCACCACAACGAAACCCCTGGTTTGACGATGAGTGCCGGTGAGCACATGCAACTAAACAAGAGGCATACAAAGCGGCGCTGCAAAGAAGGACACGAGCAGATCGTGCGAGCAGAAAAAGAGAGAGGAGCATAAACTTCTTAGAAAGAAAAAAGGGAGCATGAGAGGCGAGCGATCGAGGAGATAGAGAGATGTCACAACAGGAACAAGGTTCGAAAGTTCGACAAAAAGGTGAAACAAACCTCCAGGGCTTATACACCCCGAACTGAAGCCTGTAGAGACGACCATGGGAACATCGTAGTGGAACCGCAGTCATTGCTGAGAATATGGAAAGACCACTTTTCCATGCTGTATAATGGCGATGACGAGCAAAACTCCGCCAGCAAGACAGAACCATTCAATTTGGGTGCAGAAGGTCATCAATTCCACCCACCCGACATGAACGAAGTGAAAATAGCTAGAGCAGACGGGCTAGCCGCCGAACTGTACAAAGCAGCTGGAGATGATTTAGTTAGGAGCATGCACCAGCTCATCTGCATAATTTGGTCGGAGGAAAGCATGCCCGATGAATGGAACCTCAGTGTCGTATGCCCAGTACTCAAAAAAGAAGATCCCCTGAACTACACCAACGACAGAGGTATAAGTCTCCTTAACATCGCCTATAAGATCTTGACTGCCGTGCTATGAAGCCTTTCGTCAACAACCTGATAGGTCCTTATCAGTGTGGCTTCAGACCCGGAAAGTCCACCATCGATCAAATATTCACCCTACGGCAGATCTTGGAGAAGACCCAGGAACTTCAAATCGATACCTATCATCTTTTCATCGATTTCTTCGCGTATGACAGCGTCTATAGAGACCAATTATAAAGAGCAATGTCTAGTTTTGGCATCCCAGAGAAACTCGTCTCTCTGTGTAAGATGACAATGGAAAACTCACGCTGTTCTATCATGGTCGGAAAAAACCTAACGGATGCTTTTGATGCCAAAAAACGCTTTAGACAAGGCGATGCGTTGTCAAGCGATTTCTTCAACATCATTCTTGAAAAGATTGTGCAAAGCTCCAATGTCAACACCAGAAGCATAATGTTTCAAAAGTACGTCCAGATACTAGGATACGCAGACGACATTGGCATAATTGGACGAACACAGCGTGATGTCAGTGGAGCGTTTGTGAGTCTTGGGACAGAGGCCAGGCAGATGGGTCTAGCGGTTAACGAGGGCAAGACCAAGTTAATGCTGTCTACAAGAAAGAACAACCAACATCAACGTCTTGGAGGTAACGTTAACTTTGACAGATTTAACTTCGAGGTAGTTAAGGACTTTGTCTACCTGGGATCTGCTATCAATTAAGACAACAACACCAGCGCTGAAATCAAACGAAGAATCACTCTTGCCAATCACTGCTTCTTTGGACTTAGAAGGCAACTGAGTATAGTAAAGTCCTCTCCCGAGCAACTAAAGTGACACTCTTTAAAACTCTCATCATCCCGGTGCTCATGTATGGTGGAGAGGCATGGACTATGACAACATCTGATGAAAACGCTTTGGGCTGCTTTAAGAGAAAAATCCTTCGAGTGATATTTGGTCCTGTCTGCGACAATGGAGAATGGAGACGAAGATTCAACCAAGAACTGTACGAGCTGTACAGCAACTTTGACCTAGCCAAAAAAGTTAAGGTCCAACGACATAGATGGTTGGGTCAAGTTGAGCGAATGGATAATAATGATCCGGCTCGTAGAGTCTTCGAATCCAACCCGGAAGGACGTCGCAGAAGAGGAAGACTGCGACTCAGGTGGAGCACACAGGTGGTAGAGGACCTGAACCAACTTGGCATGCGAAACTGGAGACAGCTAGCTAGGGACCGAACTGGCTGGAGAATTTTGTTGGGTGAGGCC
Source organism: Sphaerophoria rueppellii (assembly GCA_920937365.1). Taxonomy (NCBI): domain Eukaryota; kingdom Metazoa; phylum Arthropoda; class Insecta; order Diptera; family Syrphidae; genus Sphaerophoria; species Sphaerophoria rueppellii. The sequence goes on from CAKKXW010000005.1 coordinate 6,952,721, forward strand.
TTATTCCGACCTGGATTGTAGCGCCACCATATGTAAGTAGGTTATTTTGAAGGGCGAAAACTTGTCGGCAGATTTCATTTATTTAAAGAAGATTTTTTCTAAACTCTGCAAGTAGTAGCGTGGATCACCTCTTCGAGCACCAGAATATGGAGGCTGTTGGAACGGTCTGTACTTTTTCTGAGCACGTTTGCTTGGTAAGTATCAGTGGTCCGTGTTTACTAGACAGTTACGAAACGACGCATAAACTTCTTCTAATCAACTTCTTGTCCAGAGGCAGCAAACGCGGAATCAACAGTACCGACAGCCCCAAATTTCATGCAGCCCCAAAAATCAATCTAAAAAACCGAAAAAAGTAGGTTTTTAATCCGTCAAAATCTCTGACATCCGCTCATGAAATTTGACAGTTAATGGTTAAAAGAGACGTAAAAGACGAATCTAAGTCGTTCTAAATGTTATGTTTTTTAATCCGTCAAAATCTTTGCCATCTGCTGAAGAAATTTCAATCAAAGTTAGGATATTCAATTTGTACAGCACAGGAACACCCCAAGGAGGTGTACTGTCTCCTCTTTTATGGCTTCTGGTCATGAAAAACATTCTTGTGAAACTCGAGAGTAGTGGAGTGAAAGCGGTTGCGTTCGCCGATGATTTGGTGTTTCTAGTTTCAGGAAAATTTCCAAGCGTGATTAGCAAAATCACTAATATGTCTTTGAAGAATGTAAGCACCTGGGCCGCCAGCTGCGGACTTGGTGTTAAGAGCAACAAGTTGTTGCCTTGCACCACCAAAATCAAAGTACCACCTTTCACTCTACATCGGTTAAACGGTCAATCATTAACATTGTCTTCCATCAGTTCCAAATATCTTGGCGTAATACTTGAAACTAAATTAACCTGGAAGCTCAACATCGAGAACAGTCGAGAAAGGCGTGCGTGGTCTCTACGCCTACAACAAAACCTTCGTTAAAAAGGGGGTCTCCAGTCAAAAATGATCAAGTGGACGTACACAGCGGTTGTTAGACGGATACTTGTTTACAAAGCTTACAAAGTAAACAAGCTTACAATCATCAATCATGTCCTGACCAATCGATGCTATTAGCGTTATACTGGACCTTCTTCCGACTGACCTCTTTATTAAATATCAGGTGTCCTGCAGTAGCTTGAGACTCAAAGAAATAGGCTGCTGGAAAATAAGATTCTACGGGTACTGCAACCAAACCAGCCTGATACCATCAGACATCCAATCTACAATCACCGATTACTGCATCCCTATCCTAAACACCTCAAAGAAGTTTAGAGTCTTGTTCCCCTCAAGAATCGACTGGGAGCAAGGCGATGTGACGGAAGACTTCGACAAAACTATCTTCACGGATGGTTCAAAGATGGAAAGCGGTGTAGGTGCAGGTATCTTCTGTGAATCTCTAAAGATTTCAAAATCCTATAGACTTCTCGATTTTGCCAGTGTATTCCAGGCAGAATTGTTAGCGATAAGGGAAGCTTGTATAGCCCCTAAAATTATCAGACAGAACCAAAATGTAGCTATACTAACAGATAGTCAGGCAGCTATTTAAGCTATTGATTCAGCTTTATCATCCTCTAAACTGGTCCAGCAATTTAAAGGGGCCTTCAAGGAGCTCGATTTGAGCATCACTCTAATCTGGATACCGGGCCATAGGAGCTATGAGGGAAATGAGAAGGCAGATGAGCTAGCTAGGCAAGGATCAGCCATGCATACCTATCAATATTGAAATAGCTCCGAAATTTCCATAACGAACGACTAAGATACAACGCTCCCACTTCAATCAACTTCAATAAAAACTTTAAATAGTTTTGGAACATATTCCAATTTATGAAATAAGATAAAAGGTAAACCATGAGTAACAGAGGCAAGTAAAGCGTCAGTATTTAATTTTCCAAACTTTTGCTCATCACTACACCTTCGCATGCATGCTACTCTTTCATTTTTCATTTATTTTCCTGTCTAAAGGGTAAGGTAAATCTATTCAACGAAACAATGAACATTGCAAAAGTTTTCTTTCGAAAATCAAATAAATATGCAAACTCATTGAACAGAACTTTTCATCCTTCGTTCTCTGTCTTTTTCATCGACACAAGGATATAGTATCCTGATCGTAATCGTAGTCAATTTTAAAGGTACCCGCACCTTGCCTCAGTCTAAAATGCCAAAGTTCAAAACATTAAACTTCAAGTTTTTTTAAATATCTAAAAAAACACACACAAAGGAAAGGGAAGAAGAGGTTACACTAGAACATTCAAGTGCGACTGTGGTAGGACGGTGCTGGTGACAAGCAAAAAGCAGAAGAAGAATGAACAACAATAGGGAGGATGTAGTAAAATAACAACAAAATTTATTTCAACAAAATATCAAGTAGATCTTTAACTTCCAGTTGCATGCGTTCAAATTACACAAGACAAGGAAATAAAAGGACAAATGTGCGAATTGAGAGGATAAAAGTTTTGTGTCTGCAAGGATGATGTCTATCTCTAAGGCTTTAATAACACCCAAACGGACACATCGTCTTCTTGTCTTACGATGAAAAAATCGTGTCTTTGTGTCTGTTGCTCTTATAAGGCAACACACTCTGAAAAAACACGACACGACAATAAGTCTTCTGCTCGACACGACACGACAAAAAAGTCTTTTCCGCTCAACGGTTGCTTTAAATACATGGGTTTGTATAGGAGCAAGACACACCGAAGAAGACAAAAAGTCCGGGACAAAATGTCAGCACCTAAAACTATACACTGTCTTATGAAGTAACACACACCAGATCGAACAAGACAAACAAATAGAAATAGATAGGAAAACGTATCAGTTGTATAGGTTGTTTAGGAGCAACTCACACCGAAGCGGTCTTGTCGACCTCGGTGTTGGGATGAATACGACACGACTTTTTGTCGAAAGGCAAAAAGACGTTTTGTCTGTTTCGGTGTGTGTTTAGCCTAAGGAACAGGAAATCATATGATGAAGTTTGTTGTCATAGTTGAAGTTGATGGGATATGACATCACAGTTACTTGAACTTATGTAAACGTTAATGAGGATGATGGCAACGCAACGCAACGCTCGTTATTTCGACTAAAAACCCTAAACGACGAAATTGTCATTTTATGTATTACTACACATTACATAATTGCTTCTGTTTTTGGTTTTGTGTACACGACGAACACAAATCACTAAATAAACATTCATACAAATCGTAATTATAGACTTTCTACAAAATTTCATAGACAAAACTAATTGCTGCTACTGGTGCTGCTTGTATGCAGCTTGAATGTCTCGCTGATGTTTCTGTACCTGATTTCATTCTCTGAAATTTGCTGCACCAAGGACATTTACAACGACTCTTCAAAAATAATTAGAACGGAAAAGAGTTTGTCATGATGATGACAGTTCATTTTGAGACACTTTTTGTGTAAAATGAAATCTGGGACAATAAAAAAACAACAACGGTAATAATGTAACAGAAAACTAAGGGATAGAGATGAATCAGCACAATGATTAATTTTTAATTTGACATTCAATTTCACTGTTGGTAATTGATCAGCCCCAAGAGAACAATTAGGAAGGAATGATTGTAATCAGCAAGAAAAAAATTCGAATATCTTGAATTAATGGTCTTTAAACCATTACTGGGGATTTGGAAAGACCATTTCGGTTGTCTGTATAACGGCAACGACGAACATAACACCGCCGTCAGACAGGAGCCTTTCATCGGACACGATAATAGCCAACGATTTCGTGAACCTGACCTAGAAGAAGTGAAAACCGCAATATCACGGCTGAAATCCAACAAAGCCGCTGGAGCAGAGTTGTTCAAAGCAGCAGGCGACGAGCTAGATAGGAGCATGCACCAAATCACCTTTAAGATATGGTCGGAGGAATGCATGCCCCATAAATGGAACCTCAGCGTTGTTTGCCCGATCCTGAAAAAGGGAGATCCTCTAAACTGCGCCAACTACAGAGTAAGTAATTATAAATAAATAAATAAGTAATTCAGTCAGTCAGTCAGTGTGCGTGGCTAAGTGGCTAGGTGCGTTGGCTGCTAAGCAGAACGTCGTGGGTTCGAGTCCTACTCGTGCTCATAGTTGGTATGACATCTTTCACAGGCACTGCCTCTTGCGACGAACTGACAAAACATCCAAGAACATCAATCTGTCATGAAAGAGTATTTCTCAACTTTGCCGCACACGCAACCAGAGAATTGTTGATGAGAGTAAACCACTTAGGCCTTGGCTCTTCAAGAGCTGTCGCGGCACTCTACTTATAATTCAGTCACAAGAATATTGAACTAGACTTTTTCGAAAATTGTTCGATTTCAGACTTGAGATCAAGATTCTTGTTCATAAAATGTCTGGGATGATAAGAATCCTAAATGAAGGTAAATAATTTGTTGCCATACGAATAGAAAATTGATGATTTTGAAAGAGGAACGAAATGAAACGACTTACCTTACTACTGACACACTGAGGACTTTTCCAAGAGAAGAAGAGTAATCCAAGAGTAAGTTGTTAATCCATAATCGCATTTTATGAAGCAAACACAATTTGTATAAACACTTTTTCGATAGCTCAAGGAAACAACAATGAATTTAGCTTTTTATTTCAACAGGGACTGGGATACACAACACACAGAGACATAAACATCTTCTTAGCTTCATTTGAAAGCCTCATTCTTATGAACACATACACTTTCCACACAAACAATTAGAAAAACCAAATGCAAGATATCAGATTTCAGAGCAAAATCTTGCTCTCATAAGAAAAATGAACAAAACAAAATTGGAACTTTGGAAAAATCCAATGATCAACCATCGGAAACGGAACAGCTGCAAATTTAAAGCTACTCATACAAGAACGCACATACACACGGAAATGCACAGATATTTCTTTTCTTTCCTCAAATTGTTATTGAACCACATTCTATTGCACATAAAAAAAGCACTGCCACTGAACAACTGAAATAATACATTTTTGCCTTTTTTATTACGGGAAACGGATATCGAACGATCTGGAGATCTATTTTTAGAATTACCAATGCACACTTGCGCCCCGGACCGAACTACTACAACGAAACGGAACATCTTGCCAAAGAAACCGACGCCATTGCTAGCATTGCAAACTTTAATTTCACTTTTTACACTCAAGACGCTTGAAATCACCGAAAAACTTTTTTAAAATACGATTTTATGTATTCATTTCCGATTATTTAAAACTTTCACGACGTTTTGCTGACAAAATACCCGTAAAACAATTTTTTATACAGAGCTATCTTGAGGTCGACCGCACACGAAAAATCACTAGACAAATAACTGAGATGAGATGAGTTGAAAAAAGAAACAAGTTTCGCTGCATATAACTAATACAGCAAAGCGGATATGGAACTTCTTGCAAACGAAACCGACGCTATTGCTAGAATTGCACTTAACAAAATAAGATCTCACTTTTCTGAACTTTAAACGATCAAAATCAACGAAAAACTTTGTTGAAATACAAGTAAAAGAATTCATTTACAATTTACTGGAAATTTCACGACGATAAACTGACAAAATACACGTAAAACATTTTTTTTATTTGCAGCTATCTCGAGACAGACCGTACCGACCGACGAATGTTCACTTGACAAATTAATACCTAGGTTGAGTTGAACAGAGGAACAGTTTGTTTGTATTAGCACAGGAATGAAATGGGCCATTAAAATATCAAACCGGAACACGGATGCAGTGAGAGCCTGAAAGTAGGCTAAATATTTTCAACGGTTGTCATTTTCAATTAGGTTTGATTTGTTTGTGATTGGAAATTTAGAATGGATGTGTGTTTTGTAAGTTTCTGCTTTTCAATGAAAATTTACACTCACTCATTTCAAAACTTGGGCAGGGAAGATTTGACTAGGATGATCGTAACATTCTTTTTTAACAAGATGGCGAGCGCTGCGTATGTTACTGAACAACAAATGTCAACGATGATTAGATTGTCATTCCTGACCAAATCAAACGTAGGTAATTGAAAAGAACACAACCGTATAAGATTTTAAGCCTTTTTTAAGGCTGTCAGAATATATTTGTTCCGTTTTGTTATTTAATCGCCCATTACATTCCTGTTCTAGTCAGCGTTACCACTTGAGAAAAAAAGGAACCAAAGTAGATTTAGGGAAAAGGCAAAGTAGATTGAGAAAAAGGGAAGTATATATTATATTGACCCTAGATACATTGACGCCCAGAGGGATAGGAACAAATACCATACATGATTAAAAAAAAATCGTTATTATATAAGGAAACCAGCCGACCCGATAAATGCTTTTTATCTAACGTTTTTGGGATCACAATTCGGTTACCAGAGCTTAGAGATAGTTTTGAATAGCTATTCCGTAGTTTTTACATAACCTGATAACTAAGTTCCTTAAAAAATAAACGCTTTCAATGACTGATACAATAACTGTACGCCCTTGTTTTGAAGTACAATTATATAACGGTGTCAATGTCGAGAAAATTTGTGAAAAATATCGATTTAAAATTGCTGACAAAATGTTTGCGAATAATTTGCATTTTTGCCGTGCTGTGTGAACGTTTGAAGCCCTTCGTCAACAACCTGATAGGTCCTTATCAGTGTGGCGTTCAGACCCGGAAAGTCCACCATCGATCAAATATTCACCCTACGGCAGATCTTGGAGAAGACCCAGGAACTTCAAATCGATACCTAACACCTTTTCATCGATTTCAAGGCCACGTATGATAGCGCCTATAGAGACCAATGTCTAGTTTGGCATCCCAGAGAAACTCGTCTGTCTGTGTAAGATGACAATGGAAAACTCACGCTGTTCTATCATGGTCGGAAAAAACCTAACGGACGCTTTTGATGTCAAAAAGGTTTTAGACAAGGCGATGCGTCGTCATGCGATTTCTTCAACATCATTCTTGAAAAGATTGTGCAAAGCTCCAATTTCAACACCAGAGACACAATCTTTCAAAAGTCCGTCTAGCTACTAGGATACGCAGACGACATTGACATAATTGGAAGAACACAGCGTGATGTCAGTAGAGCGTTTGCAAGTCTTGAGACCGAGGCCAGGAAGATGGGTCTAGCGGTTAACGAAGGCAAGACCAAGTTAATGCTGTCGACAAGAAAGGACTTCCAACATCAATGTCTTGGAGCAAACGTCAACATGCACAGATTTAACTTCAAGGTAGTTAAGTACTTTGTCTACCTGTGATTCGCTATCAACTCAGACAACAACGCCAGCGCTGAAATCAAACGAAGAATCACTCTTGCCAATCACTGCTTCTTTGGACTTAGAAGGCAATTGAGTAGTAAGTCCTCTCCCGAGCAACTAATGTGACACTCTATACAAAACTCTCATCATCCCGATTCTCATGTGTGGTGCAGATACATGGACCATGACAACATCTGATGAAAACGCTTTGGGCTGCTTTGAGGCAATAATTCTCCGAGTGATTTTTGATCCTGTCTTCGTTAATGGAGAATAGAGACAAAGATTCGTACAGTTATACGAACTGTACAGCGACACTGACCAAGCCAGAAAAGTCAAGTTCCAACGACTTAGATGGTTGGGTCATATTGAGCGGATGGAAAATAATGCTCCGGCTCGTAGAGTCTTCGAATCCAACCCGGAAGGACGTGGCAGAAGAGGAAGACCGTGACTCAGGTGGAGCACACAGGTGGTAGAGGACCTGAATCAACCTGGAGTGCGAAACTAGAGACAGCTAGCTAGGGACCGAACTCCGACTTGGACTGTAGTGCCACCATAATCAAAATCGAAAAAAATTAATAAATATGTGTTGCGCCGCTTAGGAGTGAACAAGATTTATTGAAATTAGGGATGGTGCGGAGAAGAAAGTAGTTTAAAAAAAAAAATCAAAGTAGATCTAATTCGAAAGGAGTAAAGTGGTAACGCTACTGCTAATACAAATGATCTGTTTCTCTTTTCAACTCAACTTACTTATTTGTCTTTTGAATATTTATGTGCGGTCTGTGTCGACATATCTCCAAACAAAAATAAATATTTTAAGGGTATTTTGTAAGTTAATCGTTGTGAACATTTCATTTAATGGTTTTACACAGTTTTTCGACAATTTCGATGGTTTATAGTTTTGAAAAATGAAATTGAAGTTTTGGTAAAATTGAATTCTAGCTACGACGGTTTCGTTGGGAAGAAGTTCCGTTCTGTTGTAGAAGTTGTGTACGCCCATTTCATTCCTCAACCGCTGATACAATCATACAAATACAAATACAATGTATTTGTTTCTTTTTTCAACTCATTTATTTGTACAGTGATTTTTCGTTTGCGGTCGGTCGGTCTTGAGATACCTCTGAATATAAAAATTGTTTGACGAGTATTTTGTCAGCAAAACGTCGTGAAATTTAAAAATAATCGTGGATGAATCCATAAAATCGTGATTTTGAAAAAGTTTTCGGTGATTTTGAGCGCTTAAAGTTGTAAAAAATGAAATCTAAATTTTGTAAAATGCAATTCTTGCAATGGCGTCGGTTTCGTTGGCAAGAGGTTCCGTTTCGTTGTAGTAGTTTTGTATTTGGTGGAACAAGTGAGCATTGGTAATTCTAAAAATAGATCTCCAAATCGTTCGGTATCCGTTTTCCGTAATAAAATAAGGCAAAAGAGTGTTATTTAGTTCATGAAAGTTTTCTTGATGTTCAGTTGAATGCGTTCCAATAATAATTTGAGGAAGGAAAAGAAATAACTGTGCATGTCCGTGTGTATGTGTTTTTGGGTGAGTAGCTTTAAATTTGCAGCTGTTCCGTTTCCGATGATTGATCATTGGATGTCTTTATAGTTCCAATCTTGTTTTGTTCATTTTTTTTCCGGAGAGCAAGATTTTGCTCTGATGATCTTCTGATTTTCTTTGATCTACAGTTGTTTTTTTTTTTAATTTCTAGTGATAAAAGTGAGGCTTGCAAATGAAGCTAAGGATATTGTTAAGTGTTTTTGTGTTGTGTATCTCTGTTAATAAAAGAAGCTGCTACAGTGTATATGTTTTGCTCGTATCACATCGAAAAAGTGTTAATAAATTGTATGTTCCATATTATATGTCGTTAAATGTCATCATGGATTATCAACATACTCTTGGATTACTCTATTACTCTGGCCGAAAAGTCTGCAGCGAAGAGTCGAAGAAAAAGTCGATGGTAAGTCGTTTTGTGATTTTAACAGAAACACAATTAATACACCTGGATTTAGTAGAAAATTCGTATATAAAAAGTATTGTACTTCCATTTAGTGTGAAAAATACTCTTTTCTATTTTTTGTTTCAAAGAGAGGTCAATAGCAGTGCTGTCGTTGCATCAATTTTATGAGTAGGACCTTGAGTATTTTCTACAGTTGAGTAGTATTGACAAACAATGTTGTCTTAATCTTACACTCATTACTGACACACTTCACAAGCGTGAATTTTTTTAACGAAAACCTATGATTTAGAAACTGCAGTGAACATTAAGGACAAGCAAGACAAGAACCGCAGATTTGATACAATTTATGTTAAGTTTTGAAAGCTTAACAAGTACTAGGTACTATTTTCCAGGGATTCATTATCTTTAACATAGGTAAGGAGCCCATTAAGAATCAAGGGGCACGGTAGTGCCCAGACAAGTTCTCTAGCAACTTTTGCACTACATCCTTTTTTACAGGAAACAACTCAGAGCATTTTCCACACCCCTCTAACTTCTACACAACTCATTAGCAGTAAGACTCTTGGAGTTGTGATTTGTGAAGGGCTACATCCTGACCAAATACACATCGGAAGTGAAATAGTTTAACGAGTTGCGTTATATCAAGGAAATTCTGGCCCACCTATAACAAACCAAGGCATGACGTAGCCAGGATTGTTGCTACCTGCACAGGGCATTGGCCCATAAGGGAGTATGCGTAAAATTGGGTATACCACATACCTCCTTCTGCCGTTGCTGTGAGGACTAGGATAAAAAATAAACGGTCCCACACTTTCTCTGCCATTGGCCGGCCTTGGCTAGGAAAAGAGCACTCCACTTAGGTTAAGAATTCTTCAACGGTATTGAGAAACTCTCAGAATTGAAGATCAAAGACATGATCTCATACCTCAATAACACAAATTGGCTTTCTAGAATCTCATGAGGTATGGTATCAAAACGGCGCACTCAGCGCTAGTTGTGTCATACACGGTAGTATGACAGCCATTTCTACCTACCTACCTACCTCTAACTTCTATACCAAAGAAGCAACAAAGTTTCAAACTCACAGTCAAAAAGAAGCACTTCAGTAAATTTCAGATAGTATAGTATTTTCTAAGATACAATGTTCCAAAAATCACGAAAACCGTAACTGACTGACAGACTGATTCACTCACACACTGACAGATCACTTCTAGACCACTTCCCGTTGCCCTAGAAACTTGAAATTTGGCACAGTGATAGGTCATGAAGTACATACAAAAGAAAAAATCGAAAATTTGAAATTTTTCAATCAGGGGCGTGGTAGCCGCCTACTTTTACATTATTAGTTTTAATTATATGGAGCACTTTGTAGTACAGTAGAAACATAAAATTTGGCATACAAGTACAATGTGCAATAGAACAAATAAAATATGAAATTTATGATTTCCACCTAAGGAGGCATGGTACCCGCCCATGTTTTATGAATTAATATCAAAGGGCACGGTAGTGCCCAGCCAAGTTCTAGCACTACTCCCTTTTTACAGGATCGAACTCAAGAACATTTTTAACCCCCTATAACTTTTGAACCCTTAGAGTTAGAAGCGAACCACGTACTAACACCATGAGCACAAAGGCCCTGTGAAAAACATAATTTTGTAGAACCACTACTCCCTGAGATATTGAAGAATAAAAATTTCAAAAACCGTAATTGAATCACTGACTACATTGACTCACTGATCATCAAAATTATGAAGCAGTTCTAACAATAGCAGAATCTTGAAATTTGGTACAATGGTAGGTTGCTCATCCAGGGGGCGTGGTATCTGCCCACTTTCTAAAACTGGTCGTAGGATCATGAAATTCGGAATTCTAATAGAGTTTTGGTTGAATAAAAAGGAAAAATATAAGTAAAATATTTTTGTTTCATTTAGGGGCGTGGTTTCCGCCCACTATCTTAAAACGGTCGTAGGATGTTGAAATTTGGAATTCTTGTAAAGTTTTGGTTGAATAATATGAAAAAAAATTAAGAAAAAATTCTATCTTCATTAAGGGGCGTGGTATCCGCCCACTTTATCAAAATGGTTCAAAATTCTTATAGGGTTTCGATTGAATGTAAGAGATAGGAAAGGATTCATTAAACAGGCGTGGTTTCCGCTATCTTTCTTGAAATGCTCGCAGAATTTTGAGATTCATTATTGCGGTAACCCCTTAAACGAACCCAAGTAAACAAAATCAAAATAATTTGAGTTCTTTTCAGAAACGTGGTAGTGGAGGTGTGTGCGTACTTTGTACGAAAACCATGCCGATAAACTATAAATAAAAGTGTGAGGGATAAACCAACCATAAACGAGCTCTTTCGGACGCCGCCGTGGTAAGGTCCGGCGTATTTCTACATTGCCCTACCAAGCGGCTCTGCATTTACATTTATGTTCTTGGTGTGATATCTTTAACCTCGTACTACAGAATTACCATAAGACCAAAAATTCCATTTCTTCTTGAAAAAAAAAGTAAAATTTCAATAAAATTTTATGCTCACCATTATTATAAGCATTTTCGGCATTTTTGTATTGTAATGAGCCTCTATCATCATCATCGAAATTCTCCTCCGATTGTGATGATTGATATATAAATTCCGTTTCCGATGATGCTGATGAACCTCCACCGCCGCCGCCACCGCCGATGCCTTCCCCAATGCCACCGCCACCACCGCCGATATCAGCTTGTGGTGGTGGTAGTTGTGGTGGTGGTGTAATAACCGTTGCAACTGCCGCCCCTGATGATGCTGCCGATTCTCCATTATGATGATTTGGATTAGTATTAGTATGATGATTTGTATGATGTTTTTGTGAATTTGAAAATGGTTTAGCTGCATTAACTAAATTTAATGGAAGTAATGTTGTGGCAACACATAAACCAATTAAAAATATATAATTTTTTACATTTATCTTATTATTATTGTAATAATTTAATTTATAATTATTATTTAATTTTAACTTTAATTTTGAATTATTATTATTATTATTATTTATATTGGCTGATGCTACTAGTCGTCGACGTTTATTGTTTATTGTTGTTGTTGTTGTTGTTGTTTTTGAATTGTTGTTGATTATAATATTTACATAACGATAAAATTTCGATAACGATGTGATAACTAATAACAACAACATCAACGATAACGTGGTGAATTTCTTTAGCATTTGAATAACAAATAATTTATAATTGTTATTATTTTTTGTTATATTAATTTTATTATTATTATTATTTAATGTAAATATTTGTTGTTGATTTTGGTTTTTATTTTGTTGGTGTTGTTGAATATTACGCAGCGAAGTTTTTCTAACATTATTATCTAAATTTATTATTGTGAATGTGGTATTGTTGTTATTGTTAATTTTATTTTCTGAAATTGTTGTTGTTGTCGTCAGGGAATGATCATCACCAGCGTCATCATCAAATTGCTGAAGCCTTAGTCTACCCCTTCGTCGCCGACGGCTATAATTATTTTTCACATCACCTAACTCTTCGAAATCTTTTGGAGTATTCAAAAACGGCTGTTCTTCGAAATCCAATGAATGCTGTTGTTGATTTTCTATCGTTGTTGTTTGAAAGATTGTTGAAAATGGTTGAATTGCTGAGTTATCGATTGCAACATCAATTGCTGCTGGATACAACATTTTCCACCACATCAACAATGTTGAATTGCAGCTTCGTTTGTCTACAACATTATTGGTTAAATGATCTTTATCGGTGTCGGCTAGGTAGTTTGTCGATTTGTTGTTGGTGAAGAATTGTTGAATTTGTTTTTTGCTTTTAAAGTTATCATTCCGTTTGGTGATTTCATTTTTTGTTGATTTGAATTTTGTTTGCAATTGTTGTTGTTGTTGTTTAGATTGATGATTATCGGTATTCCATTTAGTAGTTATTATATTATCTAGTTGTTCTGGCAACATTGGACCCATAATACGCTCGCTACAAGATCGTTGTTGATATTTTTTTGTTTTGTGTTTTGTTTGGTTTCCTTTTTTGTTTTGATTTGTTTATTTGTTTTTTTTTTCTTCTAAGCGAAACAAGACACGGTTATAGAATTTTAAGATAGATAGTTCCTTTTTTTTTATTTGAAAAAGTATATAGATTAAATATTAAGAGTAGAGAAGAAGAAGAAGATAAAGATGGAAAATGTAAATAAATAGAGAGAAGTTGAAATCGCACTTTTACATTAACTTTTATTTCTTTTCTATTATTTTTTTGTTTTAAATCCGCACTTGGTTAAATTTGTACACTCTATAGATTAAACACCTTCTACTTTTAATATTTTTATGATTAAGAAGTTAAAATAACATAAAGTTAAGGGAAAAACTAGAAGTTAGAAAATACGCAGTAACTTTTCTTATCATTATTTGATTTTTTTTAATAAATTTTTAAGTTGAAATTTGATGATTTTTGGAATTTTCGTTATAATACTTTGGGAGGAAGAAGAAATGGTTAAAAAATAAAGTATTTTACACCATTTTTTATCTTCTTTTGACACTTTTTAACATTTTTTTTTTTGCTAATTAAATTTTATCCGCCATTAATTTTTCTCTTTTAGCTTAGACTCCATATTATCTCGGAGTTGAAATTCCAATTCCAATTTTTCTTTATTACTAGGGATCCATTCCAGATTATATAGAATTTTTCTTTACAAAAGAAAGTTGTTAATTGAATTTATTCACCGTTATTAGAGAGATAAAAATAACGTTGTTAGTCCGCGAAACGCGAACAACTATTATACGGTAATTTTCATCGGGTAGTTAGTTTTGAAAATTCAGGTAAGAAATTATTCGCTGTATCTCTTTCATAATAGAAACTTGGAGACATATTTTTGTCTCTTCTCTCGTTTACTGTTTCTCTTTTGCGCTGAGTTAATTTTTTTTCGCTAAGTTTAAACTATTGCGCGTAGCACAATAGCTCTCTTTTCTCTGCTTTTCCGGGCTCGTGCGTACTGATGATAGTTCTCTTTTTTCTTTGTAAGTCGAAATAGGGAAAGCTTTTTCACCTAGCCATTTAAAGGGTAGGATTTGGTATATTTTCGCTCAGTTTTTGTAGATCCGAAATTAGGTACAAAACACTCTTGCGTAGGTATATGTGTCTGTACACTCTTATAAGTAGGTAGATAGGTATAGAGTTTATTGGTGCATTTGTAGGTACCTTAACTTGTGTTGAGAGTTACGAAAAAGACGAAGAAGAATAAACTCAAAACGGGAGAAGAAAATATATATAGGTTCCTTCGATTTTCCTCACTTTTTTTTTTGTTTTTTTGTATATATATGCCTTTTTCTCTAAATTGTTTTTTTATTTTTTTCTCCCTTTACAAAATTTTTCGAGGATTTGTATTTTTTATATATAAAACCTGCACTTTTGGTTGCGTAACAGATAAATTTTTGTGTTTATGTGGTTAAACTGTTATTTCGTTTTTTGGGATTTCTTTCTTATATATTTTTTTCCATTTTTAATGGAACGTGATTATGTAATATTTTTTTTTATTTATTTTCAACTTTATTTTAGTTTTAAGTGTGTATGTATGAAAAACTTTTTAAAACCATTAACACTTTTTTTCTCTACAAGAAAAAAATATATTTAGTAATATTTATATATAACACTTATATTAATTTTATTTTTTATTTATTTTAAAATTAACACAAACACTCACTATTTCTTTTTAAATTAAAGAAATTTGTTTCTTAAAATAATTACATATTTTTTGTATTTCTTTTGTTGTGCATAGAAAAGTTGCTAGATATTTTAATCACACACCCTTCATCTTATGACTATGATTATATAAAAACATTCTTCCTTATCGCCCTTAACGAAAAAAGGACCACGGATTTTATTTTCTGATTAAAGTACATCCGCATAGATTTTGGTTTTTTGTGTTTTTGAAACTATTAGCGTGTTTTTCTTGAGTAAATGTTTTTTTTTAAGTAAATTTTTATCCTGTTTTATTAGATAACCAACACAAACACTTGGGTTGTTTTATTTTCCTTAAAACTTTGTATGTTTTTTTTTTTTTTTGTAGCTTTAGGAGAGTGTTGTGTCGTATTGTCGGTCCTTTAATCAGAATGGACGCGCACAAACTGGTTGTATTGAGTAAAATGACGGCATGTCCTTATTGGAAGGATCAAAGAAAAAAAAAAACATCAAGAGAAGAGAGAGCTTTTTTTGTCTTTGATTTTCAAGTTTATTTGAAGGTATATGGGGTTGGTAAGTGCCGAAACTATGGTAGAGAAGAAAAAAAACAAGAAAAACAACAAAGTTATAGACTACTTTGGCGAAACCTAGTGAACGAGAAATGATTTTTCGCCGAGTTTGTCCTTTTTGGCCTGAGTTGAAGCTCAGAGAAAATAGGGAAGTAGGTAAATTGAAAAAACATTCTATAATACCGGTGCTAGATAATTTCGCTCGGTGTTTCTTTTACATTTAACTGCCTCTCGTTTTGCGCTTAGTACAATATATTTCGCTCAGAATGGGGGTTCTTTGTTTTTGTTTGATATTTTTATACCAAGAGAAAGAGTACATAATATGTTTTTTTTCGCGCATGGAAGTAGACTAGGTCATAGTAGAATAGGAAACCAAAAAAGGAAAAAAAAACCATACGCGTGTAAAATAGCAGTTGAAAAAAGGTAGGAGCTCGTTTTTCACTTCCTTCATGTATCCTATTCGTCCTAAATACAGAGGAGAAGCAGAAATAAAGCCTAAACGGTGAAAATGAATAAATAAAACAAAGAAACAAACCAAAAAAAATATGTGGAAGGAAAGAAATTCGATTTATAAATAGTAAATCAAAACTGTGTGTGAAATGGTCTTGATACTAACATTACGAAAAAAAAAGCTGTGAAACGACTAATGCTTACCGTTCCGGAGTAGAGAGCTTTGGTGATTTTTTTTTTTTTTTTTTTTTTTATTATTTTGGTTCTTATTATTTTAACTTACCGAATTCGGAGGAAAAGAAACTGGTCCAGTTATCTGGGTTTGTCGACATATTATCTGAAGAAGGAAAGGAAATGCCATTAGTTGCAAGGAAGCTATTGGTAGTAGGAGTAAAAATGATAATAATATGTACCTAATGAGATTGTGTTTTTTTTCTTTGTCAATATTTGGTTTTAATTTGTTTGATTCCTTATCAAGATCAATTTTCGCCAACTCGGTGCGCATATTCGGTTTGCCAACTTAAGTACTTAAAAGCAGAAAAAATGATGTCTTTTTTCCGACGAAATCTTTGCCAACCGCTGATGAATTTTGAGAGTTAATGGCTCAACAGAGAGATATGATACGAATCTAGGTCGTCAGAGGCATATTTCGTTCTAAATGGTTCAAGATTACCTACACAAAAATTCGATCTAGTAAACTTTAAAATATTATGCGAAAAAATAAGGTTTTTAATCCGTCAAAATCTTTGCCATCCCCTAATGAAATTTGACAGTTAATGGCTCAAATGAGGACTAAGTTATGAATCTAGGTCGCCAGAGGGATATTTCGTTCAAAATGTTCCCGGATTACTCCGAAAATCGATTTATAAAGCATTTAAGAAACGAATATTTAGATCAGTCAAAGACCTTGACAGTCGCTGATGAAATTTGACAGTTAATGGCTCAATTGAATAATAAGATACAAATCTAGGTTGCTAGAAGTATATTTCGATGTAAATATTACCGGTTTGCCCGAAAAACCGTCGTTGAAAGCACTTTTGAAATTTGACAGTCAGATAATTGTCTCTACAAAAAGGAAATTTAAAAACACTTAAAAATTAGAAGCAGGCAAGGACTAGCGAACCTAGTAGACCCATCACTAGTTCAAGTTAGTGCTAAAAACTAAAAGTTATTTACTTACTTACGGTGGCGCTACAGTCCGTTTGGACTTGGGCCTTAATCAACAGTCTCCGACAGACAACTCGGTCCCTAGCTAGCTGTCTCCAGTTTTGCACTCCAAGTTGATTGAGGTCCTCTTCCACATGCGTTCGCCACCCGACTCGTGGTATTTCTCTTCTACTTCCCTCGGGAATAATATCGAAAGCTTTCCGGGTCGGAGCATTGATTGAAGGGGTGTCCATCTGCTCTAAATGACCGAGCCATCTGAGTCTCTGGATCTTGACTCTTCTGGCTAGGTCTATGTCATAAATTTCGCTGTTGTTTCTCCTTCTCCATTCCCCATCAATACACACGGGGCCAAAGATGATTCGAAGAGCTTTCCTATTGAAACAGCTTAAGGCACATTATATCCGATTTTATCAGGTCCATGCTTCTGCACCATACAGCAGGACTGGGATGATGAGGGTGTTGTACAATTTTACCTTATTTGCTCGAAAGAGGACTCTTCCACTCAATTGCTTTCTTAGCCCAAAGAAACAGCGATTTGGAAGAGTTATTCTTTGTTTGATCTCGGCACTGGTGTTACTGCCCGTGATAATAGCGGAGACTATGTAGATAATTTCCTCTACTGCCTCGAAGTTGTATGCGTCTATTGTGACGTTCTGTTAGAGCCGTCAGTCGGTGTTTTCCAGGATCTGCCGCAACGTCTAAATTTGGTCGATATGGCTGACTTTCCTGGTCTGAAGCCACGTTGATAAGGCCCCATCAGATTGTTGACGAAAGGCTTCAGACGTTCACATATTATGGCAGAGAGAACGGCTGTTTTACAGCAGTCGGCTTGACCCCAGAGTTAAGGTAATTTGCTACATGGCCTTCATACGGCCGATGACCGTTTATGGCTGTCCAGTGTGGTTCAACGTTGCACCATCTCAAATGGAGAGGATTCAGGTGTTTGAGAGGCAGTGTCTTCGGCACTGTCTTGGTTTGTTTCGGACACCGGAATCTTCTTATGTACATTTCTATTCTAACGAGGTTCTATACAACGAGGCTCGTATCAACAGAATTGACAATTTCGTGATGAAACTTGTTCGGGGTCACATTGCGAGAGCTATGACTTCGACGAATAATTTGATCTTTGGGGCGATGTATCCAAACGACGAATATTTTGATAATGCATGCTTGAGCGGCTTCATATCACCAGAGGCATTCCTCTATTTAGATAGATGCGGTCTGATACAGGACAGATTAACGTTGCCGCTAATCTACACGTCAGGCGAAGAACCGTCGATCGGCGGCTCCTTTGCAGTCGAGACGTCCTCGCACAAGACGGAGCAGAGCTCCTTTGGTTCAGTAGGGCTGTGTCCGAATCGATAGGGTGAAACAGGAGAACCAGTTCTGGTTGCTTCAGTCAGCACTTGACAATGAATAGTAGGGGTGGGGTTTTGAGCTTTGGCTGGCTTACGTACTTGTTTTAGTTAAAGGGTTTTGGGTTTAGGTTTAAGTAGAGTAGGCATGGTGGCACACACATTGACAAAGACACCAAATGGTAAATACAAAATATAAAAAGGAAATAAGAAGAATATAAAAAATAGAAAAACAAAAAATCTATATTCGTTCGTATGAACGCCGTAATCTCTGGAACTACTGGTTCGAATAGTACAATTCTTTTGGTGTTGGATAGTCCATTAATCGAGGAAGGCCTTAGGCTACGTAACATTAAGCTGTGACCAATAGGAGCAAAGAATCAGTGGAAAATGAGGAAAAAACGCGAAAAAATGTTAATTTTTCAGCGTTTGAACGCGTTTATCTCAGTGCTTGCTAAATCAAATTGAACAATTCTTTTAATGTTGAATGGTCCATTTACGGTAGAAGGCTTGAAACTGTATATTATTATGCTGCGACTAATAGGAGCGAAGTGTAGTGAAAAATGTGGATAAGATGGAAAAAAAATATTCATTTTTGAAAGCTTCTGTTGTCTGCTTGAACGTGCTGATCTCAGGAACTACTAAATTAAATCGAACAATTCTTTTTGTGTTGAATAGTTCATTAATTATGGGAGGACTTAGGCTATAATAACAATAGGAATCAGTGGAAACTGTTTAAAAAACGGCAACAAATTATTAAATTTTCTGATTGTTTGCACGCGCTTATCCTAGCAACTCCCAAATAAAATTCTTTTGGTATTGAATAGTCCATTTATCGTGGAAGGGTTTAATCCATAGAGCGTTACGCTTATAAGTTACGAATAATACGAGCAAAGCATCAGTGAAAAGTGTAGGGAAAATTATACATTTATGATGGCTTCGATTTAGAGAGAGTCCACTGTTTTAAAATAACTTTGTAACAAAATACCAATGCGGGAATGATGCACAAATTGAAGAAAGATAAGCTAGAGGCGAACGAAGTCGCGGGCAACTGCTACTAAAAATATATATAAAAACTGAAATAAAAATGATAGAGATTTGCTGCTGTGGTTGTTCTAGTTCGTATAAGTTGTTGTTAGGTAGAATAGGTTTTAGTTATTTTTAAGTTTTATTTTTAAGAATTTAATTTTAAGTAGTATGTAAGAACAAAATAAAAAATGACATGATGTTAGTTTTTTTTTTTTTTTATTTTTCCAACAAAAAACTACTACTATGAAGCTTAGAGCTATGCGATCGCGAAACTTGATTTCGCAGAAGGGCCTCCCATGGTCGACAGGTCGAAGCGGAGTACCAATACCCCACAACGAAGGAGTGTTCCCACCAAGGCACTCCCACCGAGGGACGGCAGCGAATGAATTTCTTCTTTGGAATCAACGGTGGCGTCTCCAGTTCCAGTTAAACCGAACTGCTTGATGAACACCTTTATTGACTACTTCGACTTATTTGAAGCCCAGGCCGTAAAAGGAGCGGTTTTTCCGGCTCTTGCACTTGGAGTCACATCAAGTGCCTGGTACTCCAGGTTAGGGGTTGTGCGTTGGGGTGACTTCCCGACCACGTAGAAAAAATTTTAATTGCGAAGCAACAACAGGGCCCCGGAAACGGACGGATACACTGATGACGACCCAAGCAAATGTACAAAGGACAACGATTTTCGGATATGCACGTGGAATGTTAGGTCCCTTAATAGACCGCGTGCTGCCGAACATTTAGCGGAGACCCTCAACTGCTACAAAGCAGATATTACCGCTATCCAGGAAATGCGATGGGATGGACCGGGCAAAAGAAGGCTGAAAAACTGCGACATCTTCTATGGTAATTGTTAACGAGAGCAACAACAGCGACAATTTGGATGCGGATTCGTCGTGGGAAGCAGACTCAGGCAAAAAGTCTTGAGCTTCAAATGCGTGAGCGAACGCATCACGACAATCCGAATCAAGCCTAATTTCGGCAACATTACCCTAATATGTGCGCATGCCCCACAGAAGAGAGAAAGGACGACACCAAAGACGAGTTCTACGAGCTACTTGACAAAACGTACGAGCAATGTCCTAGCTATGACATTACAATTGTCCTCGGTGATTTTAACGCAAAGCTGGGAAAAGAGGACATCTTTGGTGGAACATCTCCTGATCAATCAACCGTCAACCAGATTGATCACTAGCGATCGACGCACGGAAGGCACTTGTTTAGATGTTCGAACTTTCCGAGGAGCTAACATCGGCTCGGACCTCTACCTCGTCGTAGCCAAGGTAGTCCTACGAATATCCCGACAACGGCAAAAACCAGGAAATGCTGCTAGAAAATTCAACATCTGACGGCTACGATGGCAAGAGATCGCCAGATCCTTCTCTGATCGAGTGTCAAGTAACCTCTTAGGGAGTCCTATACCGCCAACAGCAAATATCGAAGACTAGTGGCAACATTGCCAGAAAGCAGTTAGAAATGCCGCCTGTAATGTACTGGGTTTCACACAGCCACCAAAACGACACCCCTGGTTTGACGAAAACGCAGGCAGGCCAAAGCAGGAAGCATACAAAGCGGCGCTGCATAGAAGGACAAGAGCTGCTCGTGAGCGCAACGAGCAAAAGAGGAGAAAGGAACGCCGGCTTTTCAGGAGAAAAAATAGAGAACATGAGAAGCGTCAGATCGAGGAAGATGAGAGGGCCAACAGCAGGACTGAAGTTCGGAGATTTCATCGAAAGATTAAGCAGCTGGCTCAAGGTCATCGACCAAGAACCGATGCCTGCAGAGATAAACAAGGGAACATCATAGTAGAATCGCAGTCAATGCTGGGGATTTGGAAAGACCACTTCTGTAGATTGTATAACGGCGACGACGAACAAAATACCGCCGTCAGACAGGAGCCTTTCATCGGACACGATGAAAGCCAACAATTGCGTGAACCCGACATAGAAGATATGAAAACCGCAATATCACGACTGAAGTCTAACAAAACCGCTGGAGCAGATGGATTAGCTGCTGAGTTATTCAAACCAGCAGGCGACGAGCTAGATAGGAGCATGCACCAAACCATCTCTAGATATAGTCAGAGGAATGCACGCCCCAAGAATGGAACCTCAGCATTGCTTGCCCGATCCTGAAAAAGAGAGATTCTCTAAACTGCACCAACTACAGAGGAATAAGTCTACTAAACATCGCCTACAAGATCCTCTCTGCCGTAATATGTGAACGTCTGAAGCCTTTCGTCAACAATCTAATTGGAAAGTCAGCCATCGACCAAATTTTCACGTTGCGGCAGACCCTGGAAAAGACCTATGAACTCCAAATCGATACCCAACACCTCTTCATCGATTTTAAGGCCGCGTATGACAGAATCTACAGAGACGAACTGTACAAAGCTATGTCTAGTTTTGGCGTCCCTTCCAAGCTCGTTTGCTTGTGCAAAATGACGATGGAGAACTCACGCTGGACCATCAAGGTTGGGAACGAGCTCACGGAATCTTTCGATGTCAAAAAAGGATTCAGACAAGTCGATGCACTGTCGTGCGATTTCTTTAACATCGTTCTTGAGAAGATAGTGCAGAACTCCAACGTCAACACCAGACGCACTATCTTCCAAAAATCTGTTCAACTTCTCGCGTACACAGCGTGATGTCAATGGCGCCTTCGTGAGAATTGAGACAGAAGCGGCAAAAATGGTTTTTGCGGTAAATGAGGGAAAAACGAAGTATATGCTGTCTTCGAGGAAGGACACCCAACACCGACGGCTCGGACAGAACGTCACAATAGACGCGTATAACTTCGAGGTAGTAGAAGAATTTGTCTACCTAGTCTCCGCTATAAACACGGGCAATAACACCAGCGCCGAGATCAGACGAAGAATAACTCTTGCTAATCGCTGTTTCTTTGGGCTAAGAAAGCAATTGAGTGGAAAAGCCCCCTCTCTAGCAACTAAGGTAAAACTGTACAACACACTCATCATCCCAGTCCTGCTGTATGGTGCAGAAGCATGGACCCTGACAAAATCGGATGAAAGTGCCTTAGGCTGTTTCGAGAGGAAAGTTCTTTGGGTCATCTTTGGCCCCGTGTACATTGAAGGGGAATGGCGAAGAAGATACAACAGCGAACTTTACGGGTTGTACAACGACACGGACCTAGCCAGAAGGGTCAAGGTCCAGAGACAGAGGAAGACCGCGACTCAGGTGGCGCACTCTAGTGGAAGAGGACCTTAATCAACTTGGAGTGCAAAACTGGAGACGACTAGCTAAGAATCGAGCTAGCTGGCGGAGCCTGTTGATTGAGGCCCAAGTCCACAACGAACTTTAGCGCCACCTTAAGTAAGTAAGTAAGTAACAAAAAACAATATAACAAATTTAATAAAATAGTTCATAGGCCGAAAGGCATTACTTTTAAGAAAAGCATAATTACTTAGAGCGCCCGGTTGGCGCCGGTAAGTTAAATATAAGATTTTAGATGATAAGCTAGTTTGAATTCTTGGTCTAGTAATAAGTAGTTTTAAGAGAAAATTAATAAAAAATGAATTTTGAGAAAAAAAAATACGCCAGAGAGGATTTTGTAAGCTGATTCCTCCGTAGTTGGCGTAGTTTAGAGGATCTCCCTCTTTCAGGATGGGGCAAACCGTAATACCCACGCCTCCAGGAATGCGCATCAGTTCACCCTCGAGCCCAACTTCGGTCGTACGGTCATGTTCAGAGAATCGTTCTTTAGCCGTACTACACGGATGTGGAACTGTCTTCCACACTCTGTCTTCCCCAGTCATTGCAATGTGCAGGAATTCAAAGCCACTGTTAACCGACACCTCATCCTTAACCCTCTCCATCTATCCCATTTTCCCTAACGCTCGCACTGTGCACGAGCTCCAGTGCGTGCTTATTATAAAAAAAAAAACAATGCTGAGGTTCCATTCATCGGACATGCATTCTTCCGACCATATTTTGTAGATGATTTGGTGCATCCTCCTCTCTAGATCGTCACCTAATTTGAACAGCTCGGCAACTAGATCAGCTGCTCCAGCGGCTTTTTTGGGTTTCAGCCGTCATATTGCCGTTTTCAAAAGCTACAAATGGCAAGGATGATACTTCTGTCTTTGGCTGAAGTTGTAAGGAATTGAAGGAACTCCAAAGTATTATGACATTTTAGCAAAGACGTTGATTGTAACAGCTTTAATTAACCATGAATTCCACCTTCCTAGTCTCGATCTAAAGGACCACTAATGTATCACTGACATTGCTTTGCAATTTATTTCATCTGCGAATGTGAGTAGTTGGATTAGACTTTTTAAAGGTTATGTTTCTAAAGTGGCGTGAGCTGAGCTCTTAAAAGTTGATATGACAACACAACAGTGCACTCCACCGTTGAATCTCCCTTCCGCTCTGCTACTCCCAAATACTTCCTTTTGGTTTTGAGCTTGAGACATGATCTTCAGCTGAGTTACTACGCACCAGAATTTTTCGAAGGACAAGCAGGCAGAGATTTACTTTTTGAAAAAAAAAAAAACGCTTATCCTTGTTATTATTTATGCAGCGTCTATTCTATGAACATCACCCCCAACTGACAGATATCGGAAACATTAATGTTTGGGGTTTGGCCGCTTTATTAAAAACTCCCTTTTGAATTCCATTTTATTTTTCTCATAGAGTGTATGAGGATTGTCAGAAACAAGTGCAAATATTTGCTCATAAAATTGTTGGATAATCGTCAATAATGTTTAGTTTTCATTTCAAATCCCACCGCACATTTCCATATCTTTTTCCTTTATTTTCGCTCTTCTCGGAGTTTTAATTATCTCTAAACTTCAATTTGGGCTGAATTAAAAAAGGAAGCCAAATAACTTCAAATTTGTACCCTCAAGCTTTGCGCTAAGCAGAGCGATTTAACTTCCAGCTTCCAGGCCTTAAATAAATAAAAAAAAAAGAAAACCGAAATAACAATAAAAGCGGTGGTTTTAATATTTTTTTATTGCCCTTTTCGCTAATCTTAAACCATTAGTTGTCCTCTTTACTTCCCGTTGATGTCTTTCGCTTGGAGGTTTAAAACAGTAAATTTTTGTTTTGTAGATGAACATCTTTCCGCCCGCAAGGACACAACTCAAGCAACTTTGCATGTTCCTTACAATTTGTATTTTTGTTCTCTGTTATAAACTTGATTTACCAGACTCATTGTATCTTAATCACTTCCTCGTTTATGTTGACCTTCTTATTTTAAGTGTTTTGTGTGTGCCAGACCTTCATTTTCTATCTTGCTATTCATTATAAGCTTCCACGACTAACTTCGCTTTGTATTCAGATCAAGCACACACATTACAATCTATGTGATGTCTATCCTAAGCCCATTAAAGTCAACTCGAAATCATGCCAACTGAGTTGTAAAAAAATAAATAAAAATGAAAAAGAGAACAAACGAACCTCGCCATTTTGACATCGAAAACCCCAACGATGTCGTTTCATATTCTACCGTACAATTCACATGTGACCTTTTATGTTGTGCGGACCCATATACAGCCCGGCACTCACAAGTTCAGCGTGTTTTTATCGCTAAACAACAACCCAAAATTTGAATGATCGACATTAATTTCAATGCCCATTTTCTTTTCAATTTAATGAACCACCTCATCCTGCCGCTTCGACATTTCCAAAAAACTACCACACCGGAACTTTTTTGGACGTAGACTTGAGAGAATTGTAGGCCCCCGTATGAACAAAAGAGGCTTTTGTAACGCCCCACCACAACCGCCGCCGCCGCACCGTTGTTGTTGTCCAGGAACACTCTTGTCCTCTTGTCCCTGGAGGCAAAAGTTTTGGCCAAAATTCGAGAATTTTAGTCCGGGTTAGCCGATATCTTGCACACCATCTAATTCAGCTTTTGTTTCGTGTTTTTTTTTTTTTTTTTGTTTCTGATTCTTTTGCCAAAATCATACAAAAGTCGAAATACCAAAGTTCCATGGGCCAAAAAGAAGCAGCCGGCGAGAGTGAAGAAGTATACGAAAATCCAATGCTAATGAAATATCCTTGCTTCGCACGAAAAGGAAATGTTTTTTTTTTCGTGTGTAGAATGAGTGTGTGGTACTTTACTCGTACAGTTTTTTTTTTTTTTTCTTCAATTTGTTGTTTAAGTTGAGTTCTTTTAGTTATTCATAGAGTTCTCACGTCTTAAGATTTTTTATGGTTTTTAATGGATGAGTTATATCTTTGTTCCTATAAACATATATAGGAATGGATTCATGTATGTAAACAATAATACATTGGCAACTGTTCATGTTGTGGCTAAGTGCGTTTTAAAGTCTTTCTTTTTTTTTTCTTAAAAAGTTTATATCGGATGAAGCCCTTTGGTTTTAAAGAGTTTAGGTTCAGATGTAGGTATAGGTTCGCAGAAGTCCTTTCCATGGTCGACAGGTCGGGCTGTTGCGATACTAATTACCCCCCAACGAAATAGTGTTCCCACCAAGGCACTTCCAACGAATGACGGCAGCGAAAGAATTTTTTTTAAGCAACAAAATTGGCGTCCAGTTCCAGTTAGGCCGAAGTACTTGGTGAACACCTTTATACGGGCTACTTCGACGTATTTGAAGCCCAAGCCGTAAAAAGGAGCAGTTTTTCCGGCTCTAGCAATTGGAGTCACATCAAGTGCCTGATACTCCAGTTTGAGGGCTATACGTGCGTCGTCGGGTTGACTTCCCGGCTACGTAGAAAGGCATTTAGCTAGGAGCTACGAAGCAACAACAAGCCATGGAAACGGACGGATATACCGATATACGACTCAAGCAAATATTTTAAGGAAGGGTATGGAGAAGAAGATTCAACAGCGAACTCTACGGGTGGTAAAATGACACGGACCTATAGCCAGAAGGGTCAAGAACCAGAGACTCAGATGGCTCGGCCATTTAAAGAGGATAGACAACAATGCTCCGGCCCGGAAAGCCACTATTCTCGAAGAACGGAGAAGTAGAGCAAGACCGCTAATCAGGTGGAGCACCCAAGGGGAAAAAAACCTCAAATTTAGGTAAGGTTAGGTCGAGGGGTTGACAGTTGATGTCATTACCGTCACAATTAGAACAGTGCAGATCCGGTGAGTACCTACTGCTAATCAATTAATAAAAACCTATGTGTTCAGTTAATCAAGCGATTTGGAGACATTGATGAGGTTCAAGATGTACCTTGAGTACTGGAGAGTTTTTCTGAGTTACGAAGAAATAACTGCCGAGCAATTACTTCCTTTGACGGGAAAGTGCTGGGCAAAGTGATAGAAAGTGTGAAGTGTCTTCATGCATCTCCTCGTCACCGCATCCTCTGCATAGATCATCTGAACTGATTCTCATCTTTTTCTTGTGATATCCTAACAGATTATGTCCGGTGATTATTCTTTCAATAAACCGAAGTAATCTCTTGTTTAATTGCATAATTCTTTCCGTTCTTTGTTTGTTAAAACAGGGCCAAATCTTTCTTGTAGTGCCGCAGTTATCAATAAGATTCCACCTGTTATTGGCTGTAACAGTTCTTCTATTTGAGATTTCCTACTTTAAGTGACAGTGTGGTGTGCTGACTAGCTTAGCTTATGACTTACGTCCAATGATGATGATCCTAATCTTGCTTATGCATCGGCTTTCTCGTTGCCTGACCCAGTAGAATCTAATGTTATGCTGTGCACCATGAACCTTTTCTTCACTCTTCGGGGCAGCATGAAAGAGGCTTTGATTAAACCTCAGTTGAAGTAATCGCTTTTATAGCCACTTGGCTATCAATGTAAACGTTGTATCGACATCATTTATACCTTTAGCTGCTGTTGTCACTGCCAGGCATTCTTGGAAGACACTACTGCAGTCTGGAAGCCTAAGCGAGTCGGTTAAATTGAGTGATTCTGAATAGAAGCCTGCACCTACATCAGTATCCATCTTAGAGCCATCTATATAGATAGCTATTGATGACTCACTGGAGTATGGTATGTCCATCCAAGGGTAGGAGTACCTCAATCAATTTGGAGTGGAAAAATGGGGACACTAGCGCTGGCTGGCAGAGATTGTTGGTTGAGGCTCAAGCTGTTGAAATTTGAGTGCTTCAATAGAGAGATAAGATACGATTCCAGGTCGCCAGATGAATATTTCAGTCTAAATGTTGCCGGACTGCACCAAAAATCGGTTTAGAAAACGCTAAAAAAAAAAAAAAAAACAGGGAAAAAATGAGTTTTTTAATCCGTCAAAATCTTTGGCATCCGCTGACGAAATTTGACAGTTAGTGGCTCGAAAGAGAGATATTATGCGATAGTTGTAACTATTACTGGATTCCAACGATGGGCTATGATGGATGGATCAAGTGCTCAGTCTTCTCTTGCATCTTACCCGCTTTCTCGTCCCGAGATACCACATTGACCGGGAACCCAGCTTAGTCTTACAGTATGCTGCATAACAAGAACCCTTAGCTCTTCGCGACAGCAAGAAACAAGGCTTAACTTGAGTTGATTGGCAGAAATCGCTTTTATTGCGATGATGATGACAGCGTGTGATATCGCCATATGGATATTTGTTTAGCAGGCAAGATCTCGGCTTGGAAGACACTACTATGGTGGAAGCCTGAATGAACTATCAAGGTTAAGGTGTACTGAAAAGAAACCCTACTTAAGGTGGCGCCTTCAGTAAAGACGACAAAAGTCGATTCATTAGTGTAAGAAACACTGTTTTCCTAACTGAGCCCAAGAGCCGATGTTTGCTGTCGATTCTTGTACAAATTAATCTAAGAGGTGAGGTTTAGGATCGCTTTAAGACTCGCAGTTGGGATAATCGTCATCACTGCTGGAGTGCTAATGCATGCCATTCTTTAGATCCCAGTTTAGTTACTTATCTAAGATAACTCCGAGGTATCTCGCTTTTTCTGAAATTTTAAGTGGGGTCTATCAATTTTTGGTATTTTAAAAGAAGGTATCTTCCTCCTAAAAAATCCTATTCAACGTACTGTGTGAGCGTCTTAAACCGTTCCGCAACACAATTATCGGCACGTACCAGTACCTGGCTTTGGGCCAGGCAGAACAACGATAGACAAAATATTAACACTGCGGCAGATCCTGGAAAAGACCAACGAATTTCAAGTCGAAACCACCATCTTTTCATCGACTTTAAGGCTGCGTATGATAGCATCTACCGCTATGAGCTTATGATGGCGATGTCTGAATTCGGGATCCCGAACAAACTGATCCAGCTGTGCCGCATCACGCTTAACAATACGCAGTGCAGTGTGCGAATGGGTAACAGCTCATCCGAGTTATTCCAAACATGCGCAGGGTTTAGACAAGGAAATGCGTTGTCATATGACTTCTTCAACATAGTCCTGGAGCAGATAGTGCGCAAGACAGGTGTGAGCAGGGAAAACACTATCTTCAACAAGTCCACCCAGCTCCTAGGTTATGCGGACGTCATTCACATCATCGGTCGATCCAAGAGACCTGTCCTTGAGGCCTTCACAGCGATTGAAGGACGGGCGAAACTCGTTGGTCTTGATGTGAATGAGGACAAAACAAAGTACATGGTATCAACAAACAAAGCAACATGTGTCCATCGCTTAAGACAAAACGTCACTGGTGGTAGTAGAAATTTCGAGGTAGTTAAGGAGTTCACCTACCTTGGAACAAACATCAATCCCATAAATGACACCTTTGTGGAGATCCGAAGAAGAATTACACTAGCAAACTGCTGCTGCTTCTGGTTGGCCAAACAACTTTGGTTTTACCAGTTCTACTCTACGGCGCTGAGTGCTGGACGAAAAGTAAAAAAGGGGAATTGATACTGGGCACTTTCGAGAGAAAAATTCTTTGACGGATTTTCGGTCCCGTATGCGACGATGGCGAATGGAGAAGAAGGTTCAACCGAGAACTGTATGAGCTGTACCAAGATGTGGATGTAGTCCAGAAGGCCAAGAAAAGACGACTACATTGGCTCGGCCACATCAAGCGAATGGATGATAACGCTTAAGCCAAGAAAGTCTTATCATCCCAGCCCCCAGGTTCGAGACGACAAGGAAGATCGAACCTACGGTACAAGGGTCAAGTGACTGCGGATGCCAGACCGCTTGGTTTCGGCGACTGGAGAGTGCATGCGAGGGACCGTTCACGATGAAAGGCTGCAGTATCTTAGGCTGAGATCTTTCATGGATTGTGAGCTGAGTGAACAAACAACAATCTTCCTTCTACTGGTGAAAAGTACCAGTTCTGTTTTGAGGGGGTTTACATGTTTGCATGTTCGTGTTCTTGATGAAAATGTTGATTTTACTGAATAATGCAGCAGATTACCTTAATTACGTCCATAATTTGATTCTGATTCTTCATAAAAGCGCATGTCTTCACATTTTCAACAGATAACCAAAATTGGAATTCTTCTTCTTATGACCAATGTTAAAATTTCTTCAAATCCTTCCTTGTCCTATGAGAGAACTTTTGAAAATCCTCAATTGTGCACAATAGTCTGCAATACCTAGCATACTTGCACGAGTAACGGGCGATCCTTCTCATATGTGTCCATCTAAAGCCATTAATGTCCCTTGGTATATATCCTGTTGTCCTGTGTTTATGAGAACGTACAAACGTTCTGTATTGTCACTCATTTGTTATGTTTTGTTTCTATAAGGTTGCCCTCTCTCTGTAAGTAGGTGAAAGTTGAGGGCTGCGGGCAAGAGGGATTTCGACAAATAGATAAACAATCTGTGTGCACTTTAATTAGAGGATTTTTTTTTTTTTTAGTTTGGAGAAGGATTGCAATCCGTTTCTTTTATGATTTTTGTCTTTAAGTTTTAACTGTGCAATGCTATAAGACGATGATGACGGAAGGATTTGTATTTGTTTTTTTTTGTTTTTTGCATTGCTAGCATAGTTCGCAAAGGATACACTCATACTTATATGAAAGTTGAATTCAGGGACAAGCATATATGCGATTGTTGGAGGAGGATTTGTGGGTTCTGTTTTATTTCAGTTTCAATTGCAGTATTAGTAAAAAGGACGAACGCTGACAACGGCACACGATAAAAACAGAAAAAAATAAATACACCCAAAAGCACGTGGTAAAGGGTTTGCTATTTGAATTGTTTCTTTTCAAGATGGGTATTTTTTTGTTTGTTTTTGTATTTTAGTCCTGAAAGGATGTGTGATGAACTTAAAAAAAAGAAAGTTGAATGTGTGATAGTTACGTAAATCCATGTACTTGTAACCGTGATCCGTTTCAAGGGTATTACACATGCGAGCAGGAGGGATATAGAATAATGTAAATGCAAATTGCAAGCTGAGAGTTGTGTAGTGTGGCTTGATTGTGGATTGTTAAGGTCTTTTTTTTGTGTATAATTCGCTGGAACATCTGTTCAAATGCAGTCAAGAATATGGTATGCAATATATCTCTGATGGTGTGCAAGTATTTCTCCTCGAATATAAAGTTTATTTTTGATTTTTATTTGGCCATGCAATAAAAAGCTTCCTCCATCACTCAAAAGTAGTAAAAACGTATTAAAAAAAAACACACATATTTGTTTTGTAGTAAGTGCAATGTTTGAGTGGTTGAGTTGTATGAATGTCTATGGACGACAGAGCGAGCAGAATTCCTTATTGTTTATTTGATTGATGGTGGAAATATTTGTTTTTGCT
Source organism: Sphaerophoria rueppellii (assembly GCA_920937365.1). NCBI lineage: Eukaryota > Metazoa > Arthropoda > Insecta > Diptera > Syrphidae > Sphaerophoria > Sphaerophoria rueppellii. The sequence continues at coordinate 6,983,755 of CAKKXW010000005.1, forward strand.
TTTTATTTTGTAAAAATATATAAAGATGAATGAGTCTCAATCGCAATATTTTTTATTCCTGAAATAAAGTTTTCAGGAAGTAAAAGCACTTCAATAATAACTTTACTGTTCAACTATTGTCAAACTTTGTTTATTTCTAAGGTGTTTTCCAATAAAAGGTGATTTTGATATTCAAAGAAAAATGGCATTTTTTGAGACAAATGATCGGATGTTTTTTTTTTATTATAAAGAGTAAGGTATGCCGTTTATAACACAACATGAGCCAAATGACCGCAACGACCACGCTTACAGGGCCATATCCTCTTCATGAAATTTTCCATAACCAAATCGCAAAGTGGCTACTCTATGTCCTCGATAGCCTCACGAAATCTATCTTTGAGGTCCTGAATCGACGCTGGGCTGTTGGCATAGACCTAATCTTTCACGTGTCCCCAAAGGAAGAAGTCGCTAGGTGTTAAATCACAAGATTTCGGTGGCCAATTGTGATCACCTCTTCAAGAGATAACAGGTTCCGGAAACTTTTCCCGTAAAAGATCGATGGTTTCATTGCTTGTGTGGCACGTAGCGCCGTCTTGTTGAAAGTAAACGTTGTCCAGATCAATAGCATCCAATCCGGCCATAAAAAATCATTAATTATCTCTCAATAGCGCAATCCATTGACCGTAACTGTTGCTCCGGCCTCATTTCCGAAAAAGTAAGGTCCAATGATCCGCCGGACCATAAACCGCACTAAACAGTCACGCGTTGAAGATGGAGAGTTTTTCAAAAATAACTCTTGGGTTTTCCGAGCCCCAGATGCGACAGTTTTGCTTGTTGACGTAGCCTCCGAGGTGGAAATGGGCCTCAACAGTCAAGATGATCTTTCGATGAAATTCCGGATCATTTGCACGCATTTCAAGGACCCAATCAGCAAAGACATGACGTTGTTCTTGTGTTAACTGAACTTAATACGCCTTTAGACCCAAGTCTTTATGCAAAATACGGTGTAACGACGTTTGTCGAATGCCTAATTTCAAAGAACGACGAGGAATGGACAAACCTGGGTTTTCTTCAATACTTTGGGCTACAACAGCAATATTCTCACTTGTTCTTGAGCAACGTCCACGGGTTTTATTCTTCACATCACTAACTTGTCCCAACAGCTCGAATTTGTCCACCAATTTCTGTATTGCGGTCCGACAAGGTGCTCCACGACGACCCAAAAATGTTTTAGTCTTCCGAACCATCTCTGCCAAATTTTCACCATTTTTATGGTGAATGTTTATTAATAATTCATGGACTGTATTTTCAATTGTCTTAATATGTTTAAATAGTTGTAGTTTATGCCGAATTCGTCAATTAAAAAATGTTTGTTCAAATTTCAATATAATCATTTAATAAGATTTTTGTAAGGTGATACTTATAATGTGTTGTGTGCTCCGTGATGGTCCAAAATGAAAAGAGCAGATCTTAACAAAATTACAATAGAATTTACAAAAGCGAAAAAAGAGCACAAAGCAAAATTAACGATCAAAACAAGTTACAGTTCATTTTCGGAGTAACATACTCTCTTGTTTGCAATTAAATTGAGTGCATTAAAAAGTAAAGTTAAAGTTAAGAATTCATAGGGTATAGTTTTATATGTTGGGCACTTTGTGCACTTAGTCTCAAACAGTGAATTTTAATAATCAATTAGTTTCTACTTGTCAAATGTCAAAAAATGACAGCTTCAAAAGTGACAGCTACCGAAATAGCGGGCTATTCAAAGTAACACCTCTTATTGGAAACCCTTTATATAAACCCGGATATTACACTGGCTATAAGGAAGTTGAGCGGTCAAGCTAGGAAACGCCTACAAGTTCTTTCAGAACTCTTGCAAAATACCTTAAAGAGGCTCCACTCTTTCTTTTTTTCTTCCACTCAAAATTAACCAATTTTCATAAACTCTCAACCGATTTTCTATTCGAAAACACAACATAAACGTCATTAACTTCATCTTTGTTCCTGTCAAATAATTTTCAAAACAAGCGCCATTTTTAAACATCAAAAATCCCACCACATAATTAATTTGCTCCTCCTGCTCACAAATCCCAATATACACACATATTTCCTTAGTTGGTACACGCATACACAATACATTCTCAATATCCATCAATATCGAGCCATCAACCAGAAACAATCATGAAGAAAAAGAAATGATCAGGATCACTCAAACACCTTGCATTGCATCTCTCAATTGCAATGAGAAGTGAGAACGAGAGCTAAGCTGCGCGCGCAAAAACCTACCTCACTCGATACTCGAACCAACATGCCAATGGGTTAGTGCAGTTGAATTAGCTTCTTTCTTTCTTTCACCACCGGACACTGAGACTGAATGCTGTGTGAGAGTGAGTTGAGTATTTGAGTGTGGCTTAAGAAAAGCTTCACTTTTTCTTGCAAAAATTGGTAAATTGGCTCAAACCAATAATTCGACGGGATGTTGGTTCCAGTAGTTGTGCGGGCAAGTTAAATCGTGAAATTGTATCTTAAGAAATTTTTAACGCGTATTTTTTTCTCGATAAGTGAAATAAATTAAATATTTGAAAGTGTTTTGCTACAAATTCATTGTGTGACTGTTTTTTTTAGTGAAAAAGTGGCTAAAATTTAATTGAATTTTCTTTTCGAATAAAATTATCGACTCAGTGTGATTCTTGTATTGCTTTGAACAAAATGGCCGTCAAAATTCAGGATTTTTTTTGCAAATTCTCAAAGAAAATAGTACAGGTGAGTGTTTTCAACTTATTTTTGATAAAAATCGAGGAAAATATAAACAAAATTGAAAGAAGAGTGCCAGTGGAAAAAAAAAATCGAGAGACGCCATTTTGATTTTTGTTTGGAAGCCATATTTGCAACTGGTTTCTAATAATGATGGAGGACAGTTATAACTGCTAGTTTTGCTTTAAAATTAGAACATATTTAAGGCGGATAATATTTTTCAGCGAATGAGAATGATTTTGTTGAGGTTTTCTAGCGGACCGCTGGACCTCCATTTCATATTTTCTGACAGGTGAGAGAACGGGTGTGTTTATTTTTTATATTAATTTAGCTTTAAGTTATACTACGACGTAATTGCTTCAAGACTAAATGGCTGTCTAAGTTAGACCTTAAGGCTTCTCTGTCTATTTTTTTGCTATCTTGCTGAAAAGACAAGGAAATTGTTGGGATGAAAATCTAAGCGATATTTGATTTCAGTATGGAATATGGAACTATTTTATTGCTATCATTATTCACTAGTATTATTACTACTATTTTATTATTTTTTTGTATTTATTATTTTTATTTATTTTCAACGCCTAATGGCACAAATGCATGTCGAGTTATATTCTATATGTACTATTTGGCCACCACTTCTTTCTGTTTTGTTAATTTTTCTTCTCCTTTTTGCAATATTTAGTTCTAGACGAAAGTGCGAAGGGTCGATCGCTAGCTACGAAGTGCTTTAGTTACCCTAATAAGGCTAAAAGTTAGCAACTGGGCTACAAGGTGTGGCCTGGGTGTAAATCAAAGCAAAACTGAACTGATGCTCTTCGCTACCAAAAAAAAAGTATCCCCCTTCACCCTACCTCGCCTCAACGTTGAAACTCTTTCCTTGTCTTCCAGCGCTAGATATTTGGGAGTAATACTTGACCCAACGTTAAACTGGAAACTTAATATCGAAGAAATGGTCAAGAAAGCTAGCATTGCTTTCTATGCCTGCAGTAAAACTTTTGGCAAAAAGTGGGGTTCGCAATCGAAGATAATCTTGTGGACGTATACAGCCTTGGTCCGTCCAATCTTGACCTAGGGTTCGATTGTTTGGTGGCCCGCATTTAGCAAAGCCCACAATATAACTTAATTAAAAATGGTTCAGAGAACAGCTAGTGTTAGCTCTACTGGAGCCTTGCGTTCATGTCCATTGAACGCCCTTAACGTTTTTCTTTACCTGTTACCAATAGACCTGCATATCCAATATCTAGTATCTTGCAGCGCGTTGAGCTTGAGACTTAGGGAATCGAATAGTTGGTATTCTAAGCCCTGTGGCCACAGTAATATTACTAACTTCATCCTAGCGGACATCTTTTCGATAAAAACGGACTACTGCACTCCAACTGTGGACCTCAGTGCGGATTTTAAAGTTATCATTCCATCTCGAAAGGAATGGGATGATGACTTAGTGACGAGAGGCTTCGACACAGCTATTTTCACTGACGGCTCAAAGATGGAGTGTGGGGTTGGTGCAGGAATTATCTCTGAGTCTTTAAATGTCTCCTGGTCTTTGCGACTTCCTGACTTTGCTAGTGTCTTTCAGGCTGAACTACTCGCGATTAAGGAAGCATGCATGAAACTTGATCCAAATTAAAACCGCAATACAGCTATTTTTTCGGACAGTCAAGCGGCTATTCAAGCGATTGGCTGGTCCACTTCATCCTCCAAATTAGTTCAACAATGCCGAAGTGAGTTAGCGAGCATGAACATTGGACTCAAGATCACTTTTTGGATTCCGGGTCATAGTGGCTTTGAGGGCAATGAACGAAATGACGAGCTGGCCAGGCAAGGATCCGCCTTTCATAGTTCACTCGCGGAAAGAGTCAACATTCCTCTTGGTGCTATATGAAGGGCAAGATCTTCTCAATGTTCCTTGCTGAATCAAACCTCAAGTGGAGTAGCCTAACCAACTGTATCATATCTAGATATGGCCCACCTACAATAATTCCCGTACTCATAACTGTATTTGCAGACCCAGGCAAGACATAGCCAGGGTCGTTGCTACGTGCACCGGAAACGGTTCTGTTACAGAACAGGCATCTAAGCTAGGCATCCCCCACAATACTTTTTGTCGTAGTTGTAGGGACAAGCGAGAAGAGGAAACTGTTCTTCACTTCTTGTGCAAGTGCTCTGCCCTAGCCAAAACATTGGAAACGTCCTTCTTCAAGGACCTTAAGGAGCTTTCCGAACTGAAGATCAAAGATTTTATCTCCTTTATAAACGCAACAAAGTGGATTTGATGCGTATTTTTAACTAATTGTTTCAGTTCATCTTCGAACTTGAGATCGCCAGCTAGCCCACTCAAAACTCACTTCATCTTTTAGTTGGCATGTGTACATACGTACCAAAAATTTGTTTATGGTCCCACTAAAAACGTACCTAAATGATACGGCACTGTCTTTTGAAAAACCTTTGTAACTGGTCTTGGTTATTGTCTAGTGGCTCTTCGAGGTCTTTCAACTTGCCAGCTGCGGAACTCCTTTCTTTCTATTAGGACTAAGTGTTGTGTTTTCTTTTTCTAACTTCCTGGTCGAATTTAAATGTTAATGCTCGTGTTTTTAACTAAACAGCACTTAGGTATATCTGTAGATCTTTCATTAACAGTTTCTCAAATCAAAATAATTGAAACGCAATTTTGATGTAAAATAAAAAATTTTAGCAAATACAAAATTCTACAACCAACATTTTCATCTTTTCTATTATTAGAGTATCAAGTAAAATAAATTAAGTGCTGGATATCGCCACGACTGAGGACGACTTGTAGAACTTTAAAGTAAGAATTTCTATTCCACATTCAAACTCCAATAATTTTGCCTTTTTTCAAACACCTAAAGCTCCCTGAATTCAAAACACTTGCTGGACAATGCGCTGAGGGGTCATAGTCACTGACCGCGTATCGCGAGACATCACACTCCCTGACCCCGATCCATCTGATCCCAAGGTTCACTGTTCTCATAGCTATCTGCCTTCCGAAATCATTTGACTAACGAACTACACCAACTGATTTGAAATTTTGAAGTGTCAAGTTTTTCTTGTTTTAATCGATTCGTCAAAATTTTTAGTATTGGATATGAGTATTTCATGCCTCAACCGAGCGCAAGGATACAACTCAGAGTTCATTACAAAACCAACAAGGACCTACGAAAACTCGTTCAGAGTTGACAACCCAAATAACAAAACTCATTCAGAGTTGACTACCCAAATAACAGAACTCGTTCAGAGTTTTCAGTTCAGCAGAAAATTAAGAGCAAAAAACAGAACAAACTCGTTCAGGGTTTGCAACATTATAGGCGAAGAAGAACTTGACACCTCATCATTTCACATTACCCGTTTAAATCTGAAAAAAGGTCCTTCCTGGCACAAGCCGAAGTCTTCAAATGTTTTCTTTGAACTTTAAAATTAATGAGACCGGACAAACAAAGGCTGACTCCAAGCACTTATTATTTTTTTCTTGAGTTCTTAACCTTTACGTATGAACTCCTCGGTGGACACTTGATTAGCATAGTTTAGTTGAAATAATGCTAGGTTTCGGCGGCGAAGGACTTTGGCTCAATAGTGATAGTGACCTGTTTCGTTGCCTTGTTAGTTTTTGTCAAGCGTCGAAGTTTCTTTCACGAAACATCACACTCTTGATCCCCGGACCATTTGATCTTTTAAGTACTTTTATTTAAAGCTTAATTATGTAAGGCAAATGGAGAAATAGATCCGATCCATTGTGGTTGTAGTCATTGAACTATTTCCATTTTCCACCCCTATAATTTATATTGTCGATCTCACTGACTGTTTTGCTGGTTCACATCATTCAGTTGTGAATTATCAAGTAGTGCAGTCAGTGGCGGATTAGGCCACTATATTGGAAATACCTCGTAATATTTTTGACTGAAACTGCTGTACCGCGTGGTTTTAAGAGTTGGCGAACCGAGTTGTCAAGTCGGATACCGAGCTGAGTTATCAAACCGAGTTGAATCTCTAAGTGGAATTGCTCAGAACCGATTTTTATCTCAACATAAGTGATAAGTGCGATGCGAGGTCATAAGTTTTCTTCCTTAACAATGACGTATGAAAGAGCATTATGTGCCACTTCATCAAATCACTGGGCCCTTTGAACCCTCGCGCCCCTAGGCACATGCCTACTTTGCCTTAAGGATAATATGCCACTGAGTGCAGTTGTGTTTCGTTCGAGTATTAACTATTAAAAAAATAAGAACAAATAATGAAGGCGTGAGTTTTGCTCGCCGAATTGATTTAGTAGAAGTAGATTGAAGTAGAAATTATATCTATTCTTCAAACACAAACAATGGTGTAAGATCCATCACGTAGCGCTCGTAAAATATCTTCGATCGTGTGCATGCTGGTCTCCTACTCCTTGTTTGTTTTTATTTACGAGCATTGGAATTAAAACCTTTACATGACGGGCTTAAGAACAAAAAATTAACGTATGTGTGTAGGTCTCCTTACTTACTTACTTGAGGAGGCGCTACAGTCCGTGTTGGACTTGAGCCTCAATCAACAGTCTCCGGCAGCTAACTTGGTCCTTAGCTAGCTGTCTCCATTTTTGCACTCCAAGTTGATTGAGGTCCTCTTCTACTTGAGTGCACCACCTGAGTCGTGGTCTTCCTCTCCTCCTACGTCCCTCGGGGTAGTGTCGAAGGCTTTTCGGGCGAGAACATTGGAGTCCATCCGCTCTAAATGACCGAGTCATCTGAGTCTCTGGACCTTGACCCTTCTGGCTAGGTCCACGTCGTTGTACAACCCGTAAAGTTCGCTGTTATATCTTCTTCGCCATTCAACTTCAATGCACACGGGGCCAAAGATGACCCGAAGAACTTTCCTCTCGAAACAGCCCAAGGCACCATACAGAAGGACTGGGATGATGAGTGTGTTGTACAATTTTACCTTAGTTGCTCGAGAAAAGGCTTTTCCACTCCATTGCTTTCTTAGCCCAAGGAAGCAGCGATTATCAAGAGTTATTCATCGTCTGATCTCGGCGCTGGTGTTTTGCCCGTGTTTATAGCGGAGCGTAGGTAGATAAATTCCTCGACTACCTCGAAGTTGTATGCGTCTATTGTGACTTTCTTTCCGTCCACCCAACACCGACGTGTCCTTCCTTTAAGACAGAATATACTTCATTTTTCCCTCATTTACCGCTAAACCCATTTTTTACCGCTTCTGTCTCAATTCTCACAGAGCGCCATTGACATCACGCTGTGTTCTTCCCATCATATCAATATCATCGGCGGCGAACGCGAGAAGTTGAACAGATTTTTGGAAGATAGAGCCTCTGGTGTTGACGGTGGAGTTCTGCACTATCTTCTCGAGAACGATGTTTTAGAAATTGCACGACAGTGCATCGCCTTGTCTGAATCCATTTTTGACGTCGAAAGATTCCGCAAGCTTGTTGCCAACCTTGAAGGAGCAGCGTGAGTTCTCCATCGTCATTTTGCACAAGCGAACGAGCTTGGCAGGGATGCCAAAACTAGACATAGCTTTATACAGTTCGTCTCTGTAGATGCTGTCATATGCGGCCTTAAAATCGATGAAAAGGTGGGGGGTATCGATTTGGAGTTCATAGGTCTTTTTTCCAGGATCTGCCGCAACGTTTAAATTTGGTCGATAGTTGACTCTCCTGGCCTGAAGCCACATTGATAAAGACCAATCAGATTATTGACGAAAGGCTTCAGACGTTCACGTATTACCGCAGAGAAAATTTTTTAGGCGATTTTAAGCAGACTTATTTCTCTGTAGTTGGTGCAGTTTAGAGGATCTCCTTTTTTCAGGATCGGGCAAACAATGCTGAGGTTTCATTCATCGGGCATGCATTCCTCTGACCATATCTTACAGATGATTTGGTGCATGCTCCTATCTAGCTCGTAGCCTTCTGCTTTAAGTAATGTTTATCTCTGCAGGCATCGGTTCTTGCTCGATGACCTTGAGCCAGCTGTTAAACCTCCGAACTTCAATCCTGCTGTTGGCTCTCTCAACATCCTCGATGTGACGCTTCTCATGCTCTCTCTTTTTTCTCCTGAGAAGCCGGCGTTCCTCTCTCCTCCTACGCTCGTAGAGCTCACGAGCAGCTCTTGTCCTTCTATGCAGCTCCGTTTTGTATGCCTCCTGCTTGGCTACATGGGCCTGCCTGCATTCTTCGTCAAACCAGGGGTTTCGTTTTGGTGGCTGTGTGAAACCCAGCACATTAGAGGCGGCATCTCTAACTGCTTTCTGGCAATGTTGCCACTGGTCTTCGATACTTGATGTTGGCGGTTAGGGCTCCTTAAGAGGTTACTTGACACTCGATCAGAGAAGGATATGGTAATTTCTTGCGATTGTAGCCGTCCAACGTCAAATTTTCTTGCAGAATTCCCTTGTTTTGTCCATTGTCGGGATATTCGTAGCACTACCTTGGCTACGACGAGGTAGTGGTCCGAGTCAATGTTAGCTCCTAGGAATCAATCTGGTTGACGGTTGATTGATCAGGAGATCTTCATGTACCTTTATGGATGTTGAGATGAGGGAACCAGGTGCTTGCTACCACAACATTTCGCCCCGCAGCAAAATCGATCAGCCTGAATCCGTTATCGGAAGTGGTGTCTTGCAGGCTGTGCTTTCCGACTGTTCCACCAAAGACGTCATCTTTTCCCAGCCTTGCCTTAAAATCGCCGAGGACAATTTTAATGTCATAGCTAGGACTTGTCTTTGGTGTCGTCTTTTTTTGTCCTCTGTGGGGGCATGTAGACATATTAGGCTAATGTTGCCGAATTAAGCCTTGATTCGGATTGTCCTGATGCGTTCGCTCACACATTTGAAACTCAAGACTATTGCCAAGGAGTCGCTGTTGTTGTTCTGGGTAACAATCACTATAGTAGATGTCGCAGTTTCTCATCCTCCTTTTGTGTAAGTCTCCTGGCTTATGTATGTGTAAGTCTCCTGGCTTATGTATTTACAAGCATTGGTGTAAGATATCCTTCACATGACGATCGATAGAGAAGATCGTGTGTGTTTAGGTCTCCTGGCTTCACATTGAGCATTAGTGTAAATCCATCAGTTTAAATATATTGGATGGACGCCTTGCTCTGGAGAATCGTTAACAATACATTTATTTTTGCTATTGCGGTAGCAGTAGTTCCAATAGGAAAAGACTTTCATAGAGTTTGAAAGTCGGGGAATGTGCCATTTTGCGTTTCCTGTTACTATTGAAATGAAAAAGTTTTCAGTTTCATAAATTTGAATAAAAAGAACACAAAAAAAAGAAAACCTGTTATTTTCATTTTATTTTCTTCTTATAATTATGGGTAAATCCATACATAGTTTTTTTATCGCAAATAGAACCACTTTAAATTTTTTTCCTTGAATTGATTCTTTTCAGCTTAGATATTTATTTGTCCTCTTTCCGCAAGTCCTCTCGTTTCCGATGACGCACAGGGGTCTTTAAAAGAACCAGCCTCAATTTTTTCCTCTTGCCTTCAATACAACTATCAGCACTCAATGAGCATCTAAACCATTGTCGAAATTTTGTTCCTATTAGAAGCCATAAGATCCCCCATCATCCAATTGTATCCAATTTGCCAAAATCTCCATTACGTATTGTTATTTTTGTTCCATTTATTCTCCGATATGCAATTAATTCCAATCTTATTGGTATACCTACAATACCGCGAGATTCACTTCAAAAGGACCACAACGTTCAACCTCACGAAGCAATATTATACACAAAACCGAAATGTTGTGTGTATAGTCGTCATCCCTCGAGTGTTATAAATGACTTCATTCCAATCCACTAGAGTACAAGGATAAAAGAATTTCACTATAAATACGTTAGGACGTATTGCAGAAATTCCTCTCCATTTCCTTCTCGCTCTTTCTTTCCTCTTCGTTGTTTTTTTTTTTGTTGGTTTTCTTTACTCTTCACTCAATGACAACGACTACGACAACAACGACGTTTCCTACACAATGAAATTTATCATTAAAAATAAAAAGACAAAAAAAAACAACAACCGTATATTAAATGTAGGTTTTGTGTTCCACCTCTCTTAAACCAACCACCCACCATTGCCACATCTTATCCTTCGCCAAATCAAGTTCCGAAAAGTCCTTGTCCTCCTCTCATTCAGAACATGTTGGGATAACCTAAAATAGAATTTCAGCCGACTGCACAAGAATGAATATAATCGACACACAGCGAGTAAAAAAGCAGATGAAACTCCTTAATTTCAAGCCTAAGGACTTTCAACTACCTTCCTGATATAGAGAACAGCAAGAGCACATTCAATATAGGTTGGTATCTAACAAAAAAAGTAGGTACGACAAGCAACCAGAAAAATCCATCCAGCCAGCCAGCAATGCCGGAAAAAAGGACACAAACTTTTGACAAAAATGTTTGACACATAAAAACCCAATTTTGTATCTAGGATACACAAGCAAAACGCCGGCGCATTAGTTGAGTTCTTACTATTCGAATTATGACCAGAAAAAGCAAAAAAATAGCGAACGACACGACACACAAAGTAGGAGAGTAGTTCATAAACAGGAGTGCCTTGTATTTTGAAGAGGATTTCGAATGATTTTCTTGAAAGTTAAAGTAGACAGCATTAAGTTTTTAACTTTTTTTTTTGCTGCTTTCTTTAACTAGGACTTTAGATGAGTGATAACAGGCTTATCATATTCGAGATGACATTTTTAAAGTACTAAAAGCTTTCAAGAGAGAACTTATTGAAATTTGAGAAATTTGCTTGGGGGGTTTAAACTGTTATCGGGCATGTGAGAAAACGTTGAGCTTTTTTTCAACTTTGTTTAATTTTTGTTGTTAAACAGACACATGAGCTGAGCATATTTAACTAAATTTTATGCTTCCATGTTCCACATTCAATCATATGGCGCAAAATCTCTCTCTCTCTCTCTCTCTCTCTCTCTCTCTCTCTCTCTCTTTTCTCCCTCTCTCACTCTCCCTCTCTTCCTCTCTTATCGCTCTTACGAAAACATTTTTTTAAATTTAAATGATATTTTATTATGTTTTTGACTAAGCAATTAGGATTACCGATGATAACATTTCCTGAGCTTTTTTAAGGTACCCCTTAGAACTTTTTTCATAGAGGTCACTCACCAAGCTATCATCCAACAAGCGTCTTCAGCTATAGCTTGGGCCTTAGGTGGCTATGTCTACCCCTGGCTTGGCTAAATCAGCGATTTAGTGCGTGAAAACTTACACACCAAATCGGTTGAGGTCTTCTTCCCCTGTTTTATACTTCTGTTCCTTCTGCCCGGTACTTCCGGAGGTAAAATCATGGACCTGGAAATTTAGAAAGGAAACATGTTTCCAAGTACATATTTCCCGGTAAGTGAACGTGCTGACCTATACCTTCTTGCGGTGCCTCTGAGAGGTTCTTGTCAATTTATTGGCATGAACCTGCGGACGTAGGCAGCTTTAGTCTTATGGAATTGACGGATTGAAGCAGGACGTATGATGAAGATTAATGCGATCCTTAAAAGATAATATATCTAAGTATATATATTAAATGAGGAAATACGATCAACGAGTATCGAATGTGGATAAACGTTAATGAAATTAGACACCCTGTTGGGTATGTCCCTTGATTGGCTGGTTCATCCCTTCGATCAATGTGGATATATACTTGACAGAGGGTGAGCGGTGTCCCTTATCCGCCAGTTGGATAAAAGCTGCAAAACAAACAAAAGATCACAAAAAACAATGATGTATAACGAATGGTTATATCAAACTAAAGGAGCAATACGGTACCGCGGGTAGTGAGGATTTGCCACCTAACTAGTGGGATGGACCTTCGCGGGGGTTGTGGTTGTCTGAGTTTGGCCTCAGCTGCTATTCGCAAATCACGGTTTCCGGCTCTTCTTTCGGTGACAGAAAGTTGAGTGCAGTTTCCGTGACCGAACAACGGCTCTTCTTTCGGTGACTGAAGGTTGAGTGCGGTTCCGTGTGTTGCATGAATAGTAGTCTAGAATCAAACCAAGATAAATAAGGGCTGGCACTTATTCAATTGGTACTGGTGTGAATCTAGATGCAGGGTACCCGCTTCTTTCTTTAGAAAGTTGAGGTGTGCTTTTATATGCTGGTGGATCATCAGGAAGGGGTTTAGTGTCCTCTTAAATAAAACATAGTGACATTGCTGCCTTCGGTTGGAAATTGTCACGCCGATAAGGCTTAATTGCTCGGTGCTGACGTTAAATCTTTCTTACATCTGTCCGATACTTCCGCTATTTCCCACCAGATGGCGCTGCGATCGGTGGCGAAAAATCGAAATGCTGAAATTTTTACAGAAACGCATTTTCCCAGAGGACGGAATGACCTTCGAAAGTAATATGATAGCTTATGAAAATCCCTGCACATTTGGTTATTAGTTTCACTATCACCCGACAGATAGGCCTGCAAACTTTGTAAATTTAAATATTTTTATATTCACAAAAAAATTGAAATTGCAGCGCCATCTGTCTGGCAATAGTGGAACTGAAAACCAAAAAGTGTCTCTTGCCAAAAAAGAATAAGTTCCGCTATCGCCCAATAGACGACGGCGCTGTGATCGGTGGCAAAAAATTGAAATGTCAGAATTTTCACAAAAATGCGTTTTCTTAGAGAACGGAATGACCTAAATCGATCGACATGTCGTACTATGCACCTAACCTCTTCTGAGCAGGCAAAGTTCTGTCCTTCATCACAGATCACAATTACCTAAAATTCCGCATGAGAGCATTTTATTTCCATGCTTCTGCACCATGCAAAAGTTAAGGATCCTGATAGTGAGGGCCTTTTGAGGTAGGATTTTACCTATCAATTGTTTTCTCAGTCCAAAAAAAGTAGCGATTCGCTTGACATCAGCATTTGCATTGTTTTTCGAATCAACCGCGAAGTCTTGTTCGACAAATACGATGTTAAAACACTTTGCCCAAGTCAAAGCAGTGCGTGTCGAGTGTCCTTTTATCTTAACTCCAGAATTTGAATTTGATTTTAAATTCACTTTCCACACTTTCGCCAAAAGTCTAAGAAGAAGATTTTAAAGAGAATCAGTGAGAAAAGTCTTTGCTCTCTTTAAAAGTTCTAAGGCAGTGCGAACAATGTGCGTGAAACCGCATCTCAACATGCGTATCACAAGCATATCAGATCCACAAGCTCCACAAAACATAAATATCAGTTAAATTGCCAGGAAAAGGATTAAGTCTTTTGTTTTATGAGCTTTATACCCATTTAGATTCTTCTCCCTATTGCGTTTACGTTCGTAGCCTGCATTGATTTCGAATGGAAATGAATTAGATTGTGTTGTAGAAATATGATTATGGCTCCTACGATGAACGAGTATACTAGTAGAGCTGAGAGAGGAAAGGAATATCCTTGGTTAACATTGAAGTAAACTACTATGGAATGTCCAAAACAGATTACGAAAATCATCAATGCGTTGAGTATATATCTTTATTCATATATCAAAGTCATAGCTATATGATAACTGAATGTTAAACTGGCGTATGACATTAAGGATTAATTTTTGTCGGATAAAACCATTATGCTTTCATATTCATTAGTCATTGAGTGTGTCCTTCGTTCTTCTGCATACAACCCATCGAAAAAGCGGTATATCTTTACTCCGACTCCGAATTATATTCGACTCTGGATTCTGACTCTGACTACCAACCATTTGGAAGCTTAATTCATTCCGTTTTATTGTTTAGGATTTTCTTTTGCGGGCTTGATAATGGTGGATGTTTTGTTTTTGCTTTTATTTTTTGGCTAAGAGCAATAGGACCTATATAATGCGAAAGTGAATTTAAGAAAAGCCTTTTGTTGTTGGTAGGATGTTTGTTTTGTTCTTTTTTATATATCCTCGGTTCTGATGTTGACGTACTTTATGGCGTTGGTTATCAGAGAGTTGAGACGATGATGATGATGATGATGATAATATTTACGCTGAGGGTGTGATAAATTGCTTAAAGAGGACAGAAGTGCTTGGTATTATTTCGCATTAATGTTTTATATAAAACATTAAAGTCTTTAAGGTGATCTATAGGCTATGGGCTGGCATTTGTATAAGTTTTATTTTATTATCTCTGATGGTAGTGTTAGCCGCATGATGGTTGTGCGGTTGTTGAAATTTGGTGTGTGAGTTATTAATAATTCAAAGATATCATGTAGCAAACTGTTTAATGGCTTGGTTTTTGTATGTTATTTTTGGAATTTTCGATAATGGCTTAAATTGAATCAATAAAATGCTGGAGATATACTTATACAGAGATTTTACTATTTTTAAGGAAATTGCCAATAGATATTTATCGAATACCAAAGTCCGTTCAAGCGTCTGCTAAGACTGTTTTCTTTGGGGCTACATAAAGTCATCGGCGACGACGCGATGACGCACGTTGGAAGAGCTCAGATCCAGCATTTAGTGCGAAATCATCAAACATTGGGTCCACCAAGTGAGGGGATTCTCGGAAGGAGGGAAAATATCCTACTGCCACAGCCTCAGGGTGAAGTGGAATCTAGGAAGGAAGTAGGATAGCCGCTGCCTCACTGACTGAGGGAGGTTCTTGAAATGAGGTAAATAAGTTGCAGCCTCAATGTGAGGGGGACTCTCGGTAAGGGCCATAATGTTCTATCACCCAGCCTCAAGGTGAGGGGAAATCTCCCTCTTAAAATCACTGATCATGCAAAGTATCTAGGTGTGATCTTAGATAAAAAACTAAACTGGGTTCTGAACACAAAAGATAGATTGAAAAGGGCACCGCCTTTTACTCCTGCAATAGAATTTTCGGGAAAACCTGAGGACCAAACCCTAAAATAATCAGATGGATGTATTCGGCAATAATTAGACCAATACTAACCTATGGTAATTCGGTTTGGTGGAAAGCCTTAGAAAAGAGCACGAACCTGAAAACTTTGGCAAAAGTTCAATCAGATCAACTCCAACTGCGGAACTCAATCTAATACCCCTAGACCTCTTTGTTCAAGAATCTGCGGCCAAAAGTGCCCTAAGACTTAGTCAAACTAAAGTCTTGAAAAACAGTTCCATAGGACATGCTTAGATCCTTCATAAAATTATGGGTCATAGTAAAGGGTTTTCCAATAAGAGGTGTTATTTAGATATTCAAAGAAAAATGGCATCTTTTGAGATAAATGATCGGATGTTTATTTCAAAAAAAAAAATTTATTTAAAAAAAAAATGTTTATTTAAACAAAATTTTTATTTCATAGCTGCCACGACCACGCTTACAGGACCATATCCTTTTCATGAAATTTACCATAACCAAATCGCAAAGTTCTGCCCTATGTCCTCGATAGCCTCACGAATTCCATCTTTGAGGTCTTGAATCGAAGCTGGGCTGTTGGCGTAGACCTAATCTTTTACGTGGCCCCAAAGGAAAAAGTTGCAAGGTGTTAAATCACAAGATCTCGGTGGCCAATTGTGATCACCTTATCGAGAGATAACACGGTCAGGAAACTTTTCCGTAAAAGATCGATGGTTTCATTGCTTGTGTTGGCACGTAGCGCCGTCTTGTTGAAAGTAAACGTTGTCCAGATCAATACCATCCAATTCCGGAAATAAAAAAAATCATTAATCATCTCTCGTTAGCGCAATCCATTGACCGTAACTGTTGCTCCAGCCTCATTTACGAAAAAGTAAGGTCCAATGATCCGCCGGACCATAAACCGCACCAAACAGTCACGCGTTGAGGATGGAGAGGCTTTTCAACAATAACGTTTTTCCGAGCCCCAGGTGCGACAGTTTTGCTTGTTGACGTAGCCTCCGAGGTGGTCCTCATCAGTCAAGATGATTTTTCTATGAAATTCCGGATCATTTTCATGCATGTCAAGGACCCAATCAGCAAAGACACGACGTTGTTGATGATCAGTCGGCTTGAGTTCTTGTGTTAACTGAACTTTATAAGCCTCAAGACTCAAGTCTTTATGCAAAGTACGGTGAAATGGTGTTTGTGGAATCTCTAATTTCAAAGAACGACGAGGAATGGACAAACTTAGGTTTTCTTCAACATTTTGGGGTACAACAGCAATATTGTCAGTTGTACTTGAGCGACGTGAACGAGTTTTATTCTTGAAATCACTAACTTGTCCCAACAGTTTGAATTTGTCCACCAATTTCTGTATTGCGGTCCGACAAGGTGCTTCACGATGACCCAAAAATGTTTTAGTCTTCCGAACCGTCTCTGCCAAAATTTCAGCATTTTTATAGTGAATTTTGTTAATTTTAATGAGTTGTTGAAGCGTGTATTGTTCAATTTTTATTAATGGCGTAGTTTCAACTTGTCAAATGTCAAAAAATGACAAATTCAAAAGTGACAGCTACCGAAATAGCGGGATATTCAAAATAACACCTCTTTTTGGAAAACCCTTTACATCAACAGACTATAAAATACCCGAACTTGATTTTCATAAACCATTCCAGGCTGCCATCCCAAGCAGAGAGGAATGGATAAATAAAATACCATACTCCAGCGAGTCTTCAAAAGCTTTCTAAACTGATAGCTCTAAGATGGAAACTGGTGTAGGGGCAGCCTTCTATTCTGAATCTCTCACGTTAACCGCCTCGATTAGGCTTCACGACTACAGTAGCGTCTTCCAAGCGGAGGTCCTCGCAGTGACAACAGCTGCTTAAAAGGTATCAATGATGGCGATACCACGAGCTAATATCACATTTTACATTGATAGCCAAGTGGCAATAAAAGAGCTTACTGTAACTGAGGTAAAATCAAAGCTTGTTTCATGCTGTCGCGAAGAGCTTAAGGTTCTTGGCGCACAGCACAACGTTAGAGTCTGCTGGATTCCAGGCCACAGCGATATACCAGGCAACGAGAAAGCCGATGAATTAGCAAGATTAAGGTCAACGCTTGACGTAAGCCAAGCTCAGCTAGTTAGCACCCCTACCTGTTACTTAAAACAGGAAATCTCAAAAAGAATAACTATTAAGTCCGATGTAAGGTGGAACCTTCTTGACAACTGCGGTACTGCAAGAAAGATCTGGCCCTGGAAACAAAGAACGGAGAGAATTATGCAGCTGCACAAGGGATCACTTCGATTTCTTGTAAGCATAATAACCGAACATAATCGGTTAGGTTGCAGAGGATGCGGTAATGAGGAAAGGAAGTGCATGAAGACACTTTGCACTTTCTGTGTCACTGTCTCGCACTCTGCCACCAAAACCAAAGGAAGACATTGCTCGGCAACGGGGATTTAGAAGAACTCTTTAGGACACCAGGAACTAACATTCTGACTTTCGTCAAAGCCTCTAAATGGCTTGATTAATGATCATTAGGTTTGTCTTATTCAGGCAGGAGTACGAATACTCACAGGTGTCACAATGGATCTGTATTGATCTAAGTGTGACGGCAACAACATCAACTGTCAGCCCCTTCCTAACCTAACCTACTGTCCTATGCACTATAACTCGTTGTTAATCAACTCTTAGCGGTTGGAAAACTATTACAATTGTAGGAATAAGTTGATCGATTTGCTAGCTTTGCCTACTAAATTCAACTCTTACTTGCCAACTTTTCAGTAAAAACTAGCAACGAATTATAAGAAGGCAGAAATGCTAAAATTCTAAAAATATGTGTAATTTATGTTTTGCCTTCGTTGAGACTCCTAAATTTAAAGTCGGTGCTTTATAGTCAGGGCGATACGGCTGCTCTCTGTTTGATAGTCTGGGTGCACGGAGTTGCATATTTTTTTTTTTGCTGGCTAGTTCATCGGGGTAGGTGGTATGAAGTGTGACGCTTCGTTACAACATTTATGTATAGTTCAATGTACATGCTATCAAAAAGCAGGCTACTGAGATTTTTATGCGAACGAAACAGGCTACCAATACCAGAACAAGCACGTTTTGAAAAAATAGGAAAACTATAAGAAGGACAACGCGAATGCAATAAACGTTTAAAATTTGTATTTTTAAATCGAATCTGCCTTCAATTCGCGCAATTCTAGGTCGAACGCTGGTTACAATATTAAAACATGAATCAGTGTTCCAAATTTCATATCGATTGCAGTCTTAATAGTACATAAAAATCGCATTTATTGTATCTGGTATCGATATCATAATAATATTGAATCGAGCTATGTACACACACATACAGCAATGCCGTCATGCTCATGCATCTTGAACTATGATAAAGGCAAACCCGAAACCGAAACCACAATTGATAACTGATTTTGTGCAAGCTATACACACCAGCTCCACCTCTTCATTTCAAGGACTATGCTGGCAGTAAGTGTACCAACTGTGATAGTTTTTCCGGGTCTTTTCCTGCGCCAAAATTGAGTCAAGTCTTCTTCATAAATTTGGGACTCACGTAGGGTGCCCAGATTGTGTACAATGCGGGCGATGCCGATATGGTAGAAATTTCAGTTTCCATAGGAGAAAAAAAAATAAAACCTCATAATCATCATCATGAACAACAGTGTTTCCAGGTCCTTGCGAAGGAGTCTCCTTTTTCGTGTTGTTGCTATTGCAATTGAGGTTTCATTTGGTATTTGATTGTAGAAAGACGACACACAATCAGGGAAACCAAAAAACATGGCCAACATCTAATTTTGAATCTATGCTTTTGAAAAAGGATGACTATTTTTTTTTTCGTCGTGTCGCACGATTTGGAAGGACAAAAAATAGCTAATCGATTTCAGGAACGAATGAACTAGAGTACCAGTATAATAGTTGATTGGGAGCGAAGAAGGACTTCTGCAGAGAGTAGGTACTAGCACTAGGTATTGAGATCTGAAAACTGAAGGAAGCTGAAAAAATACATACTCAAGGTTTCGATGATGGTTACACAAAAAGACAGATCGTAGGATGATAAATCGCAGCAGAAAGAGAACCAGGTATTCTATTCCTACGGCCGACAACAAGACGATGACGACGACCGACGACGTGCACCAGGTGAACGAGATTAGATGATGAAGTTGTAAAAATTGACAACGACTGTGACTGTTTGGAAGCAAAAGGAAAGAAAGAAACACACAAAAATATGACTACAAGGATGATGACAACATGAAAGCGAACGAAATGGTTTTGAATATCAATTTTTCGAACGTCAGGTTGTGATTGGAGCCTTCTATGGCGCTCAATCTATTCATATGACAATGTTTGACAGTGTAATCGATTCATTGTCGATGTTTGATGATGGGTTTCAATCGTATGCAAGTTTTTTTTGTCAGGTAGATATCCCGATATTCGGATGAAAGGATTTTATTGGTGCTGGAAGAGCTTTGGAGAGTAAAGTAGGTACAAGTGCAATAGCTAGATTAAACAAACAAAAATAATGCCAATTTGCCGAACAAAAAAAATGCACCCAACAATCTCTATGGTGTTCATTAAGTTACTCATCCTGACTGGAACGGAAAACTTAGTTTGGAAGTTCCTCAGTTGACATCTATTGCAAGAGAAGGAATATTCTCTGTTTGTTTCTCGTCAACAATTTCTATTAAGTGAGGTACGTTAAAGTCATGTAATTTTCATCGCAGAGAGACTGGAGAGTTGGTGGAAACGGAGAGATGGTATGAATTGACAACTAGATTTATATTTGAATATCCCGACAACTGTCAAAACAAAGAAATGCTGCAAGAAAATTCGACGTTAGTAGGCTACAATCGCAAGAGATTGCCAGATCCTTCTCTGATAGGGTGTCAAGTAACCTCTTAAGGAGTCCTATACCGCCAACATCAAGTATCGAAGGTCAGTGGCAACATTGCCAACAAGCAGTTAGAGATGCCGCCTCTAATGTGCTGGGTTTCACACAGCCACCAAAACGAAACCCCTGGTTTGACGAAGAATGCAAGCAGACCCATGCAGCCAAGCAGGAGGCATATAAAGCGCCGCTGCATAGAAGGACAAGAGATGCTCGTGAGCTCTACGAGCTAAAGAGGTGAGAGGAACGCGGGCTTCTCATTAGAAAAAAGAGAGAGCATGAGAAGCGTCAGATCGAGGATGTTCAGAGAGCTAACAGCAGGAATGAAGTTCGGAGGTTTTATCGAAAGGTTAAACAGCTAGCTTAAGGTCATCGAACAAGAACCGATGCCTGCAGAGATAAACAAGGGAACATCGTAGTAGAATCGCAGTCAATGCTGGGGATTTGGAAAGACCACTTCTGTAGACTGTATAACGGCGACGACGAACCAGACACCGCCGTCAGACAGGAGTCTTTAATCGGATACGATGATAGCCAACAATTCCGAGAACCCGACCTAGAAGAAGTGAAAACCGCAATATCACGGCTGAAATCAAACAAAGCCGCTGGAGCAGATGGACTAGCTGCTAGAGTTGTTTAAAGCAGAAGGCGACGAGCTTGATAGGAGCATGCACCAAATCATCAGTAAGATATGGTCAGAGGAATGCATGCCCGATGAATGGAACCTCAGCATTGTTTGCTCGATCCTGAAAAAAGGAGATCCTCTTAACTGCACCAACTACAGAGGAATAAGTCTGCTTTAAATTGCCTACACAATTTTCTCTGCCGTAATATGTGAACGTCTGAAGCCTTTCGTCAACAATCTGATTGGTCCTTATCAATGTGGCTTCAGGCCAGGAAAGTCAACCATCGACCAAATTTTCACGTTGCGGCAGATCCTGGAAACAATCTATGAACTCCAAATCGATACCCACCACCTTTTCATCGATTTTAAGGCCGCGTATGACAGCATCTACAGAGACGAACTGTACAAAGCTATGTCTAGTTTTGGCATCCCTTCCAAGCTCGTTCGCTTGTGCAAAATGACGATGGAGAACTCACGCTGGACCATCAAGGTTGGGAACGAGCTCACGGAATCTTTCGATGTCAAAAAAGGATTCAGACAAGTCGATGCACTGTCGTGCGATTTCTTTAACATCGTTCTTGAGAAGATAGTGCAGAACTCCAACGTCAACACCAGAGGCACTATCTTCCAAAAATCTGTTCAACTTCTCGCGTACACAGCGTGATATCAATGGCGCCTATGTGAGAATTGAGACAGAAGCGGCAAAAATGGGTTTAGCGGTAAATGAGGGAAAAACGAAGTATACGCTGTCTTCGAAGAAGGACACCCAACACCGACGGTTCGGACAGAACGTCACAATAGACACATACAACTTCGAGGTAGTAGAGGAGTTTGTCTACCTAGGCTCCGCTATAAACACGGGCAATAACACCAGCGCCCAGATCAGACGAAGAATAACTCTTACTAATCGCTGTTTCTTTGGGATAAGAAAGAAATTTAGTAGAAATGCCCTCTCCCGAGCAACTAAGGTAAAATTGTACAACACTCTCATCATCCCAGTCCTGCTGTTTGGTGCAGAAGCATGAACCTTGACAAAATTGGATGAAAGTGCCTTAGGCTGTTTCGAGAGGAAAGTTCTTCGGGCCATGTTTGGCCCCGTGTGCATTGAAGAGGAATGGCAAAGAAGATACAACAGCGAACTTTACGGGTTGTACTACGACATGGATCTCGTCAGAAGGGTCAAGGTCCAGAGACTCAGGCTAGTTCATTTAGAGCGGATGGACACCAATGCTCCGGCCTGGAAAGCCTTCAACACTATTTCCGAGGGACGTAGGAGGAAAGGAAGACCGCGGCTCAGCCGCTCAGGTGGTGCACTCAAGTGGAAGAGGACCTCAATCAACTTGGAGTGCAAAACTGGAGAGAGCAAGATAAGTACCGAGCTGGCTGGCGAAAACTGTTGATTGAGGCCCAAGTCCACAACGGACTGTAGCGCCACCTTAAGTAATTAAGTATGTAACTAGATTTGTATATGGAATAAATTCAGATTAAAAACAGTTTTAAATGCTCGAAACTAAAAATAAAAATTCCTCTACATCCTTTGACCTTTTTATTTTTTTCACTTTAACTTCTATTTAGGTGACGACCATTCTTTCAAGGTCACATCCTTTTAAACAGTTCCTAATAGTGTATGTAGATATATTCTTTCCCATCATGATTTCAAGATGAAAAATCTATAATCGCTATAAAAATATATCAACACTTTCACATTTCTGTGCTACCAGCCCCATCCATAACCTCCCTTTGGCAAATGTTGCAAAAAAGAAAAAAAACAAAGAGAAATAATAACAAAACAGAAAAAAACGTGATAAAATTGAAAATAGAAAACCCAAGCATAGGACGAAGACGACGATTAAAATTGGAACACTCAATGGCCGCAGACAAGGCTAACAAACACATCAACGTCACATTCAAAGTATGCCTTTAAAGAGAATCCTCTTAAAGCATTCACCGCCTCTATTCACCATCATCACCATCCGAATGGATTTGCCTCATGGGTTCTATAAAATATAAAAGAAGAAAACGGACAAAACTATCGTACATTTTAAACAAAAAACGAACGAATACAAGAACTAGCTAGGAAAGAATAATAAAAGCCAAGAAAAATCCTGCCTAACAGAAAAAAAAAAACACAATTTTCGAGAGAACGTTATCGGGGGAGGGTGTTATGGGAGTCATGGTTCCCTTCCATTATGGGATACAGTCAAACCTGTAACATTCTTGGACTAAGCTAATACTAAGGATCAATCTGCACAAGTTCCTCCATAACTTATCCTTTTGACATTTTCCAACATGACTACGGTCTTGGACTTGACACGAAATGAATAAAAAATAGCTCCAAGTGGGAAAAAAAATTGATTGACAGACTTGTCGCTGGGTGGGAAATTTAGCAGATAAGGAACCCACCCGCAGGGGGTGTGTAGATTGAAGCCTAGTTTTACGTTGCTTGACACGCAAAGCGAATCATTTCACCAGCCGTCAAACAATAATGTTGCGGCAAGGTTGCACGTTGTTGTTTTTTTTTATTATTCAATCCTTTTGTTTGAAATTTGCCATACATAGTATTAGATGTCTTCTTGTCGTATAAAATGCATTAATGTATGCTGAGCTAGAAAGTTAGTCATAATAATAGGTACATACATGTTAAGGTTACTAAAGAGGGATAAAAGGACATAATGTGTTGATTTAAAAATCAAGATTAAGGACCAACAGAAACAATAAGAGCGTATTGTTCTATTAGAAGCTCTCAACCTTAATAATGTTTAGTTTTTGGCTTTCATATATGTAAATATAAAGCTTGAGTAAGGGCTTGCAAAAAAATCAAGCCAGAGAAGAAGCTTTTAAACCCAAAGTCATTCCTTTACGATAAAGGGAAAGAAAAAGCAGAAAAAGCCATGAATATACCCAGGACCCACGAAGACATTTGTTTTTGCTTCTTTATCACCATCACCATAAGAAAAATAAAAAGAGTGGTGCGACAATTCTTGAAGAGAGCCAAGGCCTAAGTGGCTTACTCTCATCAACAATTCGTGCGTGAGAAGAATTGAGGGGACCTACAATTTAATGCCGATTTCGAACGGCAAAGTTGAGAAGCACTTTTTCATGACAGACTCTTGGAAACCAAAAATAAACTTAACCATTTTTTTTCAGCGACATTTTCAGAATTGTTAAAGGTATTAACCAGTTTGCACTGCGGCGCGTGGCTTGATATCTTAGGATTTTCGGTGTGAGTGGCTTGAGCCACTCCAACCTAACCTAACCTACGTTTCTAAATCCTTGTACACAACTTTCGTTCGACCAATTCTTGAATATTCTTCTCAAGTTTGGTGTTCATATTACCAGATTCATATTAAACGTGTAGAAGCAGTACAACGTAGATTTATTTTGTTCGCTCTACGTGGGTTAAGCTGGGATGACTCTTAAAACCTTCCCGCTTACGAAGACCGCTTGAAATTACTTGGGATGCAATCTTTATCACTATGTTTTTCCATCAGCTTATTAATGGCCTTATTGACTGTCTAGATTTATTATCAAAAATATCATTTTTTCCAACCCACGACGACTTAGATCTAATCCCTTGACTATGGCCGAAATGAACCAATCACAAGAATAAGTGTTAAAGTTAACAACTCCAGCTCTTTCGATCTTAACCATTCAAAAATTGACCTGAAAGAAATTCTCACCTTACCATCTTATTCCCTACTCTAAATTATTTTTATTATTACTCTGTTACCTAGTTTTTAATTAGATTTAACATTAATTTTAAGATCGCCTTGTATTAAGTCTTGAATAAAATTAAAATTAAAAATTATTTAAATTGCGATTTTTCGCCACTGTTTGCAGCGCCACATATTGGGGAATATCGAAACTAACTCAATTCTGCAAAAGACACATTTTGGCAATTACCTACTTCCGCTATCGCCAAATTGATGGCTCTGCGTTTAGTGGAGCAAAATCGCAATTTTGACATTTTTACAAAAATGCATAAATTGGAAGAAGCATTTGTCGTATATTTAAACTTTAGCAGAGTGGGCGGAAAGCGGCATTTTAAGTATGGGGTTTGGAAGTGCGATAGCTCTTATTGCTATCTTGGCCTTTGCTCCTAGATTCTAAGTCGCAGAAAAAATGAAAGAGGGAAGGCTTGTCCAACCATGTTTTGACCACGAACAAACATAAATATTTAATCGCTTCAAGGTTTTTCTGAGTAACCCGACCGAGCACTGATATGCATATCTGTGCGTTTGTTAAGAATTGAATCTTAAGTTCTCCAAAATTTCAATCAAAAATTTGGTGAAAAATCAATGTTCCCTCTTTCCATTTGAGAACCAATTTCGGATAGCAGTTCGCGAAAACTGCAACTAAAATTTAATACAAAAATAACAAAATTTTAGGTCAATTTTAGACTTTTACAATTTGAGCCGTTTAAGAGTCTATTAATTATTATAGTGTCCGTAGCTTAATGGTTAAGTGCGTTGGCTGCTACACAGAACTTCGTGGGTTCGAGTCCTACTCGTGCAAATAGTTTTTATTTCATTTTTCACGGGCACAAGAGTATCAATTTGTCATGAAAAAAGTAGGTCCCCTCAGTTCTTCATACGCACCTAGAGAATTGTTGATGAGAGTAAGCCACTTAGGCCTTGGCTCCTCAAGAGCTGTCGCGCCACTCTATTTATTTTTAAGAGTCTATTAATTAATTTATTTTATTTTTAAGTGAAAGTGAAAGTGAACAATATATATATCTCTAGTTAACAAAAAAAAATTAAAATACGACCTTCCTCCAAGCCATCCCTGAACATTGATGTACCAATACAAAACCAAACCCATCTGTCAAAAGAAACGACACGAACAGAACCAACGCTGCCACTTTGCTCCTTTAGCAGTAGATCTACTGCGATTTGGCTCAAATGAAAATCTACTGCGCAGTAAAACGAATCTGCTCCTTTTCCAGATTTTCAGAAGAATGTTCAAAGTTAGTTCTAAACACGTCCATTTCGAGTTTCAAACCCAAAATGACGTCTACTATGAATGCATTCAGCAGAAATACAATATGACAAATTCTTATTAATTTTGCATACAAGTCCCACGAAGGAAATTATTGTAGTTTTAGATTTAATCCATAGAGGCGTTGCTTGAGAAACGCCACCATAAAAGTGAGTTCGGTTAATAACTCCACCTCTACGGTGGCTTTTCTCAAGCAGCGCCTCTAGGGATCAGACCTAGAACTACAAAAATTCTACTCGTAGAAATACTTTAGACATTCAAATACAGTAGTATGTATCTACATAATTATTATTATTGTCACTCGATTCTTTGATTTTGAGGCAAATAAAATCACTGACCTTTTTCTTGCTTTATTAGAACTTGAATTGTCGGATTCGACAGAAATATTCTCGGGAATAAAATCCGTTTTCGAAGAAAAAGATATTCCCCTCACCAATATTATCTGTTATGTCCGGTAATGTTGGTGGGGATGAAGAGGAAATAGAAACCATTAAACACCTGCTCTGTGACTGTCCGAACCTCCAAACTAACCGACTTCGTCATTTTGGGAACAGGATGATCTAGCACAGGTCTCAATGGCAAATATGAGGAAATTTATAGATAGCACAGGCTGGTTCGTTAACGAGCCGGTCTACGTTAATCGACAACTTTGAATAGCATCGATGCTAACTTTTATTTTTATAGGGGATCACAATAGACCAGTAGGCCCCCGTGTATGCAACAGTTCACGCTGTGCACACCCCTCATAATCTAACCTAACCTTGGTGGGGTAAAAGCAAAGTTTCGCCAGATAGATAAGAATATTTATTTTCTTGGATGTACCTGTCACTCGTTACATCTTTGTGCTTCGGCTGCACCAAAAAATTATATAGAAAATTCTATCAGAGCAATTTATAATTACTTCGCACATAGCCCAAAACGCATTGGAGCATATAAAGAGTTTTAAGAATTTGTTAATGTAAAAATACCAATATCTTAGGCTTGTCTTCCACTCGTTGGCTTTCGATGGAAAATGTTGTCAATCGCCATTTTCCTATTTTCATCTGAAAATGTGGAAACTCTGAATATACAATGGAGAATTTTAATAGGAAATGGCGAAATGGTTGAAAAATACCATGTTTTGGGCAAAAGCTTTCAATCTTAAAAACGCAGTTGGTCTTTCTGTGTTGGCAGAGCTGGCAAAATGTATGCTTCTTCTTTGTTCGTTGCCTCATAGCAGCGCAGCTGCCGAGCGAAAGTTTTCACTGGTCAACTTGGTGAAAACTGACAACAGAAATAACCTCAGCACTAAATCTCCAAAGAACTCTCAGACCCAAAAATTGTTTGTTGGTCCCCTTCAGACTCTCCCGGAATAATTTTTTTTTTTTTTTAAGAGTTCAAATTTGTGAACGGAGAATTTGTAAGAACGTAATTGTAATTTCATAGACTGAAAACTGAACCTTAATATTATTTGAAATGAATTGTGATCTTTTAAGAGAAAAATTTATAATTTTCATGGTCTTAATTAGTTATTTTAAAGAATGAATTGTATTTAAAATGAATTGTGATATTTTTAGTTTTTAATTTATTTTAAATACATATTTTATAAAAAAATGATTTTTTGTTGAATTGTTTCAGTTATTTATTTGTTTGATGATTTTTTATTGAATTGAATTTACTTTGGTTATTTTTTTTATGATAGTTGTTTATTGAAATAAAAGTTTTGTTTTCATATAATCTACTGCGCTCTCATGAAATCTACTGCGTTCTTTTTACAAAATATACTGCGCTTAATCATTACAAGGGTGGCAGCGCTGAACAGAACACGAAGCAAGAAAAATGAGTAGACACTAGACACAAAATTAATTTTTAAAGTGTACACTGCTTGGAATGTATCTAGACGTAAATTTTTCACTCAATGGATATTTTTAATAAAATTATTTTTTACAGTGCGTTTTGTTTACAAATATAAATAAAAATAACTGTGAATACATCTAAGTTAAACAAATACGTGTTGCAATGTTTATAAAAGACATGAATGAAATCCTATTTTAACTGCCTGCAAAGTACAAAACCAAGTGCATAGGAGAAACAAAGCGAATTGCGTGCAATAAATTGCAAAAAAATGAGTGGAATCCCTACGGAAAATAAGAAGCAAAACGATGGTATAGCATATTTAGTTGTTTGTTAAAATCTAGGAAAACCTTTCCTGAACAAATGGATTTTAGTTTAGTAGATTTTCTGAAAGTGTTTAAAAACTCTTTTTTTGTTAATTAATAAGGGACAGGGCACAGGGGAGTGGTTTCAGAAATAGTTTGGGCATTAATTCTGTGGCTGGCGATGAGAACAACTGACAGTTTTGCTAGTGGAGAGTGCAAGTGTAGAATTGTTCAGTTGAAGCTTTAATAAGCGAAGATGGAATTACAAGATTCAAAATGTTCAGCCTACGTTCATTGTCAGCCACGGATTTGTGGCCGCTTTTTACAAGAAGAGCTTTTATTGATTTCTAAGTTCTTTCCCTAGCTTCCAGCATCAGCGGCAGCGTCACCTCCACAATGATGGTTCAAATAACAACCGACAAAACTGGTCCGAAATTAGTCTGTCCCGTTTGTAATAAAGCTCTCATATCACTCAATGGCTACGTTAAGCACTTGAAGAAACACGAACCCCCCGGTGGCTATCTCTGCAACTACTGCGATGAGCGCTTCTGCCTCGAAGATCATCTCAAAAAACACAAAGATGAAAAACACAAAATCCTCGCATGCCAGATATGCCTTCAAACGTTCGAATCTCCACAAGACTATCGTACTCACATTAAAGACGTCCATCAAGGAGTAGACAGACGGATGATTAAATGTGAAAAATGTAGCATGGAATTCAAAACGGCTCAAGCCGCCAAACGCCACGCTGACACTCAATGTGGCCAAATAAAGGCACACAAGTGTGATCAGTGTGACATGGCTTTTTATACGAAATATAATTTAGCCGAACATAAGAAGATCCATTCGGGCGAGAAGAAATTCTGCTGCAGTTATTGTGGAAAGAGCTTTTTGAGCAACGGACGATTGGTAATACACGAGAGGAGCCACACCGGGGAAAAGCCGTACAAGTGTGATGTGAGTCTGAAATTTCTTTGGATTCCACGTTGAAGCTAATTTTCTGTTATAATTTCTGTAGATCTGCGGAAAATGCTTCGCTCATCGCGAAAGCATCGTTACTCATTCCTCGATTCACACCGGAGTCAAGCTGGTTGTATGCAAGTGCTGTGGCTCAAGATTCTCCTGCCATTCGAATCTCATCAAACACAGGCGAACACGACCCGACACATGTGGCCTGCCAATCTATAACGCCACCAAGGAAACAAAGCGCAATGGAAGTTCAAGGAGTAAGGACGAAAATTCGCCAAAAATCTTTCCCACAATGAACCTCTATGTGTACTTTTTCAGTTCCTCCTGGTTTAATGACTTCAGAGATCAAAATCGTTCAAGCGAGTAAAGTTATTAAGCCCAGCGATGAGCAAAAGAAACCCCCCAAGGTTACCAGTTCCAGTGAAGAGGGTCAGAAGAAGCCAAAAGCCCCCAAGCGACGAACAAAGCGCAAGAAACAAGACACCGATTCGGAAGATAACGATGACAAGGAAGAAATCATAATAGTTCGCGCAAGACGGAGTCTTCGCACAAAAGAGCCCAACACCGATGTTGAACCTCGCCCAGAATCACCTTCTAAAGACTTTGATTCTGATAATTACAGCGACGATCCGCTGTTCGAAAGTCCAATGCACTCGAATGATTCATCGGACAGTGAAAAACCATTAGTCAAGCGAGAACCTTTGGAAAAAGTTAACGTCCCTTTAGGACCTGTTGACCCCCAGCCAGTGAAGGAGGAAGAGGAAATGGAAAATTTCTTCAAGGAACAGGATCAAATTCTTGATAAATTTCTGTCTGAATCGGCACTCGATGTGAAATTTGAACCCTTAGTTGAGATAAAAGAAGAAACAGAAGCAGAAGTTAAGAAAGAAGACTCCAAGACCAGCCCAGTGAAGGCCCCTGAAACCCATCCCGAAGATGAAAAAAGCAAAAAAGAAAAAACACCACCGAAGCGGACGAGTAAAAGGAATACAACTGCTGTTGTGGCCAGCGAAAAAGATAACGATTCGGAGGATACAGTAAAAGAGCCGCGAAAGCGACGTTCGCGTGGGGCGCTGCGCAAGAAGCTTCGAATATTCAAAAAGGAAAGAGTATACGAATGTAAATTCTGCGCCAAAGTCTACCACATCAAGAAACCATATGAAAAACACCTCCTGACGTTGCACAAACAGACTGAAGAGGAGTTGCGGGAATTGTTCAAGGACGAGGATAATGATATTCCCGATGAGTATGTCCATCGCTGTCCAATTTGCTCGAAGATCTATCTGATGGCTAAGCGCCTGAAGACTCATATGACCTTTCATGGTAAGAACTTGCACGAAGTAGGTAGAACGGCGCTTAATCAAACTTTTCTTAATTCCAGGCCCCGACGGAAGTCTCATCCACAAATGCCCCGGCTATTGCAATTTGTATTTTGCAACAAAAGAAGAAGCCACACAACATGCCAGGGACAAGCATAAGCAAAATTTTTACTGCGAAATCTGTGACAAATATTCGCAATCACCAGATTCTCTTAAAATCCATAAAAGAACCCATGTCGAACAGAAGCGGCAAATTAATCGTAATTTAATTTGTGACAAGTGCGCTAAATCATTTGCCAGCCGAACATCACTTAACGATCATACAAGATCGAATTGCGGCAAAGATTTCCTCTATCGTTGTGATATTTGTGATAAGAGATTCAGCACAGCTGGCATCTTGAAGACACATACGCTGTTGCATAAGGACGAGACGCCATTTGCATGTGATAAGTGCGGAAAGACATTTAAAATTAAGGCCCAGTATAAGACCCATATTAAAATGAAGCACACTGATAATAAGCCTTTTAAGTGTGAGGTAGGTTCAGTTTACTTATGTACGTCCCTAGCGTGTCTATAGTTTTGTGTGTTTTTTTACTATTATTGCAGCTCTGTCCCAAAGCATATCCTTATCGGGAGAGTCTCTTAACCCACATGACTGTTCATACGGGACTCAAACGATATTCGTGCAATGGATGTAGTAAACGGTTTACATGCATTTCGAATCTACAAGCTCATCGAAAGGTTTATGCGGATACTTGTGGATTGCAGCCTCTGAACTCGAAGCCAAGTACTTACTTAGGTGTGCAGAAGGGTATGCTTCTCATGGGGACAAAGCCTTCCTATTAGGACTTTGCTGAAAAGACTTAATTTAGATTTATATTCAAGACATTTTAAAATGCAATTAAAAACGTACTTTTAAGCAATAAAATAAATAGAGTGGCGCGACAGCCAAGGCCTTAATGGCTTACACTCATAAACAATACCTTGCGTGTGAAGAATTGAGAGGACTTACAATTAAACGAGATGCACTTCTGAAATGCCAAGATCCAAATATCTTTAACACGTCTATACCCTGACTGCGTGTAATGGGTGAACCGGGTACCTATATTTATTGTATTCCCGCTTTGGAATTCTCATTTCACACCTGGGGCCTGATTATTGGATTCGCTTCGAATCGTGTTCCTAGCGAGTTTGACTTTATTTAATTATTGCTTTCGCCTTCTTCGTTTTGAATTCGACCAATTAACGATTTCGACGGCGAATTTGAATTGCCGTAATGTTAGCTGTTTGAGTTGAAGTCCGATAGATTTTTACTGCGGATTCACAGGCGAAAGAGTCTATTAAAATAACAGGAATATTGGAAGAAATATTTTCGCTCCGCTGCGAATTCTTTGATTAAGAAATACGACGCGAGTCGAATTGAAAACGATCCGCCGTGAATCCCCATAAACAAGCCCCAGCATTCTACAATGGTAAAAATAAACCGCGTATAGTTAAATGCTTCTAAAACTCAATGCTGTCTTGAAACGTTAAAGCGAGATATTCCCCCCTTGCCAATGTCCATGAGTGGCACTTTCATCAGTGCTGGTGCTCCAGCTACATACAGCCTCTTGGATGGTATACAAAAAAGAACTCGACGTTTCGTGTCTCTCTCTCTCTCTCTCTCTCTCTCTCTCTCTCTCTAAGTAAGTGAAATTGCCAGTTGCATTCCTCCTCTTAAATAATTCAACCGTAATACCCGCGCTTCCAGGAATGCCCATCATTTTACCCTCGAGCTGAACTTTGGACGTAAGCTCAAGTCTAAGGTTTGTTCGATGTAACCAGCCTCGGGGCGCTCCGGTACTTGTCATACTGTGAACTGAGCTGTCAAAAAACTGAAAAATTTCTCTGGGTTTGGTTTCACATCGAACGCGCTAATAGCGCTCTGTTCTTTTTCCTCTTTGTTGTATAGCAACAGCTAATTCGAAAAAAACTTGGTGCGATTCAGAGCGCCCCCGGTGCAAGCACTGAATACACATCGAACACGGTGGAAACGCACCGGGCGAAAAAAAGCGACATCGAACAGCTCAGTGCGAAATCAGAGCGCCACAGAACAACCCAGAGCGAACAAACCTATAGAGAATCTTCCACAGTTTGTCCCAATCATTGTAAATTTCAGAAATTTTAGAGCAATGTACACCGACACCTTCTTTTCTATCCTTTACTTTCTTCCTAAAGCACTCACTGTGTCTCTGGTATAAAGAGGGTAAAAAAAAAACACTGAAAGTGAAATTTCTACATGAGATTTTTTCGTTTTCAATTGGCAACCCTGGAATCGGTTTTGACAATTCTCAATTATTTAAAAGGAAGAGTTTTGTCATTTTCCATTGGTCTTTTTTTGACGTTTCTTCTTCTACCTCCAATGAAACGGGTTATGATGAAAGTGTCATTCTTCGGACGCTTTTGTTTTCAAAACGGAAGAGTTCTGCTCTTCTCAGAAGCATTCCGTCTGCCAAAGTCAGTCCAATGGAATGGTTTTAGAAGGCTTTTGGACTCTTCCGAATGTTTCTGGACGGCCAATGGAAAACGACATTATGTGAAAGATAAAAAGAATACAGCTCAGCTGATTCCACTGTCGTAAAAAACTATCGAAATCGATTCACTTATTCTTTTTTTTTAGATTTTATTCCAACTGCTCGGAATCGGACAGAGCTCAAAATCTGAGTTGTTTCCTGTTAAAGAGAGCTCTAGCAAAATATTAATAAAAACATTCGCTAATCTGTGCAGGCTCAATGAACAAGAACAAGAAATGCTTGTTCTTTTCTGCTCCATGTCCAAAACAGGCTCATTGAACAGCCCTAATGTGTACTCGTATTTTAAAATAGATACTTTATAATTTTCATTACCGCTGTAACCGCTGTACGTGTAACTATACCCTTAAGATAGTAAGGATTTGAAGGATAAAACGACTTTGATATGATGACAAATTGGCAATACTTATTTGGAGAGTGGTGAAAATATATATTTAGTGAAATGATCTGTGCAATTTCCCGCCATATTTAATCAGTGTTGTTAATGTTATTGCATTTTTACATGTCAAAATTTAAAGAAAACTCAGGCAAGATCTTATTAATCAGTTTACAAGTACTAACCCCAATCATTTCCTTCAAAATCCATCGCCTCAACTACTCTTCAATAACGCTTCAATAACGGTAAAAATTTTACTATGTTCACATTTATTTTGTTTTGATGTTTCGCTTATTTTTGGAACAATATTTTCGGAAGTCCAAAAATAGATATTGATAAACCACGATACATTTTGTAAGTTGTATCCCTCAACCGCTTTGCACTTGACGATCACGTTTTCGAACGACGCGCTAGGCGCAACTGGCTACTGTGCTGTGCTAGAAAAGATTTGATTTCTCTAATCTCTTGTACACAAAAACCAAAAAAAAAAAAAAAATACAAAACCGCCAGCCAAGTTCTTCACATATCGAATATTTTCACCACACAAACAGTGTAGACTTTTCGTTTCATTCTCACTTTTAATTTTCCCCTCGTTCTCGTTCATTTGACAGCTAGACTGCTTTTTTTGTTATAAGTTTTCGGCTTGTCAGTTGTATTCTGTTCAAAGAGATTTCAATAAAACATTTTTCAGTTTTAAGTTTGTATTTATTCCTCAAAGATTTAATTCTAAGCATTGTTGATATATTTTTATTATTGAATATACATTTGATGAATTGCATGTATTTATCAATATAACCGACCAATTTGCATTGGCATACAAATCAATTAAAATACACAATACTCTATTGGACGTAAAATCTTTGGAAATGGAAGCGGTTGAAATAAAAACTGAACCGTTGGATGCAGATGGGGAATACAATCAAATTACCGAAACAGAATTTATTATAAAATGTAAGTACGGTCAAAGTTATTTCCTTTTATTTTGTTAAAAGTTATTGTGCTTGCAAAATAAAATATTGACAGTGAAGTAACAAAAGTATTTGGTAAATGTTTGATTCGTTTATTTGAGAATGGAAGCACATTGACATCCCATTAACAGTATATTGCGTTCATAGGATTGCTTGTCAGTTTAATTTTGTGAATGGAATTTCAGGGAAATTAACAATATTTACTGAAATATTAAACAAATGCTAAGGAAAAACATCGTTTTTTGCATTTTAATATTTTTTTTTGTATTTACATGAAACACAATTGTCGATGACGTCTTAGTACTTTTTGTATTCATGGGAAACCATTTACTTGGCGTCAATTTATACAGGTTTTTGGTTTTAAATTTACCTTATTGTGTGAAATTAAAGAAGAAGCTTACCTTACTTAATTACTTATGGTGGCGCTACAGTCCAGGTCGGACCAGGGCCTCGCCCAACAAACTTCTCCAGCCAGTTCGGTCCCTAGCTAGCTGTCTCCAGTTTCGCACACCAACTTGGTTCAGGTCCTCTACCACCTTTCTGCGACGTCCTTCCGGGTTGGATTCGAAGATTCTACAAGCCGGAGCAATATTTTCTATTCGCTCAACATAACCCAACCATCTAAGTCGTTGGACCTTTACTTTTCTGGCTAGGTCAGTGTCGCTGTACAGCTCGTACAGTTCTTGGTTGAATCTTCGTCTCCATTTTCCATTAATGCAGACAAGACCAAAAATCACTCGAAGAATTATTCTCTCAGAGCAGCCCAAAGCCTTTTCATCAGATGTTGTCATGGTCCATGTCTGCACTATACATGAGGACCGGGATGTTAGAGTTTTGTAGAGTGTCACTTAAGTTGCTCGGGAGACGACTTTACTACTCAATTGCCTTCTAAGTTCAAAGAAGCAGCGATTGACAAGAGTGATTCTTCGTTTGTACTCCGTCCGTATCCGAAGCTTGTAGGTGTTTCGGAACTATGTTATATCTATATGGGGCCGGACAGTCACCCAGACACACGACCCCCAACCTGGAGGGCCAGGTCTTTATTTTAACTCTTAGACGAAGAGCCGGCCAAAGCGCACTTATAAGCCTGGGCTACGGATATGTCGAAGTAGCCTTATAAAATGTTCACTAAGTAATTCATTCTGACTGGAACTGTAGACGCCACCGTTGATTCCTTGTTGGGAGTTCTTCCGCTGCCGCCTGTTGGAAAAAGAGGCATGCCTTAGTGGACGCGTTACTCCTCCCCCGCTCTCTCCTTTTGCTGCCGCCAACAAGTTCCCACTGGGGTTGGAACCCAATCTTCGGTTGAAGGTATTGGACACCCGATGTTCACCACGGGGAGGTGGAGAGTAGGAGTTGATAGACAGAGATTTCTGTGGACGCTTGTGTCCTCTTGAATTCACGTGTCTACCCTTGGAACATCAAATTAAAGAAGAAGCTTGCCTTAAAACAGCAAATTCACACAAAATAGGCATTTAATCAGGACTTCACCTCCCTGTTTAATTGAATTCTGTTCCTTTTCCCTCTGCATCATTAATCTGCTTATTTTGAACGATTGAAGCTTCGAGGCGTCTCTTGTGTTAACAATATTCGTCATAGTTAAACAAAACTCCTTATTTATTTGAATTAGGAAAACTAAAAAGCTGCCTCAAGGCTCCGTTTTGTCCCCGATTCTCTATCGCTGCCGATAGTTTCCTTACATTTCTCTGGCTGTTGCTAGTGTCCACTCCTTTTCCTCTCTCCCAATCTGTGTTGGACTTCAGTCTGAGAGCAATCTTTTCAGACTCTGACGTTCATCGGTTCTGTCTACCTGTTGAATCTAACTTGGGCGCTGTGTACCCCCATTCTGGTACAGAGACCCTCAATAATAGAATGCATGAAGCCTCTGAAAGCCCAAACCTTTGTGACTTTTGCTCTTAAACTGTACCTGAGTGTGTACTTAGATTGTCTCAGCGGCGTTCTTAGACGACCTTACGGCAGATTGCTCTCAGTGAAATACGAAAGAAACGTTTGTTCAGCCTTCTGAATTCTGATTAAGGCTTTATTTCAATTAGGCATAGAACTACTCAGCAGTAAGAGACGTCCAAAAGTAAACCTCTGAAAACTTACATTCAAAACTGTTTCCAGGAATGTACCGTTTCTTCTTAATTGGCATTTTGTTAGAACTGTCAACTGTAGTCGATCAATTTCTTCCAGTAGAACATCACTCAGGAAATGTCCCGTTGCCGTGTTTACAATAAGAAAAAACTAATTTCGTATACTGTCACGCATTTCCCTCGTGCATTTTTAAATACAACTCGTCGACCCATATCCTCTTTTAATAACTTATTTTTCAATATTGCCATTTTCACAGCTGAAAATGAAATGGACTACGCTCCGTCGAATGACATTCAATTAAGAGAACCTGAAGTACAATTAGAAGAAGGATCGGTAAGTGTATGTCTGTTTCATGTCATGGCCTCATTTTACCGTTAATTTCCCAATCAATGAACAGTTTGAACTTAAAGAAGAAATCACAAATGACGAATCACCACAAGAACCAGTCACACCAACGCGATCTCATAAAAGCGAATTTACTTCGGAACCAGTTTCGAATCATTGTAAATTTTGCAACATGTTCTACAAAAGCCGCACAACTCTTAAACTTCACGAGCGTAATTGCAACCAAAAGAATGATTGTCGATTATGTGGCCAGAAATTTGTCACCGGGTACGCACTAAATACTCACATGGAGAAGATGCATAATCGACTGGGGGAAATGATGTCGCCACCGAAGGAGACGAAGAAGTGTAAAATTGGTCGTCCTCCGAATGCGAGTCCCAACAAACGTGTCAACCAGTGTGAAGTATGAATATTTGGGATATTCAGAGGACCATGTTGTGATTTTAAAATTTTTTTTTGTTTTTTTTAGATTTGCTCTTTGAAATTTGCAAATTCGAGGAATTTGAATAATCACAAGAAGAAACACAACACTTGTCAGCAATGCGGTGAATATTTCAAAGTGCATGATGATTTGAAGGAACATCTATGTCCAAATGCTCCAGTTAAAGAGGAAATTGAAGGTTTGTTTTTGACAAAAATTGTTTGAGAATGTGATATTGGAATTTTGCGTAACGTTTTTGCAGAAGAAATCGAAGCTGAAGAAACTCCAACGAAGAAAATATTTAAAGCAACAAATAGCATGGGTAATTGAGTGATTTTATGTCTTGAATTCGTGTATTTCTAAATAAAATGTAATATTTTCAGTGGTGATTCCAGGGCAGCAATTCCACAGTCCAACTGATTCTTATTCCAAAGCTGGTAAGTGAAAGTTCTTGAATTGGGGAGTAGTCAAATTGTATGAGGTCCTAACCCACAGAGAATTGTAGGATTAGCGATCGATATTAAGTCTTAAATTGCACTCTGCTTGTTGAAAATTCATTTTGATTTCTGTTTTCTCAAACACAGATCACAAAAGCTTGTCATACTTACTTACTTAAGGTGGCGCTACAGTCCGCTGTGGACTTGGGAATCAATCAACAGTCTCCGCCAACCAGCTCGGTTCTTAGCTAACTGTCTCCAGTTTTGCACTCCAAGTTGATTGAGGTCCTCTTCCACTTGAGTGCGCCACCTGAGTCGCGGTCTTCCTCTCCTCCTACGTCCCTCGGGAATAGTGTCGAAGGCTTTTCGGGCCGGAGCATTGGTGTCCATCCGCTCTAAATGACCAAGCCATCTGAGTCTCTGGACCTTGACCCTTCTGGCTAGGTCCATGCCGTTGTACAACCTGTAAAGTTCGCTGTTATATCTTCTTCGCCATTTCTCTTCAATGGACACGGGGCCTAAGATGACCCGAAAAACCTTCCTCTCGAAACAGCCTAAGGCACTTTCATCCGATTTTGTCAAGATCCATGCCTCTGCTGTATGGCAGCTGGACTGGGATGATGAGGGTGATGTACAATTTTACCTTAGTTGCTCGAGAGAGGGCTTTTCCACTCAAATGCTTTCTTAGCCTAAAGAAACAGCGATTAGCAAGAGTTATTCTTCGTCTGATTTCGGCGCTGGTGTTATTGGCCCTGTTTATAGAGGAGCCGAGGTAGACAAACTCCTCTACTACCTCGAAGTTGCATGCGTCTACTGTGACGTTCTCTCCGAGCCGTCGTGTTGAGTGTCCTTCGTCGGAGACAGCATATGCTTTGTTTTTCCCTCATTAACCGCTAAACCCATTTTTGCCGCTTCTGTCTCAATTCTCACAAAGGCGCCATTGACATCACGCTGTGTTCTTTCCATTATATCAATATCATCGGCGTCGTACGCGAGAAGTTGAACAGATTTTTGGAAGATAGTGCCTCTGGTGTTGACGGTGGAGTTCTGCACTATCTTCTCAAGAACGATGTTAAAGAAATCGCACGACAGTGCATCGCCTTGTCTGAATCCTTTTTTGACGTCGAAAGATTCCGTAAGCTCGTTGCCAACCTTGATGGGGCAGCGTGAATTCTCCATCGTCATTTTGCACAAGCGAACGAGCTTGGCAGGGACGCCAAAACTAGACAGCTTTGTACAGTTCGTCTCTGTAGATGCTGTCATACGCGGCCTTAAAATCGATGAAAAGGTTCATAGGTCTTTTCCAGGATCTGCCGCAACGTGAGAATTTGGTCGATGGTTGACTTTCCTGGCCTGTAGCCACATTGATAAGACCAATCAGATTGTTGACGAAAGGCTTCAGACATTCACATATTACTCCAGAGAGGATCTCGTAGGCGATGTTAAGTAGACTGATTTCTTTGTAGTTGGCGCAGTTAGAGGATCTCCCTTTTTCAGCTTGTCATTCGAATATCAAAATAATATTTCTTTCCTTTTAGCCCAACCAAAATCACGCAAATGCCTTATACCATCTCAAGCTACTAATGATGATGAAGCATTGGACATTTCAAATGACAATTTAACTATGAATTCCAGTCTCAAGAGCGGTTTTTCTGTTGTAACAAAACACACAGATTTTGAAGCGTTTGCCCAACAAATGTTAAACGGAATATCGAAGAATTCTGAAGGTTTGCACGCATGCTTTGCTTTAAGTAACAAACTGAATATTCCAATTCCAGGTCCAGACAGTAAAAGCGAGTTGTCAGCTGATGAAGTTCCGGAGAGTAAAGTTGTCGAACAGGAACTTATAACAAAGGAAGATTTGGATTTAAAAGGTAAACTTTTTTTTCGACTTTGTTTACACTTCCTGTGTCCGTGTCCGTGTCCGTAGCTTAGCGGTTAGGTGCGTTGACTGCTAGGCAGAACGTCGTGGGTTCGAGTCCTAATCGTGCCCATAGTTTTTATTTCATCTTTTACGGGCACTGCTTCTTGCGAAGATCTGACAAAACTTCCAAGAGTATCAATCTGTCATGAAAATGTGGTTCTCAACTTTGCCGTTCGGAATTGGCTTTAAATTTTAGGTCCCCTCAATTCTTCACACACACCCAGAGAATTGTTGCTGAGAGTAAGCCACTTAGACCTTGGCTCTTCAAGAGCTGTCGCGCCACTCTATTTTACACTTCTTATGTTCTAGTTCTCGTCAGTTTACTCTTAATTCCAACTGTTCTATTAGAAAAGTTAGATTTCAAGGCTGCCACCACTTTCTATTTAACCTTTTCTTTCAACTCGCAGTCGATGTCCCACAACTGACTGAGGTCGACTCGCAAGTCAATTGCAATTTCTTGCAATTTCTCAAACAGGATTTGAACACTCATTCGCCGCTTATCAAAGAAGAACCCATGGATGAGGAAGAAGAACAGTCCGAACCAGATGAAGAAGGAAAACCACTGAAACCTCTTATGCCTATTCCATTGCCTTTTATCAAGGACGAACCCCAAGATCAAGAACAACAATCCAATGGAGCCGACGCCACAGACTTCCTTCTCGAAGAACTCTTCGATCGCAAACTCAAATCATTAGCAAAAGTACGAGGAGAAACTAACGCATTGGGCTTCAAAGTGAAAAAAGATATTCCCGTCGATAAAACGCCAA
This sequence comes from Sphaerophoria rueppellii, assembly GCA_920937365.1. Lineage (NCBI taxonomy): Eukaryota > Metazoa > Arthropoda > Insecta > Diptera > Syrphidae > Sphaerophoria > Sphaerophoria rueppellii. Next base: position 7,024,115 of record CAKKXW010000005.1, read on the forward strand.
GCTTCGCAGTCCACAAATCACCTAAAGTCAAAAAAATTACCTACACTCCGAGAAAAAAGTCTGATGAGCAAAAAAATGCAGGTTTTCAGTCAAAGTCCAGGAGAAAAGGCGGTCCGCATAAGGTGAGACAAGACATTTCGGAAAACGTGACACCGCCTTTAGAGAAAATAAACATTCCAAAACGATCAAGTGCCAAACAGCCACGCAAAAAACTTAAAATGTCGAACGAAGTGATAGCGAAGCCATTGGTCACGTTAAAGGACAAAAATACAATTCTTCCAACCACGAAACTACCTCAATATGAAATCAATAGTGATATTGTTGCGCCTGCTGGATTTGTCAACTTGGACACAATTCTAGCTCAATCGGCGGCAGCCTTTGCTGCCAAACAAGCACAAACCCAAATCGAAAGCGATGACAAATCAGTAAAAGAAATTATCGAAACTGATGTGAAGTCGTCCTCAGAAGATGTTGAGCAAAGTTCCGTCATCGTCCAACCCAATGACGAGAATAGTCAGCCTCTAGTCACGTGTCCTGAAATTGTTCTGGACACTGATATCGACTTTGAAGAAGCAATTCAATCGAATAAGCTGCCGACTGTTAAGCACGCCTTCAATATCATCAAATCTCTAACAGAAGAATACAAAAAAGCCGAGAAAGTCAAACATGAGGATCCAGTTCTTCCGCCACCACTTCTACCTCTACCTCCACCACTTCCGCTAGCAGTCAATATGACTCTGAACAACAACGAAGCAAACGAAAAACTTACACCAGAAGCTATTGAAATCCGTAATCGGCCATGTTCATTGTTTTTCCCGATCCTAGACGATACTCAAGTTTATAGTATGGTGGCGAATGCCTTGGACGAAAAATATCGTTACGTTTGGGTTTGTCCTATATGCCCAAGAGAGTATACTCATGTGCGCCCCTTCAAGAAACACCTGTTAACTACTCACTTCCAAAGAGAAGATGAGCTTGAGGGCAAGACATTTGAATTAAAGCCCGAGATTGTTTGTGAATCGTCGATTTCCGGTGAGTTCGTCGAGGTCCTTTCTACCCACAGTTTTGTTTGTAATTATTTTGCTATATTCCTTCAGATGAAACATTTTGCCATTTGTGCCATGTTAACCTTGCCGACAATACATCGCTGCGAAAACACCAAGACGAAATGCACAACGAACTAAACTTAAATTCGACAAACAAGAAGAAGCCTTTGCTGCATAAATGCTATATTTGTAATAAATTGTGCTCGACACGGTCACTTCTGGCGGAACACATGAAATCGGATTGTGGCAAAAATCCACAATACGGCTGTAATGTGTGCGACAAGAAATTCCATGCGAAGAGTACACTGAATTTGCATAAGACAATGCACACGGGCGAGTTGCCGCATTCGTGTAGTTTCTGTCAGAAGAGATTTCGTACAAGGGGACAGTTGAAGGTGCATACGAGGACACATACGGGCGAGAAACCCTTTCCGTGCAAGGTAAGTTCGATCTGTTATTGGATTCAGGAGAACATCCTTGCGACTATGTCGTCTTTAGCGTTCAGAATTTGTTACTATCAAGAAGCAGAATATGCGGCTTGACTAATCTTACTTCCTTTGATTTTATGACTTACCCAAAGTCACAGTTTTGGACAAAAAAAAAAACAAAAACAATTTTGCTATTTCAGGTCTGCAATCAACGCTTCACACATCGCGAAACCCTCATTGCCCATCTCTCCCGCCACATCGACATGAAACGCTACAAATGTTACGGCTGTGATCAATTCTTTTCCTGTATATCTGGCCTCAAAACGCATCGTCAAACACGTCCGGACACCTGTGGTCAATATAAACTCAATGCACGAGCAATTGGTCCAAGAGTTCGTGTCATCAAAGGCAATGTCATATTCGAACCACAGCCAATCTACAATGCCAGATTGGCCAAAACTGAGAAGTCCTTTCAAGCATCCTATATCCTGGACCATAATTACTATACTAAAGATCCCAATCACCCCAAAAAGGTGCCTAAACTACCTAAGAGTGATCCTATTGTTGTTGAGCCTTAAGCAGACTCCCCAGAATGTATTATATTTTTTTTAATTATTTTTTACATCAGTGAAAGCTCGTTTGTGTTTCTCTCTTATTTTTCTACAAAATTGTTAATCTCATATGAATTAGTTTTTAAGCGGAAATTTGCCCAAACAACACATGTTTTTTTTTAATATACTAAACTATTATGCCAACATATGAGGTGTTTTAAGTTTAAGTGACTCGAGGACCTCGTTCGCCAAGTTTCCTAGCCAAATCTTCGCGCACCTCATCGACAGGTAATTGTCGTTCGGCAAGCTCATCGAGAACTTCACGTAAATTCGCTTTGACTTGGTTGATGCGAGCCGAATTGATTGCCGAAATCGGAATGATTCTCTCAAAATTGATGAGTTTCTCTGGTCGAATCTCTTCAGGACAATCTGCGAGACCTTTTTCCAAATCTGTAATCGTTGGATGGTAGTTTTCAAGGGCTTTCATTGCTCCATCCATATCCATTTTATTGACAAGCAACACGCATGGTTTTTGCAGGAGAGTTTCATCGTAGAGTTCAAGTTCCTTGTTGAGGGCATATATGTTGTCAAGAAAAGTGCGTTTTTTGTGAGCAGGACTCAGCTGGAAGCCAAATATGTCTACGATCATGAGAAGCAGCCGTGTTCGTTCGATGTGTTTAAGGAATTTATGTCCCATGCCGAAGTTGGCATGAGCACCCTCTATTAATCCCGGCAAATCGGCAATAGAGATTGTCCGCAGATCTGGATACTCCACGATGCCGATCTGTGGCCGAATAGTTGTGACTGAAAAAAGGAAAATAATAAGTGCTGTAATTGACTTAAAAATAGAAACTTACAAGGATACGAAGCAATCTTTGGTTTGGCATTAGAAATCGCTTTGAGCAAGGTGCTCTTTCCGGCATTCGGAAATCCTACGAAGCCCACATCTGCGATGAGCTTCAAATCCAAATTGACAACTCTCTGCTGGCCGGGTCTGCCAATGAAACCAGTTCCTGTACAGCCTCCAATACCACCACCAGCTGCAATACAAGTTGCTCCTTCTTCATTTAAATCGCCGATTACCTTGCCTTGTTCATCGAGTACCTGCACTCCAACGGGCACTTCTATCTTCTCGTCCATGCCGCGTTTTCCAAGAATTCTCAGCTTACTACTGTCCTCACCGGAACTGGCTTTAATTTTCTTCTCCCGCAAATTTCGTGAGACATTTTTAAGAGTGATTCCTTCTTTGGCAATAAAATACACACATCCACCTTGTCCACCGATGCCACCATACTTGGGTACTCCATTACCGCCATGTCCACCGTGAACGGTGAGACGAAGACTATCGATGAAGGTACCACGGAGATGCGCTCGAATTGGCTGCAAGATTGGAAGTGATGAATGGAAATGAGAAAGCTTTTTTGAAGAATATACCTTCTTGGCTGTTTTTAGGAGAAAACTAAACAGTTTCACCATCTTTTTATAGGATTAAGTGTTGTTTTTCCAGACCCTCAGACTACTGCAGCGAATAGTTTCGATTTACGGTGAGCAATCAGCTGGTAGTAAACGTCATACGTTTTGTTGTGGTTTTTTCTACGAATGTCAAGCTCTAACAGGAATGGAAAACTCTCCAAAGGTGCCTCCAGGGATGTTAAAACTGATAAAATAATATAGTGCTTGGTCCCAGTTTACGATTTTGCCAATACGCCTCTTGTAGGTTTTGATATAAAACAAGAATTACACCACAATGGTGGCTTCTACTCATCGAATTCGTTACTTCCATAAATTAATACAATTTTGGCATTGGTTTTTGAAAATTCATTGATTGCAAACAGGAGCATAACGGATTTGTATGCTAGTGTCATCGTGTCCATAGGATTGTACCATTTTGTTTTATAGCTTCTTTCGTGGATGCACGTGTGGAACTGTCATCCAAAAAGGAATCAAAAACCAAATCAGCTGGCCTGTTTCTCTTTGCTGGAGAGAAGTTTTATAATTTCTTAACATTTTGCTTCCGGAATTGTTTTGAATTCTTTTTTGAAGTCATCATGGACCCTGGAATTTGCTATATTAAACCAGAGTAAGATTTATTTTAAGTCTTCCGTGCAGACTTCCATTGCCTATAATTCTAGATTCCTTCTCCCTGATGTCCAAACCACTTTATCGGAGGGAGGCACAGAAAAAGGCGCTAATAAAAGACTGCCTGACGATTCCGTTCCCGAAGAGCCCAACAAATTGAAAAAGGACGACCGAGGTGGCAAGAAGGATCGTAAGCGGGGACAAAATAAGGTAGACCATTAATTTTCTCCACGGCATTATGATTTCATGGCACAAAAACTCTTGCAGCATCGTCCAGTTTACAAGGAAGATCGAACCTTGCATTTGTGTCATTCCTTGGTAAACGGACCTTCAGAGGTCAAGTGTACTTATAACAATTGTCGATATGTTCATGATCTGAATCAATATCTCGAGTCGAAACCCAAAGACATTGGAGATACCTGCGAGGTATTCAAAACAAAGGGATTCTGTCCCAGAGGAGTGACGTGCCGATTTGCCAAAGCCCATTTGGACGACAATGGAAACAATATAAAGGCTGATTTCTATGATCCAAACATCCCAGTGTCGACCTTCAATGGAATCACAACAGAGCTCCAGCTCAAGCTTCGAAAACGAGAGTATGATTTCTCGAAAAGCAAGAAAATCCTGCAAGAATGTGATCGCATCAAAAATGAACAAAAAAAGCAATCGCAGAGCGAAAAGGAAAAAGAAAAAGAAGACGTAGCCGAAGAAGGCGGTAAACCCACCGAAGTGCCTGAAACCGAAACAGTTTCTGTGGAATTCCAAAATGGTTCTCAACCTGCAATCGAGAAACCCATTGGATCAGCTATCGACGACGATTCAGTTGGCCGTGACGGTCCACCCAAGAAAAATGTTGATTTCTTCAACAAATTAGTTCTCAGTCCATTGACAACTGTGGGGAACTTACCATTCCGTAGGATCTGCAAAGAATTCGGAGCAGATATCACTTGTGGTGAGATGGCTTGTGTTGTTCCTTTGGTCAAAGGTCTCGGCCAGGAGTGGGCTCTCACCAAACGGCACGCAAGCGAAGACATCTTTGGTGTCCAGCTGTGTGGCAACAATCCTCAACTGATAGCTCAAGCTGCTCAATTGTTGCAAGAGAATTCAAAAGTTGATTACGTCGATCTGAATATCGGTTGCCCAATTGACTTGATCTATCAGCAAGGCGGAGGCAGTGCTTTGATGAGAAGAACAAACATCCTCGAAGCAACTGTAAGGAGTTGTTCGACTTTGTTGGGTGCTACACCGTTCACAGTGAAAATGCGTACCGGAGTGTATGCAGACAAGAGTGTGGCACATGATTTGCTTCCAAAGGTTGAGGAATGGGGAGCAAGTGCGGTCACTGTTCACGGACGTTCCAAAGAACAAAGGTATACGAAAAATGCCAATTGGGAGTACATTGAAGAATGCGCGGCCAAGGCCAAACACATGGCCGTCATTGGCAATGGAGACATTCTCAGCTTTGAGGACTACAACGAGAAAATGGTAAGTTCTTTCAGATGTCCCTTAGTTTTGCATTCACTTCATGTTTTATTTTATAAAGAAATTGGCTCCTCACGTATCTTCTGTGATGATTGGCCGTGGTGCTCTAATCAAACCCTGGATCTTTAAAGAAATCAAAGAACAAAAAACCTGGGACCCAACCAGCAGCGAACGAATGGATCTACTTCGCAAATACGTTAACTACGGTCTCGAGCATTGGGGTTCTGATACCAAAGGTGTCGAGAACACTCGACGATTCCTCCTCGAGTGGCAATCCTTCCTCTATCGCTACATCCCAGCTGGATTGCTCCAGAACCCGCCACAAAAAATCAACCAAAGACCCCAGAAATTCCATGGTCGTGACGAAATGGAAACTCTCTTGTCATCTCCCAATTCGTCGGATTGGATTAAAATCAGTGAAATGCTTCTCGGGCCAGTTCCCGATGGTTTCACATTTTTACCAAAACACAAAGCGAATTCTTACTAAAAAAATTTAGTTTTTTTTTTTTTATTTAAACAAACAAAAATAACAAATGAAATCAAAACAAAACTGTTTACTTATTAAGATAACTGAGAACCTCCTCGACATCTTTTTTCGAACCCAAGAATATTGGCTGTCTCTCGTGGATCTTCGTCGGAATCACATCCAAAATGTTTATCTTTCCATTGCTGGCCAGACCACCGGCTTGCGTGATAAGGTAAGCCATTGGATTGCATTCATAAAGTAAACGTAGTTTACCATTTGGAGAACTCTTTGTGGCCGGGTAAAGGAAGATCCCACCATACTTGATGGTTCTGTGAACATCGGCTACCATACTGCCGACATATCGAGCACCATAGGGAGTTCCCTTGCTGGGATCTTTCTTTGCTTCCACATAATCTCTTACACCTTGTTCCCAAGTCGAACTATATCCTTCATTAATTGAATAGATCTTACCCTGTTCCGGAATTCTCATGTTTGCTTCTGTGAGTATAAACTCTCCAATCGATGGATCGTAGGTAAAGCAATTAACTCCGTTGCCCAAACTCAAAACAATCGCAGTGGCAGATCCATAGAGAGCATAGCCAGCAGCGACAATTTTATTCCCCGGCTGAAGCGCATCATTGAGAGTTGGTGCTCCTTCGCTTTGTTTTCTAAAAATGGCAAATATCGACCCGATGGATACCAAACAATCGATATTCGATGAACCGTCCAATGGATCAAATGTGACAATGTATTTGCCTTGCTTCTCAGTCTCAACTTCGATGATGTTCTCATTCTCCTCGGAAACCATCAGGCAGGTGGTGTAAGAAGACTTTACCATGTTGATGAACAACTCATTCGACAGGACATCAAGTTTCTTTTGTTCCTCACCTTGAACATTAACATCGCCAGCAATACCGTGGAGTTTGGCGATTCCTGCTTTGCGGACAGCCGAAGCAATTGCTTTAATAGAGGTCTGGATGCAGTTGAGCAATTGGGAGAGGTCACCGGTGGCGTGTTTGAATTTTCGCTGTTCCTGCAAGACGAAGCGCGTAAGGGTCATGCAGTTGGAATCGAATACTGGTCCTCGTTGAGACATGTTGGTGTTGTCTATGGAAAACAGAGAACAAAAAGGTTAGTAAAAAACTTTTTTTTCTTTTTTTGGCAATAGGGGGTTCGTATAAGGTTTTCTGACAGTACAGGAGTAAAAGAAAAATAAATAATAAAAAGCAAAGCGGGTATAAGAAGAGGTGGAAAAACAGAGAGAAGGTGGCACACTCTTAAAAAACAAAAACTTACTGATCGTTGAATTGGCCATTGTGTTGCTTAGTATTCGATCCAAATCTATCGACGTGGACGAGGAGAAATTTAAATTAAATGAATTAATAAAAAATATTTCGTTGTTTTAAGCAATAAATGGAAATATGCAATTGCAAGACAAAACAAATAAACAGTTTAAGATTTTCAGGCTTTAAGCAAGTTCTAAAAAAGTACGTATACGCCACAATGCACAACTTTATCTATAAAATAAAATAGCGTGGCGCGAAAGCTCTAAAAGAGCCAAGGCCTAAGTGTTTTACTCTCATCAACCCTCGGTGTGTGTGAAGAATTGAGGGGACCTACAATTTAATGCCGATTTCGAACGGCAAAGTTGAGAAGCACTTTTTCATGACAGATGGTACTCTTGGAAGTTTTGTCAGTTCTTCGTAAGAGGCAGTGCCCGTGAACTAAAGAACTATGGGCACACGAGACTCGAACCACGACGTTCTGCTTAGCAGCCAACGCAACTAACCACTAAGCTACGGACACTACAGTCCAGTACCTTAACGAGCATATTTATGAAATTTTGAGTTAAGTCGAGCGATGATTCCTATGAAACATAATCGAAACCCTACGCGACTGCTGTCGGTGTTCAGGAACCGATTTTTATAATTTTGAAGTTCGTACTTATAGTACAGTACGTACAGTCTCAGCCCCCTGCGCAGAAGAGGTAGAAAGAGCCATCCAAAAGCTTAAAAATAACAAGTTCGCCGGGTCGGATGGCATAACTTCGGAACTCTTAAATAGGAGGTGTTTTGATGAACCGCATGCATCACAAAGTATGGGAGGAAGAATGCATGCCCACTGACTGGTCGATCAATCCATATGCCCATCTACAAAAAAGGGATCCTGTCATGCAAAAACTACCGTAGCATATCGCTGCTTAATGTAGCATACAAAATCCTATCCAACGTACTGTGTGAGCGTCCTTAACGGCCAGGCACGAACAACGATAGACCAAATATTAACACTGAGGCAGATACTGGAAAAGACCAACGAATTTCAAGTCGAAACCCACCATCTTTTCATCGACTTCAAAGCTGCTTATGATAGCATCCACCGCCAAGAGCTTATGATGGCGATGTCTGAATTCGGGATCCCGAACAAACTGATCCAGCTGTGCTGCATGACGCTTAACAATACGCAGTGCAGTGTGCAAATGGGTAACAGCTCATCCGAGTTATTCCAAACATGCGCAGGGTTTAGACAAGGAGATGCGTTGTCATGTGACTTCTTCAACATAGTCCTGGAGCAGATAGTGCGCAAGGCATGTGTGAGCACGAAAACACTATCTTCAACAATGCCACCCAGCTCATAGGCTATGCGGACGACATAGACATCATCGGTCGATCCAAGAGAGCTGTGCTTGAGGCCTTCACAGCGATTGAAGAACAGGCGAAACTCGTTGGTCTTGAAGTGAATGAGGACAAAACAAAGTACATGCTATCAACAAACAAAGCAACATCTTTCCACCGCCTAGGACAAAACGTCACTGTTGGTAGCAGCAATTTCGAGGTAGTTAAGGAGTTCACCTACCTTGGAACAAACATCAATCCCACAAATGACACCTTAGTGGAGATCCGAAGAAGAATTACCCTAGCTGCTGCTTCGGGTTGGCAAAACAACTGGCTTCAAAACTCCTCACTCGAAAGACAAAGTGTCTGCTATACAAAACTTTGATTTTACCAGTCCTACTCTACGGCGCCGAGTGCTGGACGATAAGTAAAAAAGTGGAATTGATACTGGGCACTTTCGAGAGAAAAATTCTTCGACGGATTTTCGGTCCCGTATGCGACGATGACGAATGGAGAAAGTTCAACGAGAACTGTATGAGCTGTACCAAGATGTGGATGTAGTCCAGAAGGCCAAGGAAAGACGACTACATTAGCTCGGCCACATCGAGCGAATGCGACCGCCCCCAGGTTCAAGACGACAAGGAAGACCGAACCTACGGTACAAGGACCAAGTGCGGTTGCCTTTTTTCGTTAAAATCGACTGTAACTTTGTAAGCTGGGTCTTCGTTTAAAACTACTCACAACTTACTTTAATTGAACTGGACAATGCACGCCTATTTAATTTTAATTAATATGTTATCCAGGCTGTGAAGGAACTTGAATTGATCACATCGGTCATTGTATTCTCGCTTTTATTTATATAGTTTGTGTTATGTTTTGCTGTGTTCTTAAAATTTTCCTGATAACATTTGTTACGTATGACCTTAACCTCAAAATGTCTAAATGAATTGGTTTGTTTGTTTACGTCATAGTTAATTATTTTGTAGTCAATTGTTGATAACGTCCAAATATATAAATATGACCGGACTAAATATTTCCATAAATTTTCCAATTTCTCACCAAAAGTTCCCACAGTAGATAGGAGAATTCTAACTGTGTTTTGCTATGGTTTTTGTATCAGTAAAAATAGGACGTTCGCCAATGTTGGAATGTGTTCGATAAGGTTGACAGTTGATGTCGTTACCGTCACACTAAGATCAATACAGATCCATTGTGATACCCGTGAGTATTGCTACTCAAGCTAATAAAAACCTGTGATTTCCGTTAATTAAGCCATTTGGAGGCCCCAAAAAAGAGGGAGCATGAGAAGCGTCAGATCGAGGATGTTGAGAGAGCCAACAGCAGGAATATGGTTCCGACGTTTCATCGAAAGGATAAACAGCTGGCTCAAGGTCATCGAGCAAGAACCGATGCCTGCAGAGATAAACAAGGGAACATCATAGTAGAATCGCAGTCAATGCTGGGGATTTGGAAAGACTACTTCTGTAGAATGTATAACGGCGACGACGAACAAAACACCGCCGTCAGATAGGATCCTTTCATCGAACACGACAATAGCCAACAATTCCCTGAACCCGACCTAGAAGAAGTGAAAACCGCAATATCACGGCTGAAATCCAACAAAGTCGCTGGAGAAGATGGCCTAGCTGCTGAGCTGTTCAGAACTGACGCATGGTCAGAGGAATGCGTGCCCGATGAATGGAACCTCAGCATTGTTTGCCCGATCCTGAAAAAGGGAGATCCTCTAAACTGCGCCAACTACAGAAGAATCAGTCTAGTTAACATCGCCTACAAGATCCTCTCTGCCGTAATATGTGAACGTCTGAAGACTTTCGTCAACAATCTGATTGGTCCTTATCAATGTGGCTTCAGGCCAGGAAAGTCAACCATCGACCAAATTTTCACGTTGCGGCAGATCCTGGAAAAGACCTGTGAACTCCAAATCGATACCCACCACCTTTTCATCGATCTTAAGGCCGCGTATGACAGCATCTACAGAGACGAACCGTATAAAGCTATGTCTAGTTTTGGCATCCCTGCCAAGCTCGTTCGCTTGTGCAAAATGGTGATGGAGAACTCACGCTGCACCATCAAGGTTGGAACGAGCTCACGGAATCTTTCGATGTCAAAAAAGGATTCAGACAAGTCGATGCACTGTCGTGCGATTTCTTTAACATCGTTCTTGAGAAGATAGTACAAAACTCCACCGTCAACACCAGAGGCACTGTCTTCCAAAAATTTGTTCAACTTCTCGCGTTCGCCGATGATATTGATATAATGGGAAGAACATAGCCTGATGTCAATGGCGCCTTTGTGAGAATTGAGACAGAAGCGGCAAAAAATGGGTTTAGAGGTAAATGAGGGCAAAACGAAGTATATGCTGTCTTCGAGGAAGGACACCCAACACCGACGGCTCGGGCAGAACGTTACAATAGACACATATAACTTCGAGGTAGTAGAGGAGTTTGTCTACCAAGGCTCCGCTATAAACACCGAGCAATAACACCAGCGCCGAGATCAGACGAAGAATAACTCTTGCTCATCGCTGTTTCTTTGGGCTTAAAAGCAATTGAGTGGAAAAGCCCTCTATCGAGCAACTAAGGTACAATTGTACAACACCCTCATCATCCCAGTCCTGATGTATGATGCAGAAGCATGGACCTGAACAAAATCGGATGAAAGTGCCTTAGGATGTTTCGAGAGGAAATTTCTTCGGGTCATCTTAGGCCCCGTGTGCATTGAAGCGGAATGGCGAAGAAGATATAGCAGCGAACTTTACGGATTGTACAACGGCATGGACTTAGCCAGAAGGGTCAAGGTCCAGAGACTCAGATGGCTCGGTCATTTAGAGCGGATGGACACTAATGCTCCGGCCCAAAAAGCCTTAGACACCATTCCCGAGGGACGTAGGAGGAGAGGAAGACCGCGACTCACAGGAGGCGCACTCAAGTGGAAGAGTGGAGTGAAAAACTGGAGACAGCTAGCTAGGGACCGAGTTGGCTGGCGGAGACTGTGGATTGGAGCCCAAGTCCACAACGGACTGTAGCGTCACATTAAGTAAGTAAGTAAGGATGCCACGATGAAATTATTGCCGAGCAATTTATTCCTCTGGTGGCAAAGTACGGGGCACTGGCATGGAAATTGTGAAGTGTCTTCATGCGCCACCTAGTCACCGCATCCTCTGCATAGATCATCTGAACTATAACCGGCCCCTTAGAATCGTTATTAAAAATAAAAATCATGATCGTTTGCGCACTCTTTAAAATTGCTGAAAGGAAAGAATATAACATTTTGCATTGCGTTGAATTTTATATTTTCCTTTTCTTTCATTTAAACCTTCAAAAACAAATGAGCCCAGCCTCTATTTGTTTTTAATTCCCAATAAAAACACATGATACAGAGACCCTCTTTCTTTAGTCTTAACACTTAACCTTTCATGAAAAATGAAAACAAAATCTTTTCAAACACAAAAATTATACTCTTCTTATCAGTGTTGTCTTCTTTGCAGCATTCCAGACGAATCTTGAACCTGATGTACCCTAAGCCAAAGTCCACCAAGCGAAGAAGATAACTTTGTGAAAGATACGTGAAACTTAAAAAGGTAAGTCAGTACTTAAACTCCTTTAATTTTCCATATAATCATCATGAGCCGACTACACTATTATTAACTTACATAAAAATATGTACATAATCTCACTCGAATTGAAACGAAAGTGAATTTCCAAATTTGTTTTCGTGACCTTGAACTTTTTCCTTAGTGAATGACAAACTTATGCTAAAACTGTTAACTAAACACGCACCATTGATAGACAGCAAGACTTACCTTTTGTTTTAATCTTTCTTAGTTAAACATAAAAAAATAACAAAGCAAACAAAAAGCGAATAAGCCAATTGTCTATAAATAAATTATTGGAGAACTAGAGTATCTTCTAAAATCAGTCTTTCTAGATTGAATATATTTTATAGACTGAATACTGAAATGTTGAACGAACTCCACATTATTTTGGCGACTTTTTTCGGAAAAAAAAAAAATGAAAATAACAAAAAAAACTCGTATCTCCCTCCCAGAGAAAATATTCATTTTTGTTTGGTTTGTTTTTGTGTTTATGCTCAAAAATTATATACAGGGTGATTTGCAGAAAACATCTTACAATCGCGTTTGATAGAATATTATGTTTGTTCGATGTGCGCTCTGGGTCGCTCTGTGGTGCTCTGATTTCGCACTGAGCTGTTCGATGTTGCTCTTTTTTCGCCAAGGTGCATTGCCACCGTGTTCGATGTGTATTCAGTGCTCTCAACGGGAGTGCTCTGGAGTTTTTTTCGGGGCGAGAATTTCGGAGCTGTTCGAATCAGCTGTTGCTATACAACAAAGAGAGTAAAAAAAAACAGAACTACTAAAGGCTAACTATAATGAGCGGAAGCAAGCGGAAGCTGATATTAGAACCGAACGAAACGCTTCCTTCCGAACTGTCATGTGAACACTTTACCCATAATGAACGGATGTGTACGGAAGTATCTTTCAAAATAAAATATTTGTTTTTTTATTTCCAATAATTTGTGAATTTCAGTTGTCATGCTTCAAACAAGCAATTTCAAGATATTAATTTCTTAAAATCAACAACAAATCGAATTCCTCTTCAGAAAAATCAACGAAACCTGTCAGCTGTCAAATTTTCGTCCGCAAAAAGCGAAGGGAGCGCAGTTTACGTCCGTAAGCAAAACTGAACGAAAATTGACGAAATAAATTGAGTAATCCGCAGTTCCGAACGCAATATAGGAATTCCTTGTATTCACTCAGTTACGGACAGCTCCGACCGCTCCATTCCGTTCATTATAGTTAGCCCTTAACGCGTTCGATGTGAAACCAAACCCAGAGAAATTATTCAGTTTTTTGACAGCTCCGTTCACAGTATGACAAGCACCGGAGCGCCCCGGGGCTGGTTACATCGAACAAACCTATCACTACCCGAACTTGATCAAATACTAAATATAACCTGTTTGTGGATTGTTCTTAAACAAAAATATTAGCCGTGTTTTTTTTTCACTACGTAGCCAGCCAGTAGTGTCCGTAGCTTAGTGGTTCGTTGGCTGCTAAGCAGAACGTATTGGGTTCGAGTCCTACTCGTGCCCATAGTATTTATTTCATCTTTCTCGGACACTGCCTCTTGCAAAGAACTAACAAAACTTCCAAAAGTATCATCTGTCATGAAAAATGTGCTTCTCAACTGTGCCGTTCGGAATCGGTATTAAATTGTAGGTCCCCTCAATTCTTCACACGCACCTAGAGAATTGTTGAGAATTGGCCTTGGCTGTCGCGCCACTCTATTTTTTTTTTTTTAGTAGCCAGCACAGCAAAATTTCCCTTGATGAACAACAACAATTTGAATTGCAATCGATAAAAAGGCCAGTAAAGAAATGTCAGTTGTGCCGGCAGCGATAGAAACTCTCAATTATTGAAATGAATACAGCCCTGATGGCGTTAAGAAAACTATTTTGCTACGCGAATCTAATGATCTGAGTTAAGAACTCTCTTAGGTTGAAGTACCTATTTGCTATATTTTTTTGTTTTTTTTTTTTAAATCCGAGACGCAATCCTCAGGTCCATTTTGTGACGTTTTATGTAAGAATTGCTATACAAGTTGAATTTGACAGATTATGTGACTTGGAGCGTTTCATTCGCACTTGATTACTGTGCTGGCTACTGAGTAGTGAAAAACAACGCAGCTAATATTGGAAGAAATATTAAAATTGTTTAATTTTAACTTCCAGAGGGAGTTATTGTAATGGGGCCGATTTTGTGAATCTCCAGTGTTTGCATATCTCCATGTTTCGACGTCACTTGAATCCTAATCAACCATTTTTATCATGATGTCTGTGACTCTGTGTCTGTGTATGTTACGTTTTTTCTGTTCAACTATCTTGCGAACCACTCATCGTATCATTATATTTTCTTATACTTATTTTTCTACTCTCGGTTAGTCGTGTGGACCACCTGGGAAGCACTCATATTTTTTTTCCTATCGAAACTGTTAAACCAAATCACCTTGTTGCTTTACAAGGCTGATACCAACAGATGATTATACCGGAATTCATAACACGAACGCAAATTGATTCATTCTAATACTCGTATATCTTGTCTTATGACACAAAAAAGGTAAACACAAATTTTGGATCGTTAGGTAATGCAAAGAAAAGAAGTTTTAATTGCAATAGTATGAAATTTTCTAGACGTTGTTGTTGTACATACATACTTACAAAAGATTAAAAAAAAGGGAAATGTTGATAATAGTCTTGTTTAAAATTAGTTTATTTTTGTAACATAAGTAACCGATAAGACTTGCTTTTTACTCACACTAGTAACTATGTGTGTGTGTGTGTGTTAACTGTTACTTATAGTTTGTGTGTTATCTGGACGAGCCCCTCTTGAGATAAGTATACTAAACGTTCCTAAGCACAAACACCTGCCCATGTGTCAGCTATTTCTGTTGGGTTGTACATTACTTCTAAATATGTGCTTATTAAATTTATCTTCAAACTCAAACACTGCCCGACAGTGCTGGAGTGTTTCCCTTTGGCCCGTGCCTCTGCAGCTTCAACAAAACTCATTGTAAGGAATACCAAATTTCAAGTCATGTTGCCTATCCGACTGGCCAATAGCCTGTATGAGTAGCAACAATCCTTATCCTGCCAATTTCAATCAATGGTTTGTTCAGGAGTTCAGTTTCTGGTCGTAAGTGAGCCATATATCTGCCTCGAGATAATACAGTTGGTGAGATTTTTCCATCTTACACTGGCTTCTTTTAGAAAGTGATTTTGAACATTCATTTTCATGACTTCTAATGGAATCTTCACTTCCTCAGCTTAAAGAAGAAATTATAAGGTTTGATCCCATCCTGGTCAGTTCATTAGCGATTTCATTGCACTGAATGTCACTATGACCCGGTACCCAGGCCAGATTGATTTTTATGTTTTCTCTACAACTTTCGAGCTCCTGCTTTCAATCTCTGACGATTTTTGATTTAATCAGGCTTTAGTCCATAGACTAGATAGCGGCTTAGTTGTCAATAAAAATTGCTGCGTTTTTTGTATTACTATCAGATGTATCCACTTGTTTTAGAAGCCTCCATGCTTCCATGTCTACGCTACATCTGTCGTGCAGTCTAAAGGATTTTGGCGGATAAGACACCAGCGCCAACACCGAATTCCATCTTGGAGCCATCAGTCTAAACTGTGGCGTCGAAACCTTTTGAAGGGCTATTACTTTTCCAATCATTTCTATATAGATGGAATAACAACCTTAAATTGCTTACCAAAACTTTAGGTTGGTAACTTGTAGTCGGAGGTAATAGATTAAGAATTTTGCTATGACCGTAAGACTGTATAGTCCACATTCCTCATTCCTTTAGTCTAAATGCGCTGCAGGCATTTGATAAAGTCTGGCATCTTGCTCTTTTATCGAAAATGCGTGATTTCGGTATCGATGAACGCCTTCTTCGTTGGATTAGAAGCTTTCCTTTGAACCGTTCAATACAAGTTGTATTGAACGGATTCAAGTCTGAAACCCACAATGTAAATCCTGGTGTCCCCCAAGGCTCCGCTTTGTTTCCGACCGTCTTTCTCATTTTCATTATTGATCTCATGTCTGTAACTTCTAATCCTATAAATTGTTTCGCTGACGATAGTATCCTTAGCTTCTCATATTCGTTTCCAGGCTCACATCCCTCCTCTACGGATTTGGATCTGCAACGGAAAAATATGATAAGCTCATTCAACTTTAACTTTAACTTTTAAACAGCATTGTACAATGGGGAATTAAAAACCGTGTAGAGTATAATGCTTCGAAAACTCAATCGTTGAAGCGAGATAAACCCCCCTTGCCACTGTCCATGAGCGGCACTTACATCAATGAGACCGAACATCTCGAGATTCTCAGTATGTGCATCACTGACCACCTCTTGTGGACCGAGCACATACGCGACGTCGCCAAAAATGCCGCAAAGTGTTTGGGTTTCTTAAGACGATGCAAGAAATTTTTCTCCACGTTATGTTATCTTTAAGATTTATATCCGTCCAAAGCTTGAATACAATTCCCAGCTTCTTACTTAAACCTCTTGGATGGAATACAAAAAAGAGCTGCTATAGCTACTTTTACGGTAATTGCTCTAGTGAAATAGCCAGTTGCATTCCTGCCCTCAAACAATTCACCCGTGCTTCCAGGAATGGCCATCAGTTAACCCTCGACCCCAACTTCGGACGTGAGAGTACGTATAGAGAATCATTTCTTGCACTCACTGTGTCTCTGTTAAAAAAAGGGTCAAGGTCAATGGGAAAAGGATTCAGAATTACTGTAGGTGCATCATTAGTTCCAATGCAGGTAGTTCTTTGAACTCGTTTCAGCTTATTGTTATTGTTTTTATTGACTAGCGCTGGCCACCAAACAATTGATCCGTATATCGCCGTGTTAATCCAAAGAATCAAATTAGGGCCTTGTCCCCATTTTTTATCAAAAGTTTGTTACAAGAAGAAGGCATTACTTGTTTTCTTTACTCTTCTTCTATTTAACATGTCGAATTTAGCTTGGTTGCCCATTTAATCTTGGTAGACTGGTTAACTCCAAGTCCACATCTGGTGGCCCAATTGGGAATTTTTAAAAAAGTCATTTCCATGTTTTCACTGACATCAGTATCAGATCGTCAGCATAAACGCTAATAGGCGTGTTTTTTTGGCATCGCTATCTGCAGCCAAATTCGATTTACCAAAAAAACGTATCCGCAGTTGCCCATCCGCAGCAGTTTTATTTTATTTTTAAGTTGGTAGACTTCTCTAGCTGCTGGATAATAAAACAAAAACAAACAAAAACCGAAATTTATTCAAGATTATTTTTGAGTTGTTTTAACGTAGGTATAATTAATTTATAAACCAAAGTAAATTGCTTAAAATGGAAGATTCACCTTCTTTCCTTATTTTCCATTTGTGCATCCGTCTGCATTTGTTCAAAGTTTGATTTGTTATTTTGGTTTTACTTTCGGATAAGTTTTTGACATGTTGGGGTATGTTCGTATAGATTTCTTCAATCGTCGTTCAATAAACAAATAAATAAAACAATAACAAATGTCAAACAGAGAAGTGTGTTTGAAAGTGTGTGTGCTTGTATGTATGTGTGAATTTTGATACAAAACAAGATTCAGATTTTTGAATCTCGAATCCATTTTTTTTAATCTCAAGTCTCAAATAGATCATGAAATCTGAGATTTTTCCACTTTTTCACAAATTTGACTCTAAAGGTAAGACTTCAACGAGCACTTTTTGCAAAATGTCCAAAATTGAAAATTTTCAAACTCATTTTGTGGCAGTTTTTCCACCCCAAAAATAAAAGAAATGATGCAGAAAGCTTTTTTTTATGTCAAAAACAATTTTTGTAGTTTTTTTTTTCCAAATTCAAATGGCGCTACAAAGAAACAAACACTTTAATTTTGTAAATTTCGCACTTTTTGCCAAAGGTGACCGTTGTAGTTATACCTTAAATCTCGAAATAAAAAACGACATTACAGAAGAAAAATATTAAACACCATATGTGTTTAATATTTAATGGCAACTATGTGTGACTCGTTCCTTGATTTGTGCGTTCCAATTTCAATTCAAATAAACTTTAATAAAAGAACGCACTCAAAATGTTTTGCACTCTGCGAACACAGCCTTAGAGACCTCTTTGAGTTATCCGATTATCCGAGTTACCAACCTAAGAAATTCAATTTTACTCCGATCGAGTATCGATACTCGAACAAATTTCAATTTTTTATCCGCAGTCAGATTTAAGTTTAAGTTTTATCCGCAACTGCGTGTTGTATTTGTAATACATGGAAGCTCCAACTGCAGATGCGGATAGCTGTGGCAAAAAAACACGCCTAATGTCGTTACTCCACTGTTATCTAGAATGAGACTTCTTCTTTTTATAGAAATTGCTGCGGTTGTTCACAAATTTATAGTTTCTTGAACAAGAACATATCCTTTGTGCTAAAAATTGAACCTCTGTACTTATAACGGTATACGTCCAAAAACTGTAGTGTCCATAGTGGTTAGGTGCGTTGGCGGCTAGGCAGAACGTCGTGGGTTCGAGTCCTACTTATTTCATCTTTCACGGCCACTGCCTCTTGCGAAGAACTGACAAAACTTCAAGAGTATCATCTGTCATGAAAAAGTGCTTCTCAACTTTGCCGTTCGAAATCAGCGTTAAATTGTAGGTCACCTCGAATCTTCACACGCACCCAGAGAATTGTTGATGAGAGTAGGCAACTTACGCCTTGGCTCTTCAAGAGCTGTCGCGCAACTCTAAAAAAGAAGACGCAAAACTAAACTCAAGCATTGCTGGAAGGGCTAGTTTTACGGCTGGATCGCTTAAGAGAAAGAATTCATATGGCTACTTCACATGTGCACTAGCAGTGCTACCATAATTCAACTTAAAATTACTCGATTGTGTCCTGTAAAAAGTATTAAACAAGTTGAAAACTCAAATTATGTATTGAGATTTTCATAAGCTTTCATATGTCATCTCGATTTTCTTTGTAGGTCATCCATTTGACTTAAAATATGAATTTTTGTGTAAATTTCAAAATTTTGATTTTTCGCCACCTAGTGTAGCGCCATCTTTTGAGAAATAGCTGAACTAACTAAATTTTACAATAGACATTTTGTTCATTAGTTTCACTATCGCCAAATAGATGGCGCTGCGATCGGTGGCGAAAAATCCAAAAATGCATTTTGCCAGGGATCGAAATGACCTATGAAGGAAATTAAGGTATCATGTGTGAAAGCTTAAACGAATCCTTAACAATTTTGGTGATTTGATGTTCTGATGTTGTCCAATAGATTGTGCTGCGATCGGTGGCGAAAAGCTGCAACGTTGAAATTTTCACAAAAATGCATTTTCGAGCCAACGGAAAGGACTACGAAGGAAATCGGGGTGTTTTATGAAAGCTAATGAACATTTCTACAAATAAAATTAATTTTCGGATTTCCACTAGAGGGAGTGGGGAGAAACTCTAGATTGATAAATTTAAAATTAAAAAAAACCTTGTTATATACAATGTACCTACATGCAAGTTTCATAGTAACAACAAAGGACTAAAATTTTAAGTTAGAAAAAGAAAACGAAACCATCACACTTCATATGTTATTAGATTACTTTCAAACCATCCCCTCTGTATCTATAGAAATAGCAACAGGGACTAAACGACATGAATTTAGGATTTCCAAAGTCCATGTTGTCGCAATTTGCAGCCCTATTGAGTGGTCATAATTTACAAATAAATTGTTCGTTATTGGTTTATATAATTAAGTTATTTTTACTTTATTGCCCATGCGTTTGTTCGTAGGCATTGGAAATCAACGATTTGAAGTGATAGAAGATTTAATATTTTTAACAGAAACAAGGTTTTTTTTTTTTGAAATATGTAATAATAGTGTTGAATGACAGCTGCAAAGAATCAAGGTCTAGATGGCCAATATTCTTCAAACAATTCTTTGAGCGCGTCAATGGAATGGATGGAACCTTAGCTGAGACCAGGGCTGCCGATTCAAGTAGTCCGTTGTGGACTTGGGCCTCAATCATAACTAAATGACCGAGCCATCTAAGTCTCTGGACCGTTACCCTTCTGGCTAGGTCCATGTCGTTTGATACCAAGCCCGTAAAAGTCCGCTGTTTGTATCTTCTTCGCCATTCCCCTTCAATGACACGGGGCCTAAGATGACCCGACGACCTTTCCCTCTCAAAACAGCCTAAGGCACTTTCATCCGATTTCGTCACGGTCCATGCTTCTGCTCCATAAGGCTGGGACTGGGATTGATGAGGGTATTGTTACAATTATTACTACCTTAGTTTTCTCGAGAGAGGGCTTTTCCTCAATTCCACCTCAATTGGCTTTCCTTAGTCCAAAGTAACAGCGATTACTTACTTCGTCCAAAAACAAATCTGCAGTACATAGGCCTTATGGGAGAGCTTTTTTATACTCCACAGGGTGCCTGTCCAGAGAAAAAAATCTGAAATCCCCTTAAAAAAAATTATATACTACAACACTGTTTCCTCATACAAATTTGTGTTTTGATTTATTTTGAAAAAGCAAGCGTAACATTCCCCTCATTGACCTGCTATGCGCACGGCTAAACGCCATACTGATTTTTGTGCTCGTTTTTGCAAAGCTCTTTCTGTTTGACAAAACAAACATATAAATCAGCGTTGCCAGGAAATAATAATGCTTACTTTTATTTCGATTCTGTAAGGGAGCTTTCAAGAATCGTAGCTTTTTCTTAGGTAATCATTGCCAGCCCATTTTTTGTTTTTTTTTTTTGCAATAAAAACTTAAAATCTGTTAAAAAAAGAGTAGGCTTATTCAATGCAGAGAAATATTTATTAATTTGAAGTTTAGTGCGATTTTAATTTTTTTGTTGGTGCGTGTTAAATATAAATTATAAAAACGCGATTATAATCTTCCTCTTGGTGGTGTGGAAAAAGATAAGAACAATCATTTAATTTTAATGTCAATTATAAAATCTTGGCACTTTCTAAAATCATTGTTAAGATTTCGAATTTCATAATTTATGTAATCGGTTCTATAAATTACGAAATTCAAATTTATTTCATGTTCGTATTAAATATTTTTTCTGAATGAAAATCTTTGTTTAAGACAATGCAAATAAAATATAGAAGGCAACTCTTTCGATTTTTCGGAGAGCTTTTTACAGTTTTAGTATATAACCTACGGTAACCCTTGCCAATTTTTTCTTTCACACAACGTAATGGAATTCCTCTACAGATAGAGTGAGAGATGAATGTCCTATCTTCCCTGTACTGCAGATTTGTTTTGGACGAAAGTATTGCAAGATGTGATTTCCTTCGTCCCTGATATCTCGGCGCTGGTGTTATTGCCTGTGTTTATAAAGCGGAGCCTAGGTAGACAAACTGCTCTAATACCTCGAAGTTGTATGCGTTCTATTGTAACGTTCTGTCCGAGCTGTCGTCGGTGTTGGGTGTCCTTTCGCGAAGACAGCATTACTTCGTTTTTCCCTCATTTACCGCTAACCCATTTTTGCTCGCTTCTGTTTCAATTCTCACAAAGCCGCCTTTGTCATCTCGCTGCGTTCTTCCAATCTATATCAATATCATCGGTGTACACGCGAGAAGTTGAAACAGATTTTGTGGAAGATTAGTGCCTCTGGATGTGACGGTGTAGTTGTGTACTATCTTCTCAAGAAACGATGTTTTTAATAAGAAGCTGACGGTCACTAAAAAGCCTGTTGGTCATAGTAAAATTCTAAATTTATTACCAAAAGGGACAGTAAACTAGAACCCTCTGTCTGACACGTTACCAACCCCTAAACGTTGGAAGGTTAAAATTCTAACTAGGCAAATGTGGAAAATTAGTTGAACCTACAAAGGATTTGGACATCACAGTATTACACGGATAGTTTGGGTGTACTTCTTCTCCCGAAAGAACCATGGGTCACTTAATAATCCCTAGACTGCCCGACAGATGTCGCTTATTATCAAGCTGAAGTATCTAGCGATTGAGAAAATCATGTATGATGTCCAAACAAAGCCAGTAAAAGCTGACGAATATTATAAAAAGGTTGCAAATCTTTATATGCAAGCAGAGCTATCAAGGTGCTTTAAACAGCAATCTGGATAAGCCCAGGAATCTTTTAGAAGATTGCAGGCATGAGCATCGCTATGTTTTAACGACAATATAAAAGTCAATCTAGTCTGGGTACCAGAGCACAGTGACTTGCAAGGTTAATGAAATCACTGACGAAACTAGCCAAGGAATCCGGAGATCAAGCCTTTCAAAGATCCTTTGCTTGAGGAAAGATAGGATTCCCCTTAGGAGTCATGAAAACGGGTTTTCAAAAACTATGTTTTTTCTCTTAAAAAAATCTAACGTAAGATGGAAAATCTCAAAAATCCAATATCTTCGAGATAAAAACGTACCAATGGAACTTCTGAATTGGCAGGATTAGTTGCCATTCTGCACAGGCCACTGGCCGGACGAAACAGCATGGCTTTGAAGCTTGGTAATATTTCCCACACATGATTTTTGTCGTAGCTGTAGAAATAATCGGCCTCAGAGGGCAAACCATCCAGCAACTTTTTGATCTGTGTCCCGGCCCCTTCTTAATCGCCAGAACAATGGCTTTGGGCTATCAATACGGCGCAATTTAAACGCCCTTTCTACCTACCTGCTCAATTTCACTATTGAATCACTAAACATTTTCACTACGGTAAAGTTCACCAACGTAACAAAGTCTGCTTTCTGCCGAAATTCTGGGTTATAGTCGATGACCCCAATTTAAGAGCGGTCCGTAATTCTCGCTACTTTGGAGACCAGGGGTGGAATCGCTGTAAGCTGATTTTTGATAGTCCGAACACAGTCTAAATTCATGGAAAAAAAGAGAAAGAAAATTGAAGTGTCAAACTATCAAACTATCAGCCACCCCGGCAATAATCAAGTCGAGTGCAAATATTTGGGTGGATATTGCCGTGTCAGTGAGAAGAGATGGTTAGGTCGAAGTGACGAAAAAATTGTCGCCGTTCTGGCATCCCGTTGCAAATGATCCAAATCAGTCAATTTTCAGATGTCTATTTACGTTCTGATTGGACCAGTGTTATCGCCATCATGATTACCTGCCTATAGGCTGGTGATACAAGCCACAAAGCACGACTCACACAAAACCCCCCAACCACCCAACACAACCGCACTCCCAAAAACTTCACAATCACTTTATTCAAGGGTAGGTTTTTGATTAGCGAGTTTCCCTTCATGAAATGGCCGGGCCTATTGCCGAAGGCGTGCGCTGTTACAACACCACTAGACCTAGTTAGTGTTCGCTTCTAATAATGATACAAATACATGATTTAAGCCCGGTAGGTTAATTTATTTTAATTTTTATAATCCTTTATGTTTTGGCAGCGCTGGCCGAGACGCACTTTTTTCCTGACAAATAGGATGTTCTTCGGAGCTTCGATAGTACCTACTGGTCAGTGACAGTAGGTACCCCATGATTGAAACATGAAAGTAAAAAACAACGAGACGAACGTACACAGTAAACCATGTTTAGTTTATTGTTTAGTTCATAAAGGACTTGGATTTTGAAAAATCAATCTTTTGTTTTTCTAACAATTGAAATTGAAATTCCTACATGAAAAAGAATCCGCTATTTTTATATACGATCAGTATTCAAAAGGACTACAATTCATCAAACATCACTTAATCCCATGAAAATAATCGCCGGCCGTGTTAGCTTTTAACACTTTAACCTTTCACATGGACATTCTTTATGAAGAAATCCACCGGTATGTGTGTAAATAACTGAATCCACGCTGTGTCCTTTATTAAATTCCCATCCAAGAACAAGGAACCAAAAAAAAAAACAACAAACAAACAAAAGAAAGAAGATTTGTTGACGTCTGGCGGGTGGTGGGTGTTGTAAAGGGATGCAAACAGAAAAAAAAGGACTTGCTGATTTTCACAGAAATCACCTGGGCAACCAAATATTATTGGATTTTTTCAAAGGATTACAATAAGCCATGCTAAAAGGGTGTTAATACTCGTTCTTTCGCAAAAGACTGTGTAAATCGCACAGTTTTCCCCTCACGTTCTCATAACAATGATAGAAAGCAAAATCAAAAATACAAATTGTTATCAATTAAACTTGGGAAACCCTTAATAATGAAATTATCCTTCAATATAAAGAAAAAAAGTCCGCTTTTCATTTCTTGTGACTTGAAACGGTTTGCACGCGCCGCCGCGTCACCGAACAAAGTGGCAAATTGAAAGTTATTTCAATTTTCAACCCTCAAACAGGCGTGAGTTTTGTTGTCCTCCGCACTTTTTACCCATACAAGTGTACATAAATTTATGGGTTTTTAGATCTTTTATGTTAAGTTAATCAATCCAACCATTTTATTAGTCGTATGGGATTGTCAATAAACGCCCACCTCATCAGGAGATGCTTATCGTAGTTAATTTGAGAAGTGTGTCTCCTTTTTGTTTGAGTGATGTTTGAATAGGAAAAACATATAGAAGAGGTTGAAAGTCCTTATGAGTTTTTATTTGATGGAGTCGCAAGATTGTTAGTTTAATATAAACTGTGATGCACGTTTCTGAGCATAGCGTAGCATATAAAGGTGTTTTGATTAGATTTTCATTCCTCTTCAGTGTTTGATGATAAACTGATGCTAACGAAGACATCGTGTTCTAAAGGATTTGTTTCCTCAAAAATTGCTAATTCACATTTTGTAATTAATTTTTTTTCCTTAGAGTTACTTACTTATCCTATCCGGCTCACAATCCGTGCAGGATCTCAGCCTTCCATCGTGAACGGTCCCTCGCATGCACTCTCCAGTCGCCGAAACCGACGCCTTTCTTGACTGGAGTGTTGTCGTCCATTCGCTCGATGTGGCCGAGCCAATGTAGTCGTCTTTTCTTGGCCTTCTAGACTACATCCACATCTTGGTACAGCTCATACAGTTCTCGGTTGAACCTTCTTCTCCATTCGCCATCGTCGCATACGGGACCGAAAATCCGTCGAAGAATTTTTCTCTCGAAAGTGCCCAGTATCAGTTCCCCTTTTTTACTTATCATCCAGCACTCGGCGCCGTAGAGTAGGACTGGTAAAATCAAAGTTTTGTATAGCAGACACTTTGTCTTTCGAGTGAGTTTTGAACCCAGTTGTTTGGCCAAACCGAAGCAGCAGCGGTTTGCTCGGGTAATTCTTCTTCGGATCTCCACTTACGTGTCATTTGTGAGATTGATGTTTGCTCCAAGGTAGGAGAACTCTTTAACTCCTTCGAAATTGCTGCTACCAACACTGACGTTTTGTCCTAGGCGGTGGACAGATGTTGCTTTGTTTGTTGATAGCATGTACTTTGTTTTGTCCTCATTCACTTCAAGACCAGACGAGTTTTACCTGTTCTTCAATCGCTGTGAAGGCCTCAAGTACAGCTCTCTTGGATCGACCGATGATGTCAATGTCGTCCGCACAGCCTAGGAGCTGGATGGATTTGTTGAAAATAGTGTTTTCCGTGCTCACTACTGCCTTGCGCGCTATCTGCTCCAGGATTTCGTTGAAGAAATCACATGACAACGCATCTCCTTTTCTAAACCCTGCGCATGTTCGAAACAACTCGGATGAGCTGTTACCCATTTGCACGCTGCACTGCGAATAGTTAAGCGTAGTGCGGCACATCTGGATCAGTTTGTTCGGGATCCCGAATTCAGACATCACCATCATAAGCTCTTGGCGGTGGATGCTATCATACGCAGCTTTAAAGTCGATGAAAAGATGGTGGGTTTCGACTTGAAATTCGTTGGTCTTTTCCAGGATCTGCCTCAGTGTGAATATTTGGTCCATCGTTGTTCTGCCTGGCCTAAGGTCACACTGGTACGTGCCGATTATTTTGTTGCAGAACGGTTTAAGACGCTCACACAGTACGTTGGATAGGATTTTGTATGCAACAATAAGCAGGGATACACCTCAGTAGTTTTTGCGGATCGTTTTTTTGTAGATTGGGTGATGGAGCTTATCGACCAGTCAATGGGCATTCATTCTTCCTCCCACACTTTGGTGATGACCTGGTGCATGGGGTTCATCAAAACACCTCCTCCATATTTAAAGAGTTCCGCAGGTGTTCCGTCCGACCGGGAGGACTTGTTATTTTTTAGCTTTTGGATGGCTCTTTCTACCACTTCTGCACTGGGGGCTAGGACTGGGTCTTCATTAACTGGTCTTGCTTATCTTCCGTCATTAGCTGGCTCGACATATTGCGCATTCAGCAGCTGTTCGAAGTGCTGCTTAAAAACATCTTCATATCCCTGTGCTTCGGTGACTAGGTTTCCTTCACTGTTTCGAAGAGCCTATGTCCCGGTTCTGAAACCAGAAGCTAATTGATTCGTCCTTTTAAAGAAACGCCGGGTTTTATTCTTTTCTAGATCTTTGAGCTGAGAAACTGCGGATGCTCTTTCCTTCCTTCTTAGGGTCTTTTTCTCATTTCTCCTTTTTCTTCGATACTCTTCTCTTGCTGCTCTTGTTTTCCGTTGCAGCATCTGTAAACGTGCATTTACCGTCTCTCTTTTCAATACCGCGCACTCATAATAGTACCACGGGTTCTTTTTCGGGCTTGGCTGGTAAGCTATTGGTGGTCTCGGCTACATTTTTTTTATTTCGCGACATTGGTTCCACAAGGTGATGGCATCTGTGGTAATTGGGAGGACGGCGCGGCGCAGCGGAGAGCCGCTCACTCAGGCGCTCACTGTAGTCTGTGACATTATTCGGAGTGCCAAGGCAACCGATGTTGAACTTCTTCCTTTGGGCCAAACGTGTTTTTTGTCATTTTATAGTCGAGTTTTAAACTTATCCCCTACCAGAAAGTGGTCAGAGCCGACATTTGCTCCTCGGAAAGTGCGCACGTTCAAGATGTTGGATGCGTGCCTTGCGCCGATTAGCACATGGTCGATTTGGTTAGTGGTTCGACCATCCGGGGATCGCCAGGTTGCTGTGTAGATCTTTCGTCTTGGAAACCTAGTGCTACTTATCAACGTATTACGAGCAGCAAAGTCGATTAGTAGGAAGCCGTTATCTGTTGTCACTTCGTGGAGGCTTTGCTTTCCAACAAATCCGCCAAAGATATCTTCCTCACCGAATTATGCATTGAAATCTGCGATTACGATGTTGACGTCGTACTCTGGACAGGCTCCGTAGGCTCTATCCAGAACCATGTCGTAAAAATCCTCCTTGCTTGACTCCTCGGCATCATCGGAATTCGTTTGAATTCACCCTATGTAAAATCCTGGGGGGAATTTGTCCAATCAATTACCCCAATGTTGGATATGAACGTACACAGGTCCAAATTTCCTGCCCTCTGAAATTTGGCGTAATACTTTAGCAAGCACATCCTGTCCAAAAACGCACTCAAATACTAGAAACAATCGTCATATCTTCAGATAACCATGAAACAACATCTATTTCATTTAAGGTTCGCATACGCCATAGTGAACTAAAGGCATATTCGCCTGAATGTGACTCCAAAGCAAGCATCCTTAAAGCCAAGAGTCAAAATTTACTAATTCATTATGCTGTGATTGAGGTTATGTACCTCACCGCCACATCCTTTGCATTGTAAAAAAAAAAACTCTCCAATAGTCTCCTCAATTAACCATTTATTAATTTTAATTTACTTTCGTTGAAATTTTTACACAAGATAAATTCAAGTTTAACATAAAACATTATTAAATTTCTATAATAATTGTTTTCTGACTAGATGCACACTCTCAAGACCTTAAATCTAATTTTTAAACATTTACAAAATTGCAATAAATATTCTGTTTAATTAAAATTATTTACATCTCTGATGTTATTGTTCTCCAAAAAATTACTATTATGTCATATAAATCTTCGTATCACCAACAATATCCACATCGCTTCCATCATCATCATCGGAATTGTCATCACTAGTCAAGTCCTGGTCCGGGTGGCCACTCATCATTAAACTATCACCCGACGACGACGATATTGTTCTTAACATCTTCAAATGATGATGATGCTGTTGCTGCGAACGTTGATGTTGATGACTTGACGAAGATGAAGTTGTCGTCGTATTCGACCCATAGCCCGAGGGGTAACCTTTCTCCAAATCACAAGACAAAGCCGAAGATGCTACTGTACTGGTGTTGGCGGCGGCGGAGGCGGTGGCGGTACCATGGGAAGAGCTGCCATTGTTGGTCTTTTCGGTCCCTTCGGAACGTGAAAAATCAACGGGTTCTGAAATTTTACATTGAACAATGTTTAATTGAAATTAATTTAAAATTTCATCTTGGCCTTTGTTGTCGATATAAAATGAAATGCACAAAGTGCATTAAGATCTCAGAAGCAGTATGGGTTTTCTTGAGAGTTAACTTTTCTTAATTGAATTTTGACTGTAAGAAAGGCCAAGAATTGTTCAACAAACTTTCAAGAAATTCCCATCCCATTTCGGATGCCTCATTTAATTAGAGAAAGAAACTTCTAAAGATAGTTCCGTATTCCATACCATTATTGGTATCCCTGCGACGCAATTGCTTTTTGTGCTTCATTCGACGATTTTGAAACCACGTCTTGACTTGAGTTTCACTCAAACCCAATGCTGTTGCAAGTTCCACACGTTCGGGTGTCGAAAGATATCTTTGGGCTTCGAAACGTTTCTCCAAACCGGACAATTGTGGATCACTAAAAACGGTACGTGCCTTTCGTCGACGACAGTGCCTAAGTGCATTAACTCCCATTCCAATGCCCAAGGCCAATTCTGGAACACCACATCCTGCACCACCGAAAAGATGACCTCCTCCAAATAGACTTGCTGTTGCAATAGAATAGGAAATAAAGAAAATGCGTTAGAGGAAAAGTTTTTGGAGTGTTTTTCGAATTATAATTTGTGAAACCAACTTAAAGGCAAAACTTTTCAATAATAAAATAAATCGATTAAATTATGGTTGTAACACTCCCCGTGAAGTTGTTTTCGAAAATATACTTTTAAACTTAATTAACACTTAAAAGGTTTCTATAAAGTGTTTGGGTATGTCGAGTGTGGTGTGATGGTCATATTTTTTGATGAACAAAAAACATGTGAAATAATAATGGCGCCCAACGAAATTATATGATAACTGTTTGAGGTACCTTGCGAAAGAAAATACGGATCCACAGATTTGTAAGCACCCGATGATGGCGATAGATAACCAAGTGTCATTTGTAGGAATCCATGGTCACTGTATGGGGAGTTTGGATATAGAATACCGGAACTAGGTGGATGATTGCCATTAAAGTTGGGTGGTTGGATGTTAGATGCCAGTTGTGTCTGTTGTTGTTGAGCCGAAGAAGGTGGTGGAAGACGATCGGATATTTTAAATCTGTAATTAAAAATCTTTGCTTACAAACTTTTTAAATGCATTTAAACGTATACAAAGGTGCGTTAAGTAAAAAATAATAATCAATCTCAGTTCAGCGAACGCTTGTTTTGAGCACCCCAGCAACAGCTCGTAAGCTTTTATAATAAAGTCGAAAACTGCAAGTTATAGTAAACCATGTGTGAATTGCGTTAAGATATTAAAATTTGACGTTTGGTTAATACTTGGTACTAGAGTTTAGTGAATAAAATGGTTTAAACCTTATACAGCTGTAAATGGGTTAAAAATTGTAAAAATAGTTTGCTTCTAATTTGTAACTTTGTTCTGGTGTTTTATTTAGTTTCTTGTTATAATACGCGTAGCAGCACTGCCCCGCCAATTCGAGCGCGAAGCAAATACTGCCATACGCGTAGCATCTTTTATTTACTTACTTATTCGGCTCACAATCCATGACGGATCTCAGCCTGAGATACTGCAGCGTTCCATCGTGAACGGTCCCTCGCATGCACTCTCCAGTCGCCGAAACCAAGCGCTCTGGCATCCACAGTCACTTGGTCCTTGTACCGTAGGTTCGGTCTTTGGTGCTCCTTGAAGTCTCGAACCTGGGGGCTGGGATGAGAAGACTTTCTTGGCTGGAGTGTTGTCGTTCATTTGCTCGATGTGGCCGAGCCAGTGTAATCGTCTTTTATTGGCCTTCTGGACTACATCCACATCTTGGTACAGCTCATACAGTTCTCGGATGAACCTTCTTCTCCATTCGCCATCGTCGCATACGGGACCGAAAATCTGTCGAAGAATTTTTCTTTCGAAAGTGCCCAGTATCAATTCCCTCTTTTTTTGTTATCGCTCAACACTCGGCGCCGCAGAGAAGGACTGGTAAAATCAAAGTCATGTATAGCAGACACTTTGTCTGGGCGTGTTGAACCCAGTGGTTTGGCCAAAACGAAGTAGCGGCCGGCGGATTGCTAGGGTAATTCTTCGTTGGATCTCCAGTAAGGTTTCGTTTGTGGTAGGTGAACTCACTCGAAACTGCTACTACCAATAGTGACTTTTTTTCCTAGGCGATTGTTGATAGTGTACTTGTGGACTTTCTTTTGTCCTCATACACTTCAAGACCAACGAGCTTCGCCTGTTCTTCAATCGCTGTGCAGGCCTCAAGCACAACTCTCTTGGATCGACCGATGATGTGAATGACGTCCGCATAGCCTAGGAGCTGGGTGGACTTGTTGAAGATAGTGTTTTTCGTGCTCACACCTGCCTTGCGCACTATCTGCTCCAGGACTATGTTGAAGAAGTCACAAAACAACGCATCTCCTTGTCTAAATCTTGCGCATGTTTGGAATAACTCGGATGAGCTGTTACCCATTTGCACACTGCATTGCGTATTGTAAAGCGTCTGCGACACAGCTAGATCAGTTTGTTCGGGATCCCGAATTCAGACATCGCCATCATAAGCTCTTGGCGGTGGATTTTATCATACGTAGCTTTAAAGTCGATGAAATGAGGGTGGATTCTGACTTGAAATTCGTTGGAGATTTCCAGGATCTGCCTCAGTGTTAATATTTGGTCTATCGTTGTTCTGCCTGGTCTAAAGCCACACTGGTACGTGCCGATTATTGTGTTGCAGAAAGGTTTAAGACGCGCACACAGTACGTTGGATAGGATTTTGTATGCAACATTAAGCAGGGATATGCCACGGTAGTTTTTGCATGACATAGGATCGCCTTTTTTGTAGATAGGGCATATGGAGCTTATCGACCAGTTAGTGGGCATGCATTCTTCCTCCAACACTTTTGTGATGACCTGTAGCATGCAGTTCATCAAAACATCTCCTCCGTATTTAAAGAGTTCCGCAGGTATGCCATCCGACCCTGCGGACTTGTTATTTTTTAGCTTTTGGATGGCTCTTTCTACCTCTTTTGCGCTGGGGGATTGGGTCTTCATTGTTTCCAGTGTCATTAGACGGTTAGTTGGGCAAATCCGTCACTAGACGGATTGCCCATCATCTCTAATGGAGATGGCACAGCTGCAATTTAATTTTCACCTCTGCTGGGTGCCGGGCCACAGAGACATCACGGGAAATTGTAGAGCCGATGAACTCGCTTAAAATGGAACCGTCTTCGTACCTATCTCACCTGGAAGGGAATAGCTACATGCAAACTTTTGCTAAAAGAAACAGACTTCACGATAACAAGGTCTACATGGTACAATTTACCTACGTGCGCAGCCACAAAGCTCATATGGCCTAAAGCGCTCTAAGGACTTGTTATCTCAAAGCATATTTCATATTAGCTCCCTAATAGGTGTCCTTACGGGACACTGATTTAAAGGCAGGCAAGCAATACGACTTGGTGAAGCCTCAAATTACTTCTGCAGGAGCTGTATGGACGAGAAACAATCTTTCACCTTCTCTGCACATGCCCTGCTCTTTCACTAAGAGTCTAAGACGCAAACTTCATCTGGGACAATACTTTTATGATAACCCCAGTGAAGTAGCTAATAAGGATATTAAATATCTTCTTCGCTTTGTAAAAAGCTCAAAATCGTTCGACTAGTTAGAAGTAGTTCTCTAGATTCATGTGGTATCACAATGGGCCTTTTTTTGGCCTAAATGTGCGGATTCGGTATCCGCAGCCACTTTAACCTAACCAAACCTATCCTTCCTCACAAATTCTCAACAAAACAATAGGAATATAGTTTAAATTTAATTTATGATAAATAAAACTATGTACTTTTTTTTATCTCAAAGGTAAATAAATTTGAGATTACAGATTTATTCGTCGCGGAAAAGAATTCTAGTGGATACGAATTGTCAAATTAATTCGCGTTCCACACCATCCACACTTTCAACGAACAAAATGTTCGAGCGTTTTAACCATCTTGTTTGGTTTTGGTGGTGATTCGTTCGCGATGAATTAAAAGCTCTCATGTGAAAGAAATGTCAAAATCGACGAATATGCGTTCAATCGTTCGTTATAGTTTTAACTTAAAACTTCAATGCTTAAATGCAATTATAATCAAGTTGTTTGTTAAGCAGAGAATTTTCTATGTTATAACCTATTTACAGGAAAGAAAATATGCAAATTTTTTTTTTTTTTTGCCTAAAAAATATCAAACAATTACTGTTTTTATATGCAAAAAACAAAGTCTCTTAGAAACATTTTTTCCTAGAAGCCTGTAATTTTGGTTTATGCAGTAAAATAGCTAAGAACAAGTTAGAATATTCGAATATCTACGTTAAATTTTGAAAGTAGGAAAATTATCATCAGAGCTGTAAAAGAATGCAATCATTTTGTATTGCAGTAAATAGAATAAAAAGACTTATTTTTTGAGTATCTTGACCATTTAGAGCAGTTAAGAAACTTTGTCAAAAGAATGCATTACTTTTTTACTGCTTGCATTCTTTGAAATCTTTTAAAAGTCTTTTGATTGCATTCAATGTAATGCAGTCATTTGACTGCTTTTGCAGCCTTTTAACTGCTTGAAGTCTTTTAACTGTTTTTGCAGCCTTTTAACTGCTTGAAGTTTTCTAACTTTTTGCAGCCTGTTAACTGCTACTACTGAATTTAAATGTTTAGTGCAGAAAGCAGAGTAGGAAAGACTTCAAGCAGTTAAAAGGCTGCAAAAGCAGTCAAATGACTGCATTACATTAAATGCAATCAAAAGACTTTTAAAAGATTTCAAAGAATGCAAGCAATAAAAAGCAATGCATTCTTTAGACTTTATGTTTTTTAACTGCTCTAAATGATTTTAATACAAAATAAGGAATGTAAATGCATAAATCTATGCCAATAAATATATGAATAAATGCATTCCCAAAATGCTAGTTAATTGAATGGGACTTTTGAGTTTTGACGATGCAGTATACCAAAAGATTGCATTCCTTTACAGCTCTGATTTTCATATTACAATCCTTTTGACGAAAACATTTTTGATTCATAGTTCATACAAAAAAAAAAAAAAAACAAAAAAAAATCTTATCATGTTTTATTTTATTTAGAACAGGGTCGGTCCGAATTACGGCATCCGCTATCGGGTGAGTGAGTCTCATCAGTGATCGAAGGAACGAGTAAATATTTTGGGATGATGACATACTTTAGGTCACGTATCGTTTGAGAACTCAAAACTGTAGTAGTTTTTATCGAATCTCGATTATTTTGAAGGAATTTTGAAAGGTTTGACAAATAAATAAACAAAACTTGAGGGAAATAGTAAAGGCAAAAATATTATTTTTTTGTTTTTTGAAAAAAAACACAGTTTGACTGTTAACAAAAAACGAGATTGGTGAAGCTTTGGAGAGGAAAATCTTGATCTTATTAAATTATTGGCTAACAATTTGATAATAAGATAACTCAAAGAAAAAAAATTACTTTTTTCTTAGCAAGTGCCATCAGTGAGCTATTTGTGTGTCGAATGAAATTACGCTCGATAGCTCAGCAGAGAATTTAAAATTATTGTACTTGAAGCTCGATTCATAGCTCGATATCGTGAGAGCGAATGCCAAACACAAACAATTCAGTATCGTATTATTCGATAACGGATGCCGTAATTCGGCCCCAGTATTTTGAACTGTATGCCGTCCGTCGCTCGTTTAGTTCTCGCGCAACCTCAGTAACTCACAAATCCTTAAAGCAATTCTCTTGCTTTAACTAACTGCTATGTCCCATGCGAGAATTATTTATTATTTTTAAGAGTCAAAGTCAAGCAAGTATCATGCAAAAAGAAAGGTACGAGTAATATCCATTCTAGACGAAAATTATAAAGTAAACATCTCCCTATCTCCCTTGACTATGCAATACATGTATTTTTTTCTAAAAATTGTTGAAATTGGATACCCTGTTAGCTATCACCTATTAAACAAGTGTTTATTCAACGGACTAAATTTTTACATGACCAACAATTTGGGCAATAAAATACTGCAATGTTCCTAAAGCAGTAAGAATTTCTGGTCATTTGTGAAAAAAAAACATGAAGAATCCTTCTGCTACCTAGGTCGCTACGCTCGTTGATGATGATACTCCGTTTATTAGCTCTCAAGAGAAGCTTATCTCCTTACAAGGCAGTCTACCCCATTTCTTAAGCGCGTTAATGGGACAATCTTTTTTCCTACTCATTTAAGGTGGTAACCCCTTAAATAATTTATATTTTTCTTTTCAATATTTTCGGTTTTCTCTGGAGCTATACTGCAACAATATTAAGAATGTTTTTATTGACAAAATTGGGTATAAACTTTGTTTTGTTTATTCAATGTAAAGAACATAATTGAATTACATGTTAAGAATTTTAGGTCCCGATTTTATATTTGAGTATATAGTATATAGTTCCCTCAGTTTCTCTCCTAAGGCCAGGAAGATGGGTCTAGCGGTTAACGAGGGCAAGACCAAGTTAATGCTGTCGACAAGAAAGGACTACCAACATTGACGTCTTGGAGCAATACGTCAACATAGACAGATTTAACTTCGAGTTAATTAAGGACTTTTTCTACCTGGGATATCCGCTATCAACTCAGACAACAACACCAGCGCTGAAATCAAACGAAGAATCACTCTTGTGAATCGCTGCTTCTTTGGACTTAGAAGGCAATTGAATAGTAAAGTCCTCTCTCGAGCAACTAAAGTGACACTCTACAAAACCCTCATCATCCCGGTCCTCATGTATGGTGCAGAGACATGGACTATGACAACATCGGACGAAAACGCTTTGGGCTGCTTTGAGAGAAACATTCTTCGAGTGATTTTTGGTCCTGTCTGCGTTAATGGAGAATGGAGACGAAGATTCAACCAAGAACTGTACGAGCTGTACAGCGACACTGACCTAGCCAGAAAAGTTAAGGTCCAACGACTTAGATGGTTGGGTCATGTTAAACGAATATAAAATAATGCTCCGGCTCGTAGAGTCTTCGAATCCAATCCGGAAGGACGTCGCAGAAGAGGAAGACCACGACTCAGGTAGAGCACACAGGTAGTAGAGGACCTGAACCAATTTGGCGTGCGAAACTGGAGACAGCTAGCTAGGGACCGAATTGGTTGGAGAAGTTTGTAGGGACCGAATTGGTTGGAGAAGTTTGTAGGGTGAGGCCCTGGTCCGATCTGGTCTACAGCGTCACCATAAGTAAGTAAGTAAGTAAGTCTTTTTCTGCTAAGACTGTTGATCTCCACGTTGTCCTTTCACCGTGCATCCTGAGGATTCCATTCGAAGGACTGTTTAGCTATGTTATCATTAGGTTTTCTCAGTGTGTCACCAATCCATCGCCATTTTGTTAACAACCAATATTTCCTGATTCGTCCTTCGCCACAATTCCTGATTTTATATCTTTAAGATGTAAAGTAGACAGCGATATTAACAAAAGCTTGCAATTTTCACGATATGTTAGCCGAGATTTTCCAGCATTCGCAGACATAAGTAGTACAGATTTCACATTGTATGCGAAGCATTCTAACCTATCGGACCAGGACATTGCAAATGGTAACCGGGAAAGCACTTTCTTTCTATTTCCAATTTTAACTTCACTTTTTAAAGCAAACTCCAACAACGAATGGCCACTACATCAACAAATTATTAAAAATATAATGGAAGAATAAAAATAGGCAATTGATCAGAGTGGCAATGAACCCTTCTTGCCTGATATAGACAAATATTTCTGTGTCAAATAAATTTGTCTAAAATGTCAGAATTGGTCGAAGAGAGTTTATAGCAAACTCTTTCTAGCGACCAATGGTTTGCCTTGACAATCTTCACGTCAATTGCCAACTTATGCTCGACAAAGTCCTGCTTTCATGGTCAAATAAAATATGATGAAAAATTTGATAAATGTAAAAAAGCCGACGGACTTTGCAATACCTTCAATTTTGTTTTCAAATAAGTTTTATAAAAATTATGGTATTACCTATGATTCTGTATAATCCTTTGATATTCCTCTTCCTCGCAATGGTGATTTTGATGATGGTGATGATGGTGTCCTGTCGAGGCCGTCGCTGCTGCTGCCGTTAACGAAGCTTCCTTAGGTTTCTCATTTTCACCAATTTTCCCATTCAAAATACCCGCCGCAACTGCCGCCGCTGCTGCAACCGATGATTTTAAACCACCAAATTTATCAGCAGTTTTTGTATCACAATTAACGATATTGTTATTATTATTGTTTAAATTATTTTGACATAAAATGTGTTCGATTGAAAATGGTGTCTTAGCCACAAGAGTTCCTTGTTTATTATTGTTACTGTGATCACTTAATTGAACAGACATTATGGAGTTATATTTTGGTAAAATTTATATATGAGGGCCGTTTAAATCAAACCGACTATCAACTTTGCAACACCACACTCGTTGACGGTTGAAATGAGTTTGAATTTACCCATCAACATCATCGTCAGGCAGGGAAATTATTTCATAATCGTCATGATCATCATCGTCGTCGTCGTCGTCGTCGTTCATATCTCATCCCTTAGTTGTATACATGATGTCCTCCACATTAGCATCCCTCTAGAAGCTTTTGCTATGGAAACAACACGACCCACTTCACTATAAACACAACTGCAGGGTTGTTATTTTTCTCGGAATTCAGAACCACACCCCTTAAGTATCTTATGTACTTTCAGAAGTGGGTTCTTATACTTTTTTCTCTTTCTCCCATCAAGGATTCACCAGAATTCAGCTCCACACACGGTTAAGCGTAAAGATAGATATACGAAGAAATTCACTTGGTAAAACCAACCAAAACGACTTAAGTGGGTTTTCATCAAATTCGTTTAAAGGATTTTACATGAATTATACTGTCATATCATTTTTCTATGCAGCAAGCGGGTGGATGATGCAAGAAAAAAATTCTCTTGATGGGTGGTGTGTTGGGGAACTTAAGGGCTGAAATGCATTTATGTAAGCTCGATTCGGTGAATGAAAAATTCCATTTAATGTTGCATTCATTAAGTTAATTTGGCAAAGCAAGAAGAGCAAACATAATGAATGGAAAACACAACAATAAAAACAATTTTCGAAAACCACACTAGAACAGATTTATGTAAAAGCAATATTCATCGTCATCGTCATCGCCATCGCACTATTGTGGGATGTTTAACCAGAAAACCACATAAGTGTACAGGTACACATGCCATATTGACAAAAATTCAGTTCGCTTTTGACAGAAGGTAAATGTTGATGAGGATATGACACAAGTTTTTGCCAACGGGAGATCTGGGTAATTTAAATAATTTTAATACCACAATCATTAATATTGTAATTAATTTATTGTTCGATGAGCACGCTAATTGGCAGAAGGTTAAAATGCCTTTGCCTTGTTGGTATAGCCAGGATAACGCTGGAATATCGATTGATGGAAAATGCAAATTTAAGATATTCGTTTGTTGTTGTGTGTTGTTTTTCGTCTGTTGTGACAATATCTTTTAATAGATTTATTGAAAAAATTGATTAAATGTGACTTTTTTGAGTGGAATGGAAATCAGTTGAGATCTAAGCTTCAATTTTGCATACAAAATCCGCAACCATCAAATCATGTAAAAAAATTGAAACTTTCGCTAAAAAAACTCACTCATTTTGTGGTTTTTCCAGAATTTTTTGAGTTTTCCTCTCTGAATTTTAAATATTTTTCACCACCATTCGCAGAGCCATGTATTGGGAAATAGCGAAACTAACTTAATTTTGCAACGGACACATTTTTGTCATTGGTTCCGATATCGCCCAAAAGATGCGCTGCAATCGGTGTTGAAAATCGCAATGTTGAAATTGTCAGAAAACTGCATTTCACCTGGGAACGATATGACCTACGAATTAAATCAATTGTCAATTGAAAGCTTATAAAAATCCTTACACATCTTGCCCATTAGTTTCGCTATCCATCCATAGATAGTGCTGCGATCAGTGACGTAAGATTAAAATGATGAAAATTTTACAAGCAAAAATGTGAAATTGCATAACTATCTGTTGCGTGATAGCGAAACTAACGACCAAAATGTTTAGAGAATATCATAAGCTTTCATATAAAAC
The DNA here is from genome assembly GCA_920937365.1 of Sphaerophoria rueppellii. Taxonomy (NCBI): domain Eukaryota; kingdom Metazoa; phylum Arthropoda; class Insecta; order Diptera; family Syrphidae; genus Sphaerophoria; species Sphaerophoria rueppellii. Next base: position 7,062,703 of record CAKKXW010000005.1, read on the forward strand.
CACAACTTTCTCCGTAGGTCTTTCGGTTGGCTGGTAAAATGGGTTTCTGTGAAATTTTAAACATTTTGATTTTTGCCACCGATCGCAGCGCCATCTTTTGGGAGATAGTGGAACAAATGATCATAATGAGTGTTGCTAAATTGGGTTAGTTCACCTATTTCCTAATAGATGGCGCTACGAAAGGTGTCAAAAAATCGAAATGTTGAAATCATCGACAAAATGTTTTTTTGCCAGAGAACGAGGAAAAACGAAGCGCCATGTGAAATGGAGATATTTACGAGTTTTTTTCAATTTAGGCAATAATGTTTGATTTTCAAAACTTTTCATTTCATTTCGATTTTCTTCGTAGGCTGGAAATATACTTACTTACTTACTTATCCGGCTCACAATCCATGAAGGATCCCAGCCTGAGATACTGTAGCCTTCCATCATGAACGGTGCCTTGCATGCAATCTCCAGTCGCCGAAAACAAGCGCTCTGGCATACGCAGTCACTTGGTCCTTGTACCGTAGGTTCGGCCTTCCTTGTTGTCTCGAACGTGGGGGCTGGGATGAGAAGACTTTCTTGGCTAGAGCGTTGTCGTCTATTTGGTCGATATGGCCGAGCCAATGCAGTCATCTTTTCTTGGCCTTCTGGACTACATCCACATTTTGGTACAGCTCATACAGTTCTCGGTTGAACCTTCTTCTCCATTCGCCATCGTCGCATACGGGACCGAAAATCCGTCGAAGAATTTTTCTCTCGAAAGTGCCCAGTATCAATTCCCCTTTTTTACTTGTCGTCCAGCTCTCGACGGCGCCGTAGAGTAGGACTGCTAAAATCAGAGTTTTGTATAGTTTTGTCTTTCGAGTGAGGAGTTCTTAACGTTGTTTTGCCAAGCCGAAGCAGCTGCGGTTGGCTTGGGTAAATCTTCTTCGCATCTCCACTAAGATATCGTTGGTGGGATTGATCTTTGTTCCAAGGTAGGTGGAGTCCTTAACTTCCTCTAAATTGCTGCTACCGACAGTGACGTTTTGTCCTAGGCGGTGGACAGATGTTGCTTTGTTTTGTTCTCATTCACTTCAAGACCAACGAGTTTCGCCTGTTCTTCAATCGCTGTGAAGGCCTCAAGCACAGGTCTCTTGGATCGACCGATGATGTCTATGTCGTCCGCATAGCCTAGGAGCTGGGTGGACTTGCTGAGGATAGTGTTTTCCGTGCTCACACCTGCCTTGCGCGCTATCTGCTCAAGGACTATGTTGAAGAAGACAAATAATTTGGATGAGCTGTTACCCATTTGCATACTGCACTGCTAAGCGTCAGGCGGCACAGCTGGATCAGTTTGTTGGGGATCCCGAATTCAGACATCGCCATCATAAGCTCTTGGCGGTGGATGCTATCATACGGAGATTTAAAGTCCATGAAAAGATGGTGGGTTTCGACTTGAAATTCGTTGGTCTTTCCCAGGATCTGCCTCAGTGTTAATATTTGGTCCATCGTTGTTCTGCCTGGCCTAAAGCCACACTGGTACGTGCCGATTATTGCGTTGCAGAAAGGTTTAAGAAGCTCTCACAGTACGTTGGATAGAATTTTGTATGCAAAATTAAGCAGGGATATGCCACGGTTGATTTTGCGTGACACCGGATCGCGTTTTTTGTAGATTGGGTATATGGAGCTTATCGACCAGTCAGTGAGCATTCATTCTTCCTCCCACACTTTGTTGATGAATTTGTGCATGCGGTTCATCAAAACACTTCCCCCATATTTAAAGAGTTCCGCAGGTATGCCCGGCGGACTTGTTATTTTTCAGATTTTGGATGGCTCTTTCTACCTGTTCTACACTAGGGGCTGGGACTGGGCCTTCATTGACTGGTCTTGCTTCTCTGTTCGAAGTGCTGCTTAAAAACATCTACTTATCCCTGTACTTCGGTTCGGTGACTAGGTTTCCTTCACTGTTTCGAAGAGCCTGTGTCCCGGTTCTGAAACCAGAAGCTAATTGCTTCGTCCTTGTAAAGAAACGCCGGGTTTTGTTCTTTGTCCGAGACTCTTCTCGATTTTGAGCTGAGAAACTGTGGATGCTCTTTTCTTCCTTCGCAGGGTCTTTTTCTCATTTCTCCTCTTTGTTCGATACTCTTCTCTTGCTGCTCTTGTTTTCCGTTGCCAGCATCTGCAAACGTGCATTTTCCGTCTCTCTTTTCAATAACGCGCACTCATCATAATACCACGGGTTCTTTTTCGGGGTGGCTGGTAACCTATGGTGGTCTCGGCTACATTTTTTTATTATTTCGCGATATTGGTTCCACAAGGTGTTGACATCTGTGGTATTTGGGAGGACGGCGGAGAGTCGCTCACTCAGGCGCACACTGTAGTCTCTGACATTATCCGGAGTGCCAAGGCAACCGATGTTGAACTTCTTTCTTGAGACCGCATGTGTTTTTTTTCCGTTTGATAGTCGAGCGCTAAACTTAGCCACTACCACTGGGTCAGAGTCGAGATTTGCTGTTTTATACCCAGATGATAACATTTTCCTGGCAGAATTCGAGTGATTCTTCAAGTGATTTCGATTCATTTAGTAAAGAACTTGCATCGCAGTTGCTTATGGGATTATACTATGTTCCCACTGAGTCCGAAATTGCGCGATTTCAAACTTCAATTTCAAAATTAAGGAACGTATTCACACTACATGAGACAATTTCGTTTGGCATGGCAATTTGAGGAGTTTTTGAAATTATTTCAGAATTGCGCAATTTCGTGCAATGGGAACGTAGTGTTAGACTCGGTAAAACCAACAGGAAATGAAATCCAAAACCTTTGATTCATCAAAATAACTGTTCAAAATTTTATAATTCCATTCGACTTCCTTCAAGTTCATGGATATGTTAAGTTTATAACCGGGATAACAATTTCAACAATTCCAACTCAAATTTCCCTTTTCAACACCATCGTTACACAGCAAACACTTCGCATGACCCCATGCAGGAATGACTTCTTGCTTTCCACCTCCATAAACCCATCACCCATCACCCATCACCCGTCATCAACCAAAGATTCACCATGAACATCCGTTTTTAATGATTCCCATTATTATATATTTTGCTCCCATAATTCCTTGAATTGCTTGTAATTCAATTGATGTATGAAATTGGGTGGCATCGCATAAAACCTGGTGGTGTATCCAAAAAAAATACCTTATTCACTGCAGAAGCTGTCTTCCCTTCTCCGCATTCTGTCCTAATCCAGAAATGTATCTACATTATTTACCAAAGTTATCTCAGAGTGAAATCCTTGGCATGAGAAAACGAATGGAATGATTTAAGGGCGGTTCTGCGCATACAATTTGCCAGCCAATCAAATTCAACGGTGGAGGGATGATATTCTATCTCATCCTGCCTTCTCATGTTTTTTCACATCAAAAGTAGAGTAAAATGAAAATTTGGAAAATGGCAGGCCGATGAATGATACCTAAATGTGGATGCAAAGGGGAAAACATGAAGTAGCAAGTCCAATTTACTCGTTTAAGCTCGATGTATCCTTTATGGGGGGATTAAGTTTTGCTATTTGCTGCTGTTAAATCACTCACTCTACATGTATCTCTTTCTCTCACTCTCCAAGGATGCTATGGCTCCTGATATAGGGGTAGAGGTAGAGGCAGAAGGATGGTGCGGGCAGATTGAACAAATTACACCTTATTCATGCCAACACTCGCTTCTCTTTTTCCAGAAAACGTTTTAACATTTTATGTGGTTATTTTGCGCTCATTTATGTAATATTCATTTATATTTCTTGATTTTGTTGTTGTTGGTGTCGTTTTTCTGTTAATACTCTTGTTCAATGTGTAGCCAGCCTTGTAGGCACCACCTCGTACAACCTACGCACAACAAGCTGCGACCTGGATATCAGTGGGTACTCGCGTTGAATGGAAAGAAGCTTATGCCCCTCGTTTCGTTTCTTTGGCCTTCTTTAGGTTTTTGTTATTTTTTGCCTGTTTTCAACGGAATTCAGGACACTCTTGTCTTTTGTATGAAGATGGAGATAGATACACACTGCGTGTAGATGGAAATTTAATAAACGAAGATTTTGTGAATATTTAGGATAAAGGCTGTTTGTGTCGAGGGTTCAATTTAGCGCTTAGGGGAGAGTTTTTCTTGTGATGCGATGGGTGAATTGTGTAGGTGTGTTGCAGGGTTTGCAGCACTGCGGATGATCGAAAAATTCGGTTACCTAATTTTCTAGAGAAATGTTCTATATTGTGCGTCTATTTTAGTAATTTTTTGTTCTTTTTATAGGTTTGTGCCTCATTTGTGGCTTTCAGTCAAAAAGAAAACTTTTGGAGCAAAATTGAACGAAACAACCTGCGCCTGCTTCTCCATCAGATAACCGAAGTAAGTACCTACTCCTTTCCTTACTAATCAACTAACAGCTATGATATACCACATGACGATCGACACCTGAAACTACTTTACGGTACGGCAAGGTACAAATATACCAAAGTTTGGCTAGGTGTCACGCGACCAACACAACATTAAAACCTGATTGAGATTTGCAGTCATGTACATGCAGCTTTAGGAGATATGCAAAGAGCACTGTATTTCTGTACCTTACTTACTTACTTACTTCCTTATCCGGCTCCCAATCCATGAAGGATCTCAGCCTGAGACACCGCAGCCTTCCTTGCGTCCCTCGTATGCACTCTCCAGTCACCAAAATCAAGCGCTCTGGTATCCGCAATAACTTGGTCCTTGTACCGAAGGTTCGGTATTCCTTGTCCTATCGAACCTGAGGACTGCGATGAGAAGATTTCCTTGGCTGGAGCGTTGTCATCCTCTCGCTCGATGTGGCCATGCCAAATGTAGTCGTCTTTTCTTGGCTTGCGGGGGGACTACATCCAAATCTTGGTACCGCTCGTACAGTTCGTGGTTGAACCTTCTTCCCTATTCGACATCAACGCATACGGGACCAAAAATCCGTCGCAACATTCTTTCAAAAGTGTCCATACTGGACTTATCGTCCAGCACTCGGCGCCGCGCCGACGCCTTGGAGCACGATTGGGAAGATCAAAGTCTAGTAGACACTTTCGAGTGAAGTGTTTTGAGTCCAGTTGTTTGGGCAAACCGAAATAGCAGCGGTTTGCTAGGGTAATTCTTCTTCGGATCTCTACTAAGGTGTCGAATTAGGATTGATGACTAACTCGAAATTGCTGCTACCAACAGTGACGTTTTGCCCTAGGCGGTGGACAGATGTTGCTTTGTTTGTTGATACCATGTTCTTTGTTTTGTCGTCATTCACTTCAAGACCAACAAATTTCGCCTGTTCTTCAATCGCTGTGAAGGCCTCAAGCACAGCTCTCTTAGATCGACCGATGACGTCAATGTCGTCCGCATAGCCTAAGAGCTGGGTGGACTTGTTGAAGATAGTGTTTTCCGTGCTCACACCCGTATTGCGCACTATCTGCTCCAGGACTATGTTGAAGAAGTCACATGACAACGCATCTCCTTGTCTAAATCGTGCGCATGTTTGGAATAACTCGGATGAGCTGTTACCAGCGTTGCCAAAAAGTGGACCGCATATAATATTTTCTCTTTTTTCTAAAACAAAATATTCTGCAAAACACAATCTTTTTATTCCATCAATAAAATGGTGTTATGCAGCCATGACGGCGTGATGAAGATCAACCTCCACCACTGTTTTATCGCCATTTTCATCGTCTGTGGAGGAATGAAGTAAGACTCGCTCCTCGCTCAAAGTGATGCCTAGAGTAGAGTCATCAGCTTCCATGTTGGAATTACTGTAGACTGCGAGATCAGGTTCCACGTCAGATGGCTTGGCTTGTAAGGGGCTGAGGAGGTCGATGGTTTCACATGTGGTGTTACTTCGACCTCTATATTGGTGTTCTTTGAAGCGTTTCCTTTCGCTGAAGGGGCCTCTGTAGGGGTTGCATTTAGCGAGTCTTCGTTTTTTTTTGTAAATACGGACCATGATTTCGTCGAAACCGTACTTAATCACGCCTTCGTTTTCGGCTAGTGGAGCCAGTGATTCTCTATTAATCACCAAAAGAGCTGATCTATAGCGGTCCATTGTCCCTTTCTCAACCTTTGGGTCGTAAGAAGGCAGGTTTGATAACTAATTCTTATCAGTTTCATGATCATATTTCTGTAGAGCCGGGATCATTATGCGTGCTTTTGGTCGGCAAGGAGTATTTTCCCTTGTAACAACATCGAGCTTGGCACCCGGCCAGACTTCTAGCAAGCCATTGACAGCATCCCTGTACAGATGTAAAAAGATCTCTGTTCTCAACAGGCGAATCAAACTGATTCGATTTTGGTACCATTCTGCATCGGCTGTGTCATGGGAGAGGCTTCGGATTCTCCTAGATGACAGATAAAAATCTGAAACCGAGATGAGCCTTGACGTCTGCCCATTGATCATGAGGTCACCCAACATATTTTGTATACTAAACAAAAGGACGATTTGTCCAAAAGAATAGTGAGGCTGGCTCAAGTTGGTATGCCACTTACACCGAAAATCCTAAGATATCAAGCCACGCGACGCAGTGCAAACTGGTTAATACCTTTAACAATTCTGAAAATATCGCTGAAAAAAAAATGGTTAAGTTTATTTTTGGTTTCCAAGATCCTGTCATGAAAAAGTGCTTCTCAACTTTTCCGTTCGAAATCGGCGTTAAATTGTAGGTCCCCTCAATCCTTCATGCGAACTCAGAGAATTGTTGATGAGACAAGAGGTGTCGCACCACTCTATTTTTTATTAAGTTGACTAGTGGCCCGCACATTTTGGAAATGGCCCTTAACATTTTTTCCTCCACGTCAACGCTGGCTGTTAACCGTTTGCGCACTGCATTACGTATTGTTAAGCGTCATGCGGCACAGCTGGATCAGTTTGTTCGGGATCCTGAATTCAGAAATTGCCATCATAAGCTCTTTGCGGTGGATGTCAATTCATAGAGTTCCGCAGGAATGTCATCCGACCCACCGGACTTGTTATTTTTAAGCTTTTGGATGGCTCTTCCTACCTCTTTTGACCTGGGGGCTGGGACTGGGTCTTCATTGACTGCTCTCGCTTCTCTTTTGTCATTGTATCGCTCGATAATATGGCCATTTGGCAGCTGCCGGAAATGCTGCTTGAAAACATCTACAATTCTCTGTTCTTTTGTCACTAGGTTCCCTTCACTATTTCGGAGACCGTGTGTCCCAGGTTCTGATACCTTTTAAAGAGGCTTCGGGTTTTGTTCTTGCCACGTGAATCTTATCTTCGTGATTCTTGCACCTGCTCCCCGAAAATCTGAACCGGACTTATATCAAGAAGCATATTTTTCTGTTCACATCCTTGCGTAAGATCTGTAGAAAGAAGTTCCGTAATTAATTGTAAAAATGCTACAAAAATGCACTTTAAGATTGTCAAAACGGTAGGTTAGGATGGAGTGGCTCTCTAGATGTTACTGACTCCCTTAGACCACCAGGGTCCATTGTGATATGTCAAAGCGGTAAAGAAATAGTTCTTGTCATGCTTAAAACGCATACCTATTGCGTTAAATCATAAAAAGGTTATGTTGAATTACAATTAAAATTAATTTAATATTTAAAAATGTCAACTCCTACCTTCCGAGCTTATTAAAAAGCATGAAGAGGACTAATTTTTCATTGCAAAACTAAATCATATTTTCTAGTTGATTCCGTTCAAAGAGTAATTGAATGCACGTGCCATATCTCTATCATCTCGCAAGTCAAAAGAATCAAGAGAATTCAACAACGACAAGGATGACGACAACGTTGACGGCCGTTGTTGTTGTAAATTGCCATTTTCTAAATAACGTGCGGTGTTTACATCAATTTTTTGTGTTTACTAAACAATTTGCTTTGTGATTAATCTGGTGATGTACCTACATGTGATGTTGATGAAGATTATGCAATGTTGGGAATAATTTGAAGGAGTAAGGATGGAGAAGGTGATGAAGTGGTGAGACAATTTATGTTATTTTTCCATGTAATAGGGGTTGTCGTTCGCATTATTATAAGGTGACTCTTTGACTAAAAAATGGCAAGAAAATTATTTGCGAGAATTTCTATAGCGTGACTAAGTGTCTGGGAAGTAAGGAATACAGTTCCTGGTTGATTCAGATCCTATATACTCAAAGATTTGATGTGAATAATTTTTGTAGCAACCTCGAGTTTAATTGCACTTCAGGTGTTTGTATACCAGCAGAATTAACATTTGCAAAAGCAGCGACTCTATCGTTTAAAAAAAAGGTAAACGTGACAATTTAATGTGAACCAGGAATCAGAAGAAAAATTGTTCTTTTCAACTTACTTACTTACTTAAGATGGCGCTACAGTCCGTTGTGAACTTGGGCTTCAATCAACAGTCTCAGCCAGCCAGGTCGGTCCCTAGGTAGATGTCTCCAGTTTTGCACTCCAAGTTGATTGAGGACCTCTTCCACTTGAGTGCGCCACCTCAGTCGCGGTCTTCCTCTCCTCTTATACGTCCCTCGGGAATAGTGTTGAAGGCTTTCCGGGGAAGAGCATTGGTGTCCATCCGCTCTAAATGACCGACCCATCTGAGTCTCTGGACCTTGACTCTTCTGGCTAGGTCCATGTCACTGTACAACACGTAAAGTTCGCTTCGTCTTCGCCATTCCCCTTCAATGCACACGGGGCCAAAAGTGACCCGAAGAACTTTCCTCTCGAAACAGCCTAAGGCACTTTCATCCGATTTTGTCAAGGTCCATGCTTCTGCACCATACAGCAGGACTGGGATGATGAGGGTGTTGTACAATTTTACCTTAGTTGCTCGAGAGTTGCTTTCTTAGCCCAAGGAAACAGCCATTAGCAAGAGTTATTCTTCGTCTGATCTCGGCGCTGGTGTTATTGCCGCTGTTTATAGAGGAGCCGAGGTAGACAAATGCATCTACTACCTCGAAGTTGTATACGTCTACTGTGAGGTTCTGTCCAAGCCGTCGGTCGGCGTTGGGTATCCTTCCTCGAAGACAGCATATACTTCGTTTTGCACTCAATTACCGCTAAACCCATTTTTGCCGCTTCTGTCTCAATTCTCACAAAGGCGCCTTTGACATCACGCTGTGTTCTTCCCATTTTATCAATATCATCGGCGTACGCGAGAAGTTGAACAGATTTTTGGAAGATAGTGCCTCTGGGGTTGACGGTGGAGTTCTTCTCAAGAACGATGTTAAAAAATTCGAACGACAGTGCATCGCATAGTCTGAATCCTTTTTTGACGTCGAAAGATTCCGTAAGCTCGTTGCCAACCTTGATGGAGCAGCGTGAGTTCTCCATCGTCATTTTGCACAAGCGAACGAGCTTGGCATGGATGCCAAAACTAGACATAGCTTTGTACAGTTCGTCTCTGTAGATGCTGTCATACGCGGCCTTAAAATCGATGAAAAGGTGGTGGGTATCGATTGGAGTTCATAGGTCTTTTCCAGGATCTGCCGCAACGTGAAAATTTGGTCGATAGTTGACTTTCCTGGCCTGAAGCCACATTGATAAGGACCAATCAGATTGTTGACGAAAGGCTTCAGACGTTCACATATTACGGCAGAGAGGATCTTGTAGGCGATGTTAAGTAGACTGATTCCTCTGTAGTTGGTGCAGTTTAGAGGATCTCCCTTTTTCAGGATCGGGTAAACAATGCTGAGGTTCCATTCATCAGGCATGCATTCCTCTGACCATGTCTTACAGATGATTTGGTGCATGCTCCTATCTAGCTCGTCGCCTGCTGCTTTGAACAGCTCAGCAGCTAGACTATCTGCTCCAACGACTTTGTTGATTTTCACCTTTTCTAGGTCAGGTTCACGGAATTGTTGGCTATCATCGTGTCCGATGAAAGGCTCCTGTCTGACGGCGGTGTTTTGTTCGTCGTCGCCGTTGTACTGCAGTCTGCAGAAGTGGTCTTTCTAAATCCCCAGCATTGACTGCGATTCTACTATGATGTTCCCTTGTTTATCTCTGCAGGCATCGGTTCTTTCTCGATGACCTTGAACCAGCTGTTTAACCTATTGATAAAATCTCCGAGCTTCATTCCTGCTGTTGGCTCTCTCAACATCCTCGACCTGACGTTTCTCATGTTCTCTCTTTTTTCTCCTGAGAAGGCGGCCCGGCGTTCCTTTCTCCTCTTTTGCTCGTTGAGCTCACGAGCAGCTCTTGTCCTTCTATGCAGCGCCTCTTTGTATGCCTCCTGCTTGGGCCTGCCTGCATTTTCGTCAAAGCAGGGGTTTCGTTTTGGGGGCTGTGTGAAACCCAGTACATTAGAGGCGGCATCTCTAACTGCTTTCTGGCAATGTTGCCACTGGTCTTCGATACTTGATGTTGGCGGCATAGGACTCCTTAAGAGGTTACTTGACACTCGATCAGAGTGTAGCCGTCCGACGTCGAATTTTCTTGCAGCATTTCCTTGTTTTGGCCGTTGTCGGGATATTCGTAGGACTACCTTGGCTACGACGAGGTAGTGGTCCGAGTCGATGTTAGCTCCTCGGAAAGTTCGAACATCTAAAATGCTGGACAAGTGCCTTCCGTCGATCGCAATGTGATCAATCTGGTTGACGGTTGATTGATCAGGAGATCTCCATGTACCTTTATGGATGTTGAGATGAGGGAACCAGGTGCTTGCTACCACAACATTTCGCCCCGCAGCAAAATCGATCAGCCTGAATCCGTTATCGGATGTGGTGTCGTGCAGGCTGTGCTTTCTGACTGTTCCACCAAAGATGTCCTCTTTTCCCAGATTTGCGTTAAAATCACCGAGGACAATTTAAATGTCATAGCTAGGACATTGCTCGTACGTTTTGTCAAGTAGCTCGTAGAACTCGTCTTTGGTGTCGTTCTTTTTCTCTTCTGTGGGGGCATGCGCTCATATTAGGCTAATGTTGCCGAATTTAGCTTTGATTCGGATTGTCGTGATGCGTTCGCTCACACATTTGAAGCTCAAGACTTTTTGCCTGAGTCTGCTTCCCATGACGAATCCGCATCCAAATAGTCGCTGTTGTTGCTCTCGGTAACAATTACCATAGTAGATGTCGCAGTTTTCCATCCTCCTTTTGCCCGGTCCATCCCATCGCATTTCCTGGATAGCGGTAATGTCTGCTATGTAGCAGTTGAGGGTCTCCGCTAACTGTTCGGCAGCACGCTGTCTGTTAAGGGACCTAACATTCGACGCGTGCATATCCGAAAGTCGTTGTCGTTTGTACATTTGCTTGGGTCGTCATCAGTGTATCCGTCCGTTTCCGAGGCCTGTTGTTGCTTCGCAACTAGATTCTTCCCTACATGGTCGGGAAGTCTACCCGACGACGCCAGTGTAGAATGCTAACGTAGGCAAATTTTTTGAGAGCTGGGCGTCCATAGTCCCGTATTGGCTATTGACTATTTTGTCTTGTTATTGTTTTTTATTACCCGATGTACTCTTAACCTCAGAAAACTGTCAGTTTGAAGTGGGAAACGGTTGATGAAAAGAGGAATCATACTCATAAAGAAAAGAAAAAGTAGTTCTTGATTTACGTTTTTAAAAGAATAAGCAGCAATCTGCCTCGTTCTTTACAATTTTCAACACAGCGCACATCTTGACGTTCCTTATGCGTTAAGCTCATATATACGCCCACGCAATTATTTACTTCTTGTTTTTGTTCTAATTAACGTTTCAGTGGAGGCCGTCCAATTAGGGTTGATTATCTTAATGTCATTTCGATAGAATGAAGGAGGTTAGATATAGCTTTGTTATGGAGCTGCATATATGCAGTAGCTGGTCTCGATCAAGGACAGCTTACCGGATATGTAATTAAATGTCTAACTGTCTCGTGGCGATGTCAATGAGATGACATTTAAATGATGAAGTGTTTTTTCTTGTGGGGTGTTAAGGAGACTTTTGTCTCTTTTGTTGGTGCTGTTTAGATGGTGCTTTGGCTTTGGTATTATTCGTTGGACATCACCTCAATCAAGTCGCGTCTTATGCCGCTTTGAATATAGTTCTGAAGCGTCCTCGTTGTATTTTCCTGTGGCACAATTAGGTGCCACTTAAAATACCCTGTTCACAGCGAGACCATACACATATCTATATAATTTAGACCCCCGTCCGACTCAACAGCTGGTCCTTTTAAATGAAACAATAATTGAGGCGCACCACCCACTACTTGCTGAAATTGCAACACTAATTTAATAACATGCTCAAATCAAGCCCATTCCCCTGATGGCAAACGACATGTACCCTTTCATTTTGATGCTTAACTATCGATAAAATATCTGACATTAATACATTCAGCGATATGTACACCCAAACGACATCGTCATCCTCATCATCATCCGGATTCGGAGCGATGTTATCAGTGCGCAGTCCTCCTATGCAAGTTTATTCGATATAGAGGCGACAACAATATTGAGCCATGTTGATGAACATTCCAAAGACGCGTAATTGATCGAGTTAAATGCTGTCGTTGACTTAATTAAAGGACACGATTCCGCACCAAAACGAACGAACGTTACAAAATAATCAAAAACTAAATTAAATTGTTGCACTGGGCACTGTTCCTGGGTTCCTTTTCATGGAAAATAATGTTGGTTTTGTACCTGTAATCTGAAAACTAAAAATAAACGCCCCTTCCCTTCGTTTTTGGTCCTTCGGGGTTACACAGAACACAATATTCAGTAATTGTGCACAATTTAATCTGGGATGGACCATGGGCCTTTCGAATGAAGAGTCGAAGGATTGTAACCTAATATGCGGCACACGTCGTCGTCGTCGTTGCGTCGTACACCGTCTGAACAACAATTGATGGTTGTTTTCATTTCAGATTTCGCAGTCAATTGCTCTGGTAAAAAAGGAATTAAGTAGGAAGCTTACCTTTAGCCAAGCAAAAAGTCATGCAGTGAATTGAAGGCGGATTCATATTCACACTAAGAGCTTAGCATGAGCGCTGCAGACGCGCGTTACGTTTTTTATTTCTTCCCATCTTGAGGCAAACAAGTAGTAAATCCGCGTCAGTCAAACCTCTTAATCCAAATTGAAGTAATGATTCGCTTTCGTCTCGTGTAGTTTTCAACGAAAATATTTGGGGAGGAAACGAAGCAAACGACACGACCGATGGATGACACCGACGGGTATCTGCCAGAGCTTTATGTTCAAGAAAAAAAAGAAGACTGTGGTTTTTTAACGATGCGCCAAAGAAGCAAAAGTATCGAATTTCGATGCGCGTTCGTCTGGTGCATACGTTTCCTGCTTATAATCTCTGTAAATCAACAACATCCTGCATTTGAATGCAAATACCTGAGAATTATCCTTGGAAATTGATTAATGAAACCAAAATGGAAGATGCGATTACAAATTCACCGTAAAAAACACTCATAAAACAGGGAATATCGTTAAGGTTGAACTTTGTGTAGAATGAATACCTTTAGTCGCCCTTTTTCAGTTTTTTATTGTTACTTCCTTTAGCTATTGTTTCACAGATATTGTATTCTTTGTTTGTGAGGCGGTTATGATAGGGTCAGGAGTTGATGTATTCGAGGAATATTTGTTAAAGCGGTGTATCGGATTTTCAAAGTAACAAACCTTCCACTTAAAAGTTCGAGTGGTAGTTGGAAAAATTTGATTAAGGGTTGTTAATGGGAGTTTTGAAAATACTTAATCGTTTCCGATATCGCGTGAAGTAGAAGGAATTGGAAAATTATTGGAATTATTACTTTTAGGGTTTTTTCATCAAGGTTCATCGCGAACTTGTCGATTCTTTTGATTCGAGTCTATCTTAAAGAGAACCTTGTTAGAAGCAAGACGAGACGGCCGGCGTCGAAGACATTGCCTCTCGAACATCCGAAATGGAAACATTTGAGATGGAACAACGTTGACCCATATTGGACCTACATCAACACTCAAATTGCTTTCAATGTGCTTTAAGTCGACTGTTGTTAAGTCGCCATTTTCATACACAGTAGGTTCTTTTAAGCACTAATTTTTGTGGCAATTTGTATTGAGGAATTTTTGCTTCCAAGCTGTTCAATTCGAACACAACGCTCAGTGTCCTTTTGGTTGCAACATTGTAAATTTACAGAAAATGTTCCCACCGTCAATCATTGTAAATGGAGTGACGTTTCAAGAAGTCCAAAGTGGGTATACAGACTAGTGATGAGCTCAACCATTCATTTTGCATGCCCAGTTGCTTCCCGGTTTGCCCAACTTGGTTCGCTAACTTGGTTTGAACGATCAAGTAACTCGGTTTACCAAACTTGGTTCGCGAACTCGGATTACCCCGAAAGTCGATCTAGAATACCAACACTAATAGCGTTTGTTTTTTGGTAATAATCCGGAACTGGTGGCGCTACTTGTCTCCAGTTTTGCACTCCAAGTTGATTGAGGTCCTCTTCCACTTGAGTGCGGCACCTGAGTCGCGGTATTCCCCTCCTCCTATACCTCAGTCGGGAAAAGTGTTGAAGGCTTTCCGGGCCGGAGCATTGGTGTCCTTACTTACTTACTTAACGTGGCGCTACAGTCCGTTGTGGACTTGGGCCTCAATCAACAGTCTCCTCCAGCCAGCTCGGTCCTTGGCTAGCTGTCTCCAGTTTTGCACTCCAAGTTGATTGAGGTCCTCTTCTACTTGAGTGAACCACCTGAGTCGCAGTCTTCCTCTCCTCCTACGTCCCTTGGGAATAGTGTCGAAGGCTTTCCGGGCCGGAGCATTGGTGTCCTTACTTACTTACTTAACATTCGACCATGGTGCAGTTAAGAATTTTTTTGCTGAAAGCAGAGATATGGTCATATCGTCGAATTAAATAAACGAAGCGAGTCATGTCCTTTAACGCCACACGTAGTTTGTGTTCCGATAATGAATCCAGCTTCGGATACACGACTTCAAAGAAGGAAATGATTGGTACGAGTAGAGATCTCATAAGACGGAGTTTTGTTTCTTGAGGAATTAGATACCCACAGTTTTTTAGAGTCCTAAATACGTCCAATGACAGAATGTATATGGTCTCTGCAAAAGAGATCCCTATAGAGATTTTGAATCCAAGACTGGCCACGGAATTTACAAAACTTACATGGGCACTATTCAAAGTAATCGAAGGTAGATCTCCATAGTTGTATGTCTTCTTAGAAATTAATAGAGCTTGACTCTTATTCGGATTGAGCACTAGACCGTTTTCCTTAGCACAGTTATAGATTCTCTCAAGATCTTCATTAACGCGAAAGACAAGATCCTCTATCAAACCAATTCTACGTGTGAGATAAAGTTGTATATCATCTGCATACAAATGAAAAGAAACGTGCTCACAAACAAAAGGCAAATCGTTGATAAAGGCACAAAACAAAATTGGACCCAGAGCCTTGAGGCACGCCCATCTTCAAGTACGTATGTGCTGAAAAATTGTTTCCAACACATACACGCTGAGTTCTGTTGCACAAATAACTACCGATGAGACGAACAGCTGAATTCGAAAAACCAAAATAAGTAGTGCTCAAGTTTTTGGCAAAGGACTCGATGATCGACTTTGTCAAAAGCTTTCGAGAAGTCCAATAGGCACAGTACTGAGATATTGTCTTTATCGTATTCAAGTCTTATGTCCTCTAAGATCTTTTACCATTGCTGCAGAGCAGGTAGGCCGGTAGTCAGCGGGTTCGGAGGTGTGGCTTTTTCGGAACAGGAGGTATCCTGGCTGGTTTCCAAACAACAGGAACCGCAGAAGTGACAAAACAGTGATTGTAAACATGAGTGAGAGCGTTAATCAAGCAGGGTAGGATAAGTTTCAAAAATCTTAGTGGAATACCCACTTCGCTTATAACTTCGGATCTCAAGGATTTAAAAGTGCGTATAACGTCGTCTCAAGTTACCGTCTCAAAGCAAAAATCATCAGCTCCATCGTAAAGTAAGCCAGCCTTTGGCTCAAAGCTAGTAGTTAATTGAATTGGTTGAGTTAACTGATTGTTGAGGTTATTAGGATCAAGTTTACACTTATAAATTGGCTTTCCAGAGCTGTTTAGAAGAAAGATCTGTATTGAGTTTCGAGGCGAAAAAGTTTCGTTTGGCGCAATGGGTAATGAAAGTTGCTTGATTGCAGTAGCAGTATTGACGCCAAGTTGTAGGATTTGGAAAACGCTGCCACTTGAGATAGTATTTTCTGCGACTTTTGATCGCATTCCTTACTTCAAAATTGTACCATGGACATTTCTCGTTTTGAATTCTTACCGTTTTTAAAGGAACATGCGTTTCGAACAATCTTTTCACATGGTTGTAAATGAAGTAAAGTCTGTTATCTACATGCACTTAATTGTCTCCTCCAGCCAGCTCGGTCCTTGGCTAGCTGTCTCCAGTTTTGCACTTTCAAGTTGATTGAGGTCCTCTTCCACTTGAGTGCGCCACATGAGTCTCGGTCTTTCACTCCTCCTACGTCCCTCGGAAATAGTTTCGAAGGTTTTTCGGGCCGGAGCATTGGTGTCCATCCGCTCTAAATGACCGAGACACCTGAGTCTCTGGACCTTGACCCCTCTGGCAACCCGTAAAGTTCGCTTCGCCATTCCCCTTCATTGCACACGGGGCCAAAGATGACCCGAAGAACTTTTCTCTCGAAAGGCACATACAGCAGGACAGTGATGATAAGTGTGTTGAACAGTTTTACCTTAGTTGCTCGAGAGAGGGCTTTTCCACTCAATTGCTTTCTTAGCCCAAAGAAAAAGCGATTAGAAAGAGTTATTCTTCGTCTGATCTCGGCGCATGTGTCATTGCCCGTGTTTATAGCGGAGCCTAGGTAGGCAAACCCCTCTTCTGCCTCGAAATTGTATGCGTCTATTGTGACGTTCTGTCCGAGCCGTCGGTGTTGGGTGTCCTTCCTTGAAGACAGCATATACTTCGTTTTTCCCTCACTTACCGCTTAACCCATTTTTGCCGCTTCTGTCTCAATTCTAACAAAGGTGCCATTGACATCACGCTGTGTTCCTCCCATTATATCAATATCATCGGCGTACGGGAGAAGTTGAACAGACTTTTGGAAATCAGACTTTTGGAGAGAATTACATATACAAAATCGAGTTCACTCATCATCATCAATAAAAGTAGAAACATTTTATTTCACACCTACAAACCTTTCAAGAACTTAAAACTACAATTTGAGTATCGAAAATTATATCCCATATGGTCTAGTGGCTAGGATATCTGGCTTTCACCCAGAAGGCCCGGGTTCGATTCCCGGTATGGGAAGTATTTTTTTTAATTATTAACGAGATAATTCTAAACATTTTGGTTTGTGTATTCGATTCGTAGTTTTTTCTTTTTCTTGTATACTTCTCAAACTGTGGCTCCAAACAAAGTTTCAAACCACAAAATCATCGATGATTTTTTGAGGTGAAAGAAGCGACATCTTGTGTTGTGGATTCTATTTCTTCATATTCTCTCGATTTTTCTAAAATGAAAGATTAAGAAGTCGAACAACAAAAGTTTTGTTTTAGAACTTCATATATTTTATTATTATTCTCCACCATTTTCTTTTTTTTGTTTATAATACCCAAAATGTATATTAACGTTAAAAAATGTAAATGCCTTGTTTTTGTATTTATTTTCTTATTACAAATGTCTTGGAACTACTACCAAGGTTATAAGCTTAAAGGTATTCGGCCAAACAAAGCTATAAAGCTGAAATTATATAAATTTTGTTTTAGAACAAAATGCCGCAATAATGAAATAAAAGCCTTTCTCTAACTATAAAAAATATTATTTAAGTCAAAGATTAAAAAATCCGTTTTATTTTTTCAAAATAAATTTAAACTAACTCATCACATAAAATTTGTTAGTTCTTTTACTCCCATTTTCTTGTTTAATTTAAAATTTAAACTAAGCAAGCGCTATATTTTTTTATTTTTTATTTTTTATTTTTTGTTTAATTTTGTGTCCAATACAATTCTTTGAATATTTTTAAATATATTTTTTTTACTTTATTTGAAACTTTTTTTTCTGGTTCAACTTTATGTATGATTTCAAAAATACGTATTTTCTTAAGCAACAGCTATGTTATTCATATTTGTGTTTTTTAATTCTTGCAGTTTTAGCTAAACAGGAAAAGCTAAAAATCTGTAAACGTTTTTAAAACTCTTTATTATTATTTTTTTTTTTTTAGATATACTTTGGTTTTCAATGGAACAATCTATGCATTATTCAATATTGTTTTTCATATTTTAATTCATTAAAATGTATCAAATGTATAAATATGTTAGTCCGCGCATGTTTTCAATTATGGATTGTCCTAAAATATTAGTACATTCCATGGGAAGCATTTTATTTTTATTTTTGTTTAACAATAAGGAATTTATGGTTTCAGTAATAATTCTGGTAGGAATTGAAAAATAGATTGGATTGACCAAGGTTTGGCTTGAAAATATTTGTATGTTTTTAGATTATTTGTATTATTTTCATATTTAGTTAAAATTACTTGATGATACCCAAATAACTAGAGATAGAGATCAAAACCCAGAACCAGAAATCTAGAATAGAATCGCCAGGGTGATAGCTGGCTGTCACTCCTTCGATAGTCAAAAGTGATTATCAAACTGGCACTTAAAAAAAATAGAGTGGCGCGACAGCTCTTGAAGAGCCAAAGCTTAAGTGGCTTACTCTCATCAACAATTCTATGGGTGCGTGTGAAGAATTGAGGGGACCTACAATTAAACGCCGATTCCGAACGTCAAAGTTGAGAAGCACTTTTTCATGACAGATTATACTCTTGGAAGTTTTGTCAGTTCTTCGCAAGATGCAGTGCCCGTGTAAGATGAAATAAAAACTGGGGACGAGTAGGACTGCAACCCATGACGTTCTGCTTACCAGCCAACGCATAATCAATGATAATAATCAACTTTTATGGAGCAAAAGGACTTCTTTTGTAGATCAATAATCAACTTCCTTCCGGTGGTGGAAGGAAATCAAATTTCATTGTTGTTGTTTAATTTTGGCGTGATATCAGCAAAACCTTTACGATTGTTATCGTTGATTTAAGTGTCGGCTCCATAAGTGGAAGGAAAGAGCTGTTGATTTGGTGCAGCAGGGGAATGGACCGGAAGTATTATTCCTCTTCAACCTGGCATTGGAGAAATGAATGTATGACTTTGGAACAGCTACAAGAGGAACTATCGGCTACAAGCATGTGCGAGATGTTAAAACCGCATTTATCCAGATCGAGCATGCAGCGAAAAACTTAGGGTTGTATATGATGGAGGGCAAAACCAAGCACATGGTTTACAGAAAACTTTTGTAGTATTGAGAAGTCCTTTTTCAACATCTTACTGGGAATTCACAACTACAGTATTTATTCAACTGAATTTTCTGGACCCCTACTCTGTAATTCGTTTCGAAAGCAAATATTTTCGAAAATGAAAACTTGTACTCCCTATTTCTAATGTGGATTAGGAATCTAGTACTTACGGAAAGGCAAATCCGCATTCAGACCTGCCAATGCGTGTCCGAATGTAATTAGCGTTCGAAAACGGAAATTTTGTTTCTACACCAAGAAAGATAACGGATTGCAATTCGAAGGTCGTTTAGCAAATAAATTTCATTACAGGGAATCATCTGGTAAAAATGTTCATACTAAACAAAAGCAGTTAGAAATTATGGTGGAGTGCTCATCCCGATTTGGCCAAGGGACCTCTAGACGCATCGGACGCCTGAAACACTTACGTCTTTTTTTTTATAATTTGGACACACTAAAGCGGCTTTTTATACCCTTATTACCCCAGAGACACAGTGAGCGCATTCAGAATTAAGAAAAGGGTTTGAAATTAAGAGTCGGTGTACATTGGTTTTGAATTCATCAACATTGCAAAGACTGCGAAAGACATAGTGTGGAAGGGAGTTCCACATTCGCGTAGTACGGCTGATGAACGATTCTTTTTACTTAAGAGAACGTCCGATGTTGGGCTCGAGGGTAAACTGATGGGCATTCCTGGAAGAGCGGGTATTACGGTTGAATTGTTTAAGGGGAAGATTGCAACTATTTCACTAGAGCAATTCCCGTAGTAAGGTAACCCAAACACCTTGCGGCATTTTTGGCAACATCGCATATCTACTCGTTCCACAAAAGGTGGTCAGTGTTTCACATACCGAGAATCTCGAGATGTTAGGTCTCATTGATGCAAGTGCCACTCATGGATAGTGGCAAGGGGGGTATATCTCGCTTTGACGATACAAGATAGCATTGAGTTTTCGAAGCATTTTTATTCCCCATGGTACAATGCTATTTTAATTTAAAGTTTAATGAACTTATAACATTTTGCCGTTCCAGTTCCACATCCTCATCCGTAGAGGAGGGATGTGAGTCTGGAAACGAATATGAAAAGCAAAGGGTACTATCCTCAACGAAACAATGAATTGGATTAGAAGTTACAGACAAGAGATCATTTATGAAAATGAGAAAGAGGGTCGCAGACCAAACAGAGCCCTATGGCACACCAGCATTTATGATTTATATTAGGTATGGGTTTCAGACTTGAATCCGTCCAATACAACTTGTATTGAGCAATTCGAAAGAAAGTTTCTAATCCAACGAAGAAGGGATTCGTCGATACCAAAGGCACGCATTTTCGATAAAAGAGCAGGATGTCAGACTTTATCAAATGCCTTTGAAATATCAAGTGCAACAATCTTACTTTCTCCAAAACGATGTAAAGATTTGTTCCACTGTTCGGTGTGATAAACCATGAAATCACCAATAGACCTGTTGCTGCGAAAGCCGTACTGTCGGTCATTAAGAAGCTTTCGGTCTTCGAGATATTTCTTGAGCTGATAGTTTATCAGCGTTTCCATGACCTTAGAAAGAAGGGACGTAAGTGTAATCGGACGATAATTGGAGCGAGAAGAAGATTCGCCTTATTTGGAATTGGCTGGTCATATGCTGTTTTCCAACTGCTCGGAACAAGCCTGGAAAAGCTTACGCACGGGTTTTGCCAGCGGGGAAGAACACCTCTTCAGAATAATAGCTGGGATACCATCCGCACCAGCGGATTTTTGTATGTTCTTTAAATGCGGAAGCAACACCAATTTGAGACGGTGTTTTTCTCTATTGTCTTCATCCGTCCATATATTTTTTCTTGGCAAATTTATTCTATAAATAAGCTTTGCTCAGCTAGAAAAAAGACAGCACAGTACAGAACAGCTTCATGAGAAATGTCGGTACAGTTTGGAACAGTTTAGAACGCAAAAAGTGTTCTACCTAAAAGGCATAGAGGAGGTATTACCTAGAGTTCGCAACTCGTTCCTTTTTTCTTTTTTTTTTAAATCACCGTCCAAAAAGTTTTGCAATTTACTCTTTTCTTGTGTCCGTGAATCTGTGTAACTCCATATCAATGCTAATGCACTGGTTCACCCCATTTAAAATGCTTTGAGAAACCTACACATTCGCATTGATGTGGATATTTTATCAAATTTAAATTTTTAGGTCGAAAGAGAGCAAAATGCCTTGAGTTGGGACTGTAGGTATACCTCCTCTGTGCTAAAAAGATGGAACAGAAAATCCTATCCTAAACTGTTGTAGACAGACTCAACGAACCCCAAATCGATTCGAACATTTCACAGAGTTCGAATTCACAAACGATTCGAATAGAATTGGCTTTCGAAACGAATTACAAAGTAGGGCCCCCTGTTGTTGAGTCTCGAAAAGGCAAAGCCACCTTTTATTTACCCACGACAACAACTTTTCCCAACAAAAAATAAACTGAAAACAAAAATAAAAAAATACAAATTTTGCATTGTCATAAGAATCATATATTACATTTGAAAAAAAATAATATCAAATTAACAAAAGGACTTTTTTATTTATAAAGTTTAATAATGAGAAGTAAACTTAAACAAATTATTGCAAAAATTATACAATTATTGCTTAAGATTTTATAAAAAAACAAAAGTTAAAATAAAATTCAACCGTGTCGTGTCAAAGAATAATTTATAAAACTTTTGTTAAATGTTTTTTTTTGTTTAGAACTAAGAACTTATATTAAACTTAAGTGATAAAGAGAAAAAAAAAATTAATAATTTAACAAACAAATATAATTTCTCCTAACTGTTGTGTTTCAAGATCTTAAGTCATACTAATTTTGTTATCCTTTTTTTTCAAAATCAATTCAAACATTACATCATGCAAATCCGAAGCTTTCATTTTTTAATATTCATCTACTCAAACAGTTTTATCAAATCATTTTCCAATTTGTGTTTCAAGTTCATGCTCACTTATTCCTGACTATATTTCAGGGGTAGGGTCCTCTGTAATTCGTTTCGAAAGTAAACATTTTCGAAATAGAATATTTTGTACTCTCAATTTCTAATGCGGATTAGAAATCTAGTAATTACGGAATGACAAATCTGCATTCGGATTTTTCGTACCTGGCAATGCCTTTCCGAATGTCATTAGCGTTCGAAAACGGAAATTTTGTAACGGATTGCAATTCGAAGGTCGTTTTGAAAGGACATAGGGGAGAAATTCTGTTGTGTTGTGTGAAATACATGAAATGGAAGCAAGGATTTAATAATTGTATTCAAAATTCTAGCAAATAAATTTCATTACACGGAATCAACAGTCAAAAATGTGCGTACAAAACAAAACAAGAATTTGAAATTATGGTAGAGTTCATGTGTGCTCATCCCGATTTGGCCAAGGGACGTTTGAAGGCATCAATCGTTAGAAACAATTGCAAAAATTCGTGAGACATCGTCTTCTTTAAAGTCGGATGGACCACCAATGCGAAACGGTGTCATTATGTTTACCTTCTATCATCGTTTATCGCGTATTATTCTTCGTTCAATCCGTTCTTCTCTATTTTCTTCATCCATCCATAAAGCAAGTTTTGATTTTTTTTTTTTCTTTGCTTTTACAGATCTCATGAAAAATACTTCGAGACTCGGCAAATCTATTCTATAAATAGAAATAGTACTAGATGATTTTTTTTATGTTCGATACCAACATTTTACTGAGTACGAATTCATAAACGAATCGAAAATCAGATTCGAATGGGATTGGCTTTCGAAACGAATTACAGAGTAGGACCCCAGGGTTTTGAATTATTTGTTTATCAAAATTGAATATAAATTAAGAATACTTGTGTTTTCTTTTTGCGCTGATTCAATAAATGCGCATTCTTTTTTTTAATTTAAAGCTTTTCATCATTTTTTTTTCCAAATATTTGTTGTTGTTGTATAATGCATTGATCATACATGCATTCGTTATAA
Organism: Sphaerophoria rueppellii; assembly: GCA_920937365.1. Lineage (NCBI taxonomy): Eukaryota > Metazoa > Arthropoda > Insecta > Diptera > Syrphidae > Sphaerophoria > Sphaerophoria rueppellii. The sequence continues at coordinate 7,085,888 of CAKKXW010000005.1, forward strand.
TATAACTAAACCAAAGTTAAAAAAAATTGTACTTTGATAATACAATTAAATGCTATATTATTACAAAGTTGTTATATAGAAAGAGAGAAAGTTTGTTTGAGATTAGTTTTTTTTTGTGAGTTAATATTTTATTATTATTTTTTCCTGTTAACATTATTGAGTATTTTTCTTGTCTTAAAATTTAAAACAGCATTACAAAACTGTTCTTTTTGTTTATAATTTATTATTGTTAATATACTTGATATAAATGTGTACAATTCTTTGGATTATGTTAATTTTTTTTTCTTCTTGTTAAAATATTTTGTTTATAATATGAATGTATACGTTAAAGATTTGTTACATGGTTTAATTAATATTTGTTGTAAAAATTTAAAATTTATTGTTTTTTTGAATAGTTATTGTTTTCGTTATGTTAAGCATAAGAAAAAAAATGTCTATATGTATGTCTTCAATATTTATATTTTTGTTTTTGTTAAAGTGTTCTTATAATTTAAAAATTATATTACGGCTGATTTTGTGAACGAGATTCAAACATAGCTGTTACGTCACGTATTGAAAATTTTGGTGATATCTTTTCTCTCCTGAAATGACAAAATTCAAAAACATATTTCAGCCTTATCACAAATAAATTTTTCCTGGAGTTTTTTCCCAATTGGGGAACTTTGCTATCATGAATAATTTTCTAAAACGGGGCCGTTCAAAAATTATGTAAGTACCATCTGGGGAGGGGGAGTCTTTGTTTTGTTATTTTGGATGACATGGGGGTCTATTATTAACTTTTTTTTACACGAATGTCCACCCTTAGCTTCACATTGTCTTGGATTTCGCTTTCCCGAAAATAATGCATGTGTTTAGGAGTAAACGTAGTTAAATCATATGTAGTTACTGAAGTTAAACGAAACAAACATAGATCAAAACGAAATTAAATTAAAATTGTCATGGATTACTTACTAAGATTTTCAATTTGAAATATTAATCGCTTTAAGAGAATTACAGCGCGCTATTCACTTTCAAATTTGGATACTATAACGAGACGACAGAGGCGAACGCAAGGGGGGGTTTGGGGATTAACCCCTTAACAACGAACATCCTCGTGCTCGGCTTAAATATCATAATAAGTTCACTATTGCCAAACATTTTCAATTTTCTCATTATCTTCGGTTTCGTTGTTGGCTTGTAGGGAGATGTTCGCAAGCAAATCTCATTTTTTTCTATGAAATAACCATTAGCCCAATGACTTGCTTCTCTTTTTGACACATCCTCACACACACCTTAAAGAATCAACAGAACACGTATGAATTACGAAATGATGTTCGTCAATTCTGTATTCGCCGTGTAGGGAATAATGCAAACGAGCATGTTGCGTTGTTGCCAGAGACGAAATAAAGTAAGGAGATGGGTAACAAAGCTGTCAAAATGAATTTGCCTACAAGCTGCGTAGAATATGCCAACCATCTTTACGAAGAAATTGTTGAAATGCGAAATAATTCCTAAACAAGATTTGGTAGCATACAGCAGCTAGAAAAATGGGTGATAAAATGGACTTACTACTGGTAGTTGCGGGCCCGTAGCAAATTCTTTCAAAGAGCCCTTGATCGGCTATAGGTTCGGAAGTATAAAGTGTTTAAAAAAAAAAACAATTCAATACTCAATATTCAATACGTTTATTTGCTATCCCATTTTGATTGGAAACTATCAATCGAAAACTGGTGATAAAAATAGAGTGGCGCGACAGCTCTTGAAAGGCCAAGGCCTAAGTGGCTTACTCTCATCAACAATTCTCTAGGTGCGTGTGAAAAATTGAGGGGGCCTACAATTTTACGCCGATTCCGAACGGCAAAGTTGAGAAGCACTTTTTCATGACAGATGATACTCTTGGAAGTTTTGTCAGTTCTTCGCAAGAGTCAGTGTCCGTGATAGTGTCTGGTGATACTAAACAAAATATTTTTAAACTTTTACAAAACAACTTTTCTATATTTCATGTGGACCCGTATCAATTTCTCTGAGTAAATCATGAAGTCTGTTCCTGATATTCATGACAGCCTGTCAGCTCTTTGGCTTGTGCTTCAATATTTGAAAATGCAGATCGCATTGTTTGGATTCATAAAGGATGTATCCCGTGTTAAGGTCTATTTTAGATTATTGCAGCGACAAACTAGTTGCTTGCATGCGTTCTAGGATTCAATTCTACGTAATTATGAATATTCCTGTTTCCAACTTATTCATCTTTGAGTCCGTACGCTTGATTATGACACTCTGCCTTTTGATCTGCTTGATAGTGATAAAACCACATAAAAGCACCTTCGTATAGCATCAGCTCTGGCAGACCATTTAGCATCCGACAACTTTTTCAAAATCGGATTTTTGGATGAAAGAGCTTCCGTAGGAAGACTCCAACGATGTGTAGAAGCGGAAAAAAAATTATAAAGATTTTCAATAAAATCGAAAAAAAATTAATGCTTCTGTACAACTCTCTGCAGTGCACTTAACAACTAAATTTAACATATATAAATTCTTTATGGTTGTCAATGTTAAGTCAACTATTGTTGCAGACATTGCTTGAGCATGTCAAATGAAAAATGGCCCAAAAGTCTTATAGACGCCTTAAATGTTTGCAATGCTTGTTTATATAAGACAGTTCATCGCTATATGCAAGTATCTGTGGCTACAAGTGAGCGGTCTTCCTCATGTCTGTGCGAGATACAAGACTGCGAAGCAAAAACCGGCGGGGAGTAGCTGAACGGCTTGATGTTACTTAACATCTACAAAGACATTGACATCGATTATGAAGATGTTTTAAACATTGTGGCAAAGTACCAAGGCGATTGGATTGTACTTTATACATATTCTATACATCTAACCAAAAATATATATGTAGATACCATCATATGTGTATATATTTACTTTCATACTTTTAAACCCCCCCCCCCGAAATTTTTTTCTGCGTTCGCCCCTGCGAGAAGACGTATTGTAATTGTAAGCATATCAGAGCAAGTAAACATTTGTGTTACCGTTGATTCCATTAGCCAAACGTTTAAATAAGATGTCGTCTCAAAGAGACAAATCCAAGTTGTACCAAAAATTGTTTGAAAGTTTCAAAAAATCTCATACAAGTACGAAACTACAAAATGTACAAAAGTTAGTTAACGAAGTGTGGCGGAATTATAAACTACAGGCAAAGTCCGACAAGGATCTAGATAGTATTGTTTCTAAGAGAATTGAAGAAGAGTTAAGAAATGAAAAAAGAGTCGCTGCTCGTCGTGCTCGTGCTAATGAACTGATGTGCATTATCCAAAATTTAGAGCACCATGACGACGTTGAATGGCTCGATGAATTTTTAAAATTAAAATTATAAATAAAAAAAGTGTTACGTAACCACGGGGAGGAGGTAAGAGCTTAGCTTACTTTTGCTGACAAGGGGGTTGGGGGGGGGTAAATAATTGTAATAAATCTGCTTACGTAATACTTGAACGGCCAAAATGGGAAAAAACTTAAAAAATTCCTAACGCCAATAATTTTTTCTAGGGAACTTTTTCCCTGTTTGGAACAGAATTTTCCCCAAGTTAGTTGATGTGCTTTACCCTGAAGTGCATTGGAAGACTGTTTCTTTTTTTTTTTTATGGTGGAGAAAGAAAGGCAGAAGCCGTGGGGCTAAATATCAACTCGGAAAAGTTTAAGGGAACATCCCTCGAATTTAATCATCAATCCAACCAAATATTTCTGGACAACTCTTTTTGATTAAAGATCAAGCCTCGACTGTTCCGCTCCAATTTTGAATCCGTGCTGATTTATGGGTGCAGCACTTAGGAAATCACAGACACTGCTACAAGAAAGCTTCCAATGTTCGTTAATAGATGTCTCAGAATAATCTTGAAGATTTTCTGGCCAAACCACGTATCTCAAATGTTGAACTTAATGTGAGAACAGGTCAGGAACCCATAGAATCTATCATTCGAAAACGAAAATAACAGTGTATTGGCGAAAAGACGACTGATATGCTGTGGAACCCGTTCACACAAAAAAGCAGTTAAATGGGGAGGCAGACAACTGGCTTGGCGATGAACAGTCAAACAGGAATCAGCAGGACGATTGGGCGTAGGCAACCAGAACAGAACTAGGAAATGAGCTTAAGAACTATCAAATATGTCTGCTAAAAAAGCAAAATGTATTGATATCAAAATCTGTTTCCCTGGGAAAAAAAGGTCCCATAAAATTGGCGATGATTGAGTAAAGACGAAGTTTAGATCTGCAAAAATTCAAATACTCACGTTGAACTAATACTATTTCTCGCCAACATGGCTGCCGAATTGGTCGTGGCACTTCCGCTCCGTCCGTTACCGTCAACAACCGATGCCCCAACAACACTGCTTGCATCACGCTCTCTTGCTACATAATCAACGCTCTTCCTTTCGAATCTCTGTCCAATGGTTCTTGAATCAGCCCCAACATTCTTATCCAAATTCACCAATGTCTCTGGTTCAAAATTATTTTGGTTTTTTTCATCACTAATGCTCCTCACACGTCCACCACCAACACCACCACTTCCATGAAAATCAACTTCTTCCTTCAAATTATCATCCAAATCTTTTTGGAAGAAAGTCGTGCGAACATCACCGCGAGATTTTGACTTCACACGCAACGACTCCGAAGTGAACTTATCATCGTCTTTCTGGAATTCACGTAACTCAGTTTTAGATTTGGACTTAAACGAATCAGCTCTGTATTTCTCTTTTAGCTGATGTCGTCGTTCCTCTTTGATTCTATCGATTCTCTCTCGGTCTAACTTAACTCCACTGAGAACTTTCAGGGGTGTTGTCAACGAGCCCGGATTATTGGGATCCTCAAGAGAAACATTGTTTTGAATCAACGAGATTCGGTTCTCTGTAGTTGGTGTGATCTTCACATCGGCGGTTTCACTTGTCGACGATGGTGACTCGATTTCATCACTTAGATCCAACTTGAGGGAGTTCTTTTGGCAGACTTCTTCATTTATTGGAAGACCAGGCAGTCTTTTTGGAGGATTCAGGCATTTGGGGCGAGTGAAATCGAATGATTTGCGACGTGTCGCCTCCTCGATCTTGTCCATTTGATGGACACTTCTGGCAATGTCTTCTAGCCGTTTGGGTCCAAACTCCCTAACGAAGGCATTTTCATCCAGACTTCGAGTAATTTGATTTGTCTTGTTTAGCTGTTGTTTCGATGAGGATGAGGAATTTTGTGATGGTTTCGCAGGCGGTTGAGGAGGTAACGCTTTTGCATGTGGCACATCGGATTTTTTATTGTGCGATGATTGTCTCACACTGAAATCAAATGCTGGCTGATGTTCCACTGGTGAAACTTCAAACTTGGTTGCCAATTGTTTGACACTGAAATTTGATGGCGATCGACGTGGATCACACGAAGAATTCGAGCTCCGATCGAGTTGGAGTTTTTCCAATCCATTTCCTGATCCGGATTTCATTGAACCGCCATCAATATTCTCATAGACCGTCGGTGGTTTCCGAAGCTCAACATTTTCATAAAGCGATAGACTTGGATCACACTCAAGACTGTCAATATTGTCCGACATTTGAATGTCGTCGGAGAGATTTGGAAAATCATGATGGTCGTCTTCCTCCTCATCGCTTAGAACTATTAGATTGCTGTTGACTTCGCGAATTGGCGAAGGGGTTTGATCTTCATCTTCTGTAGTGGCTTCTTCATGGAGTGGCTCCTTGCCGATGTCGAACAATGGATTTCCATTACTCAGCAACTGATTTACCTCGGTGACGGAATTCCGAAAAAACTTAACCTGCTCGTACACAATGTTCTCATCGAAACTGGTCTCGAGCAGTGGTTTCCTTGGAGTTTCTGGTTCTGGGAGAAGTGGTCCTTCACGGGGACTCTTCAAATTATATGTGATGTTTATTGTGGCTTTGATGGGGCTAATTGGAATCAATTTCTTGCCAGAGTTGGTTGGACTCTGTCCCATCAGTGGAGCTGTACTGTTGCTGGGGGTAATGGCCGACTTGTCATAATCGAGAAAAGTCTGTTCCATATTGTCGTACTCATCGAAATTGGGAGAGCTCTCAAGTGAAACGACATTTGATTGCCGATTAAGATGCTGATAGCCGAACTCGCTCGGAGTTACCGACTGACTAGTATTGTCTTCTGTGTGAGTGTTGGGCGATGGCATGAGATGGAGTGATGATTGCGGTTGTCTGGTGCTGTCGGTGAGGTCGACGGACATTTTTGAGCACACATTGGCGGGATCAAGATCGAGGGAGAGCTCCCGCTTGAGGGCGTTCATATCACGTTTTTCAGCTTGTGAAGTTAGCTGCAAGAATGAAAGTATTAAGAACATTGTTTAAGGAAATATCAAGATCAACTCACATTGCTACAAATACTATCAACCGATGCCCGACAACAGCCTGCAAATCCTTTGGTCTCATCATAGTTCGACGATGTCTGTGATGCAGCCATCATTGCGATCGGATCCAATTCGTAAATTGGTGTTGTTACAGCGCTACTATTTTCCGAACTAGTCTCACCGACCAGCAGCGAGTAGCGAGGACTCTGAATGGGTGACGATGGGGTGACACTTATTTTGGATCGTTCCATTTCATTGCTCGATGTTGTTGAGAGCTTGTCCTTGTTCATGTCGGTCGAACTGCTTCGTAGGAGGAAATTATTTAGTGAGCTTGATGATGAATCTTGTTGGGGATCACAGTAGCTGTAGCGATTTTTTGGCTTCAGCAAGTCCGGCATGAGTGGTTTGTTGTTAACCGGTTTTGGGGCTATGTGTTGCTGTTGTTGCTGCTTTGAAAACGTAACTCTAGAATGGAAAGGCGGATTTTTTGTTTGCATTTTTTTGAAATCTGATGAGTGGTGAATAAAGCACAGGGGTGTAAGAACACACGAAAATCAACACTCGAACACGCTGCTGTGTGAACTAAGGACTAGAGGTTTGCACCAGGCTCGAGAACTTAAAAAACTATTACAAAATGAAGAATTTTGAATGACACGAATGAGTAAGTAGGCTTTTGAGTTGTAATGCAATCCTGCTGACCAACATTAATAAATATATATGTGGTACTCGTGGTTTTGTGAATGTGTTGAACAGTAACATGGAAGTCGTGGCTTCGAATCCTACTTCGCGTTTATGTTATATGAACTATTTTGTGGGTTGGAACTGGCAAAAAAAACTTTCTAGAGTATAGTTTGTCGCAAATTAAGGAAGAGCAAGAGGTCTTCTTGGAGAAACATCTGTAGAAAAATAGAAAATGCTTCAGAAGCCTCAAGACTCAAAAAATTCTCTCAAAAAGTGCAACAACCCCCAGTGCTTTAAAGACAGAAGCGGGCACGTGGACTAGAATCTCTTAATCTGTTATTAGACACCCATTTTCCAGGTAGCTCTAACATACTTAACGACTTAACAGAACCGAAACCGTTAAAAGCGATTTAGTTGATCTAATAACGCAATGGGCTGTAGATAGCTTTGATCCGTAAAAGTCTCCAGGACCAGACGGAATCATTCCGGCCGAATTATAAAAATGCTCTGACATGATCATTCCACCATTGGAGATCATTCTGACTAGCTGTGTAAGGCTGAGATATATTCCAAAAGCCTGGAGAATGGCAAAAGTAGTCTTCATTCATAAAGCAGGGAAACCCTCTCACGTTAACCCTAAAGATCTACGACCAATCAGCTTATCATCCTTCCTTCCCAAAACATTGGAAAGATTGATTGAAATTCACATCAGACATAACTTGAAACCATGTCTCATTTCCACAGCTCCAACATGTGTACTCTAAGGGAAAATCAGTAGAAACAGCACTTCATTCGCTGGTACGTAGCATTGCACATTCCCTCAAATACAAAGAATATAACCGAGTAGCTTTCCTAGATATTGAAGGAGCTTTCAACAACGTCAGCTACCAGGCGATCACAACAGCAATGGACAAGCTGAAATTAGAGAAATCACTGATAGACCTAATAAATCTCTGGCTTAAAAGCAGGACAATAACTTCCGGCATGAGAAGTTTAACTGCAACCAGAAGGGTGAATCGAGGTCCCCCCCAAGGCGGGTTCCTTTCACCTCTGTTATGGAAAATGGTAGTAAAAGACCTGCAGAGGGTTTCAAGGTGATTGCCCATGCTGACGACGCACGTTGCAATATCTGTATCTGAGAAACATCCTCAAGTTCTTTCGGAACTCCTACAATAAGCCTTAAATAGGCTGACAAATTGGGCTTAACAGTCTGGCTTGAACGTCAATCCACATAAAACAGAACTAGTACTCTTTACAAGAAGGCACAAAATTCTTCAGATTAACCCACACGATTAAATGAACTCTAAAGCTTTTCCGACCAAAGCTTAAGGAGAAAATTCTCGAGAATCTTTGACCTTACTTAGCTTCTTCAACTCGACAAGTTCGGTGCCCAAGAAGAAGATATTTAGGCGTCATTTTAGACAAAAAAAAAACTAAATTGGAAGGCATATATTGATGAAAGAGTGAAAAAGGCTTCTGTAGCGCTTTTTTTACTTATAAAAAGGCCATAAGTTCAAAATGGGGCTTCTCCCCTTAAATAACCCACTGGCTGTACACTTCGGTTATCAGATCGATACTCATTTATGGAGTTGTGGTATGGTGGACCGCACTTGGCAAGAGCACTTCGCTCAACACCAACAGCAGCCTTGGAAGTGCTTTTAAACCTAAAAACTCTTGACGTTTCTCCAAAATGGTGGCAGCTAACTCATGCGTAAGGCTAAGAGCCACCTCTCAATGGATCAGTAACAACACTAGATTACTACTATCTAAGACAACTTCAGATCTATCCCAGATCGCTTAGACTATACCACACCAAAAATTGTTTTCGATGATAGCTTCCAAGTGGAGACAGACGAATTCAGGATCTTCTTGGGAAGAAGAGAGACCTGGAAGACAATACGGTACACTTCTATACAGACGGTTCAAAGACCGATTACGGAGTTGGAAGTGGTATCTTTTCGGAACAACTGAATCTCAGTCTATCATACAGACTTCCCAATCAATGTAGTGTGTTCAAGGCAGAAATAATGGCGATTAAAGAGGCACTATCCTGGCTCGAAGAAGACGTTATATCTTGCAAGGATATACGAATGTTCTCGGATTGCCAAGCCGCTCTCAAATCTCTCGCGTCTGTCTCCACAAACTCTCACATAGTCCAAGACTGTCGATCATCTCTGAATGAGATGACGAAACAGGACACTGCCTTATAGGTAGACATGATGCTTTAAGGCTACGGGTCTAGACAAACGACTTCTGTAGAAGCTGCATGGATGAGGAAGAAGAGGAAATAGTCCAACACTTTCCGTGTACATGTCCGGCGCTCTCCAATAGAAGCATAGCTATCTCGGTAATCCCTTCTTCGTGAACTGGCAACGATCGACACAAAATGTCTCTCTAACTTCATTAAAAGTACAGAATGGTTTGTTTAAGTTCATTACTCTCCCATGAGTAACTTCTTTAGTGGTGGTATCACAATGGACTCTTGAGGTCTAAGTGAGTCAGTAACATCTAGACAGCCACATCCACCTAACCTAACCTATAGTTTGTCGTGGAAAGGTGCTCTTCGGCACTCGGTTCTTCGGAGCTTCTGAATCTAACCTATTATGTATGTAATGAATGTAAATGGAGCAAGCGAGATGGATGAATTCATTAATGATGTTTCTTAACACAAAAACCAAGTTATATGCAGCATTATTGTCTTCATCTGCTTCGCCAGTCGTTTAAGCGACACTGAATTATTTTAGCAGTGAGCCACGAGCAATTTTAATGCGCAAGAAAAAAAAACAAAGGGAAATGATAGACAAAATCGAAGGACATGAATTTTGAAAAAAAAAAAATCTTAAAACAAAAATTCATTGAGCTTACTCTTTTGTTGATGGTTGTGGTGGTTGAGGTTGGATAGGAGGAATTTTGGGATCTTGCAGGAATTATGACAGTTCGATGCTTTGTTTTTTTTTTTGCTTAAATTAATAACTTTGTGTCTTTTTTTTCTTAGACAACTGTCACAGGGAGTATTTGAGCCCTTGACTTCGGCTGCAATTGTCTGACCTTTCCAATAACACCATCTTTAACGATGCGAATGCAACTTGCGCATTTTCCGAGAAAGCTATAAGATTTTCAAAAATGTTATATATTTTTTGACAAAGTCGACAAAATGCAGAAATAAATTTTAATGAAAAACGATTTCCCTTGTAAAAAACTCAGCAAGCTTTCAAAGGCAATCAAAAAGCTTTTCTGGGTTGTGCATTATCCGAAGCCCCTAGCCCACACGCAAAGCATTCCCTTGAAAATCGAAAACAAAATGTTCTTACCTTTGAGTCTGCAGTTCGTCGTTGCTTGACTGTTGTCCCACTGCTGACTTCTTCTGCTCATCCTGAACGTTCATTTTGACATCTTTGGAAACCAGCCGACAAACATATTTTCCACTATTGCCTGAGCCAGGATAACTGAAGCGTTCCTTGAGCGCAGTGTCATCTTTTCTCTTTGCACCCACCTGAACAGTTGGATAGCTGTAGCGAGTGATGATGTGTGAGCTTTCGGCGCCATTTTTGTCCTTATTCTCGAAAATCGACCCGAATGTGGTGTTGTTTGCTTTTGAACTACTCTCTGCCAAAGATGTGACCGCCCCAGCAACAGAGTCAAGGGAAGTTTTTGAAACCGATTGTTGTTGTTGTTGTTTTGGTGGACTGTGCACCTGAACGCTGGTGTACATTGTATTCGGATTACTGATTGTGTGCTCTGGAGTGCTACAATCAATGAACTGGATGTCCGACAGTTGGTCCTCGAGTTTGTAGCGCTTGCAACAACTTTCGTCATTGTGATCGCCACTTCCACTGGAACATGGAGTTTGTGATTGTGACGACGATGTATTGGGACCCCATGAATGTGGAGCAGCGGCACTGCTTGGCGAAAGGAGATTAAGTCTTGGTTGCTTCTTGGGACTGGGATTAACCGAGTTTGTTGTGCTTGAAAATTCCTCGGGACGGGCGCGCAAAACCCGTCTCGATGGTGGAATGTTTTCCTTGCCAACTTTGGGGCTGGCAACCAGACTCTCACTATCGGAGAAGATTCGCATTTCGGGTTCTTCACGGTCAAAGTTAAGACCAAGTTCTGAAAGTTCTCGCGACGGACAAGTGGTGACACCACGCTGAGGCGATTGCAGAAGATCAAAGTAGGAATCGTGCGACACGGACCGCGAATGGCCAGTAGTTCGCAGACTATCCACCGAACTGGTTCGCACACAGATGTCCATGGGTTTGCCCACTTCGAAGAGATCGATAGACTTTGGTTTGTCCTGTTTGATGTTCTTCATATGGAGGCCACCTTCTCCACCGGCATGTTCATCGGCGAAAGTCACTTGAGCTTGGGTGTTGGTCTTGTGGGCAGGCGTTGTCGTAGACGTGTTTAATCCCTTGACGTCATTGTTGCTGCTGGAATTGCGAGGATTTCGAGTGAATATTGACTTCCACGAGTGGGTTTTCCTCTTCTGCCAACTCCGAGGCACCGGCAACACTGTGTGGTACTTATCCGGCAATGACGATGGACCACCGCCAACCTCGATATATGATCCAATGTTGGCCGAATTGCTGGCCACATTGATCGGCATTGATTTGTTCATGTCGCATGAGTCGAGGCGATAGTGTCGTGTTTGGGCCTCCTCTAGACTTATCAGCTTTGGTCCGCTTGCACTAAGTGACTTTGGTCGTTCGACAAAAGACAAGGATTGATCGTGTTCTCGCTGTTCGACAAGCAAACTCTCACAATCGGTCAATGAATCCATCCGTTGTTCTGCAGCTGCAGCACTGGCCGGATTCCCAGCGTAGCTCAACCGAAAATCCTCATCGCTTGGATCGAATATTAAATGGCAATTACGGATCAGGTACTCGGTGACCACGGCTTGCACACCGACTCCACGTAATGCGGCCACACCTCCTGATTCAAGAGCGGGCGACCGGAGGAGATTCGGTGCCCAGACTATTGCAAGATTCTTGTCAGTCATTCCGGTCCGAGCGGAGTGCTGCGAGATTTTATTCAGATGTGTGGCCAAATATTTTAAAGTTCTACAAAGAGAAAACGAAAAAATGCATTTTGAAATAGAAACAACTAGAACTCGAACTCGAACTCACCTGTAGTGTGGCGGGGGCAGCTTCAGAACTGTCTCCTTCATCAGCTTAAGCCTCTCGTTTGATTCGCTCTTTGCTTGAATTGCCTCCACAAAATTATCATACAACTGATACGTACACAATGGATTTGGCAGCTCTCTAAAATACATCTTAAGCAATGAGCTCACAGCATGAATGTCCTGACGAATCTCAGGATTTGAGAAATCTGGAATTTGTTCCTCGTCAAAAGAGCGACGAAGCTTCTGTATATTCGATGTGATGCCTGATAGTCTATAGATTCCATCTACGATGCCATTTTCCTCGATAAACTCGGCACAACACTTGAGGACCATTGGAATTTCCTGGCCACTGTTTAAGAGGTGCTCACTCAGATCGCAGGAGAAAACACGCTCTCGATAAATGCCACTTTGTTTCAGACGACGTCGTGATGGTCGCGATAAGATAAACGATCGGAAGAAAGCTATTAGCTTGCCATGCTTACGAAGCACAGGTTTTGTGGGCGAGACATCCAGCTGACCGACAAGCGGTGCTGGGAGTGGAAAATGTCGAGGAACCTTATCGCCAATTGTTGCAACACAACTCTGTGGGAAGAAGCCGACTTCATAGTGGGACTTCTGTAGATGAGACTTTTTTCCACGCCACCAGATGGATTCGGCCGGACTTGGCATATCGATCACAGAAATCATGTCACCTACTTCGATGGATATCTCATCGGAGGCTTGCGCCATGTACCTGCAGGAGGAAACGAAAGTTATAGAACCATAGACAGGAACAGAAGTCTACGTTGAATGATTGAAAGGATTAGAAGATAAAACGTATATGCGACCCCAATGTCTTGCACAAAACGTGACCTTATTTTGCCTTAACTTTAAGAGAGAGCTAAAGACTGTACAGTGACAAAGTGAAGGTCTTAGATGACCGGATAAAGTAGTGCAAGGAAACTCATCCCGAAGGACGTCCCTGGAGAGAAAAAATTAAGTACATTCTCACCTTCTTACTCCATAAGCAGCCCCCACAGCCGGCGTATTAATGCACTTCATTGTATCGGTATCAGCCAGAGGCAGTCTTCTACCCTTATTATCCAGCTGCAGCCATGTCAAAATAGTTCCGCAAGTCAGCGAATCGGAAGCAATTTTCGAAAAACGCTCCAAGTAAACGGCAACAGCATACTCCACATCCTCCTCGGATTTGAAGTCCATTTCGGACAAATCCTTGAGGCCGCTAATCTTCCTGTCATACACACAACGATGCAACATCTCATCGAGCAGTTTCATATTGTCGAAGGAACGCCTCACCAGGAACGGATCCGAACGATTCGGAATCACCTTTACAATAAACCAACATATCGACGGACTGAATGAGCGCATTGAGGCATTTTGTGATGATGCTGCTACTGCCACATCGCCACCTAACGATTGTGATGCAATGCTGCTGTTGAGCAATTCCGATTTGTCATCGACCAGACGAACGGAGAGGGGTCCCAGTTGGACACGTTCGTAGTGGAAGTGAGCGCATTCTTCAAGTTTTGGAAAACGACAGGATGTGCTAGTTGAGGGTTTCTGCAAAAAGAAGAACAAAACAAAATGAAAAAAAAAAAGATGAGAGCAATTTGAAATGAAATTCTTGTTTTGGCATTTTGCCAAGTTGAGCGAGAGCATTCTTTGGAAGGGGTGGTTCTCTAGTAGTTCCATGGCCTAGTTCATGTGGTATTAATTGGGTCAGGGAAGGAAGATGATGAAAATGTTTGGAGCTTTGTTATTTAGAGACTTTACTCCCCTTCGCCTCTTTCTCGGTAATGATGACATGCAAGGATACACCTTCGTGGTTCGGGAATGTTACAAAGGAGGGAAGCTAAAGCCATTAGCCTTCTCTCCGGCTATTTTCATTGGTATGTAGGAAAGGCGCGCGTATTGTTTGAGATTGAGGAAGAGGAATAAAACATGGGCTTGGCTGCAATTGATTTTTATTTTTTTGGGCTCTTTGTTTTGTATCTTGACCGAAAATTTGAGGTGGACGACACATGGGTTTAATGTGCACGTATAGCTGTGGAGAAGGGCAAAGGCATGTTCTATATTTTGTTCAGGTTCGCTTAGAGAGAAGTCATTTCAGTTTGAGTTAGGACGAAAAATTGCTTTGACAATAAAATGGGTAGAATTTTGGGTGTACCTTGTGGTTGGTGTTAGTTCAGAGGAATGAATAATGGATGGGAGTATTATGTGGACATCCAGGGAAATTATTATTTTTTTAGATTTAGGGAGCGTTGTGTGCTTGAATAAATTGTAGGTAAGCCAAACACAAAAATGTAGAAGTATATATTTAAACAAAAGCTGGGTGCCTTTATAACTATGTAGCTTCAAAGTGCTCCTAAGTGAACTGAAACAATATCTGTCTCAAGTGAATCATCTAAAGATAGAACAATGCAAGACATACTTCTCTCTGGATATGCTACACAGTGCTCAGCTCAGCACATCCAGAGAGAAGGTAGCAACGACTATCAGAAAAAAAAAATAGTCCAAGTTTCGTACCATGATAAGGAACAGTGGCTTTACGATTAACCGACTTAAATCAGCTTTAGAAAAGGCAATAGAAGGATCCCATTTTTGAATCCCCGCTCCAGCGAAATTTCTCATAGACAATTGTAGATGTTTTCAAGCAACAACTCCAGCAGCTGCTAAATGCGCATAATGTCGAGCAAGCAAATGACTAAAGAGAGGCGAGACCAGCCAATGAACACCCAGTCCCACCCCCCAGCACAGAAGAGGAAGAAAGAGCCATCCAAAACCCTAAAAATAAGAACTCCGCTGGGTCGGATAGCATACCTTCGGAACTCTTTAAATTTGGAGGACGTGTTTTGATGAACCGCATGTACCACATCATCAACAAAGAGTGGAAGCACGAATGCATGCTTACTGACTGGTCTATATGCCCAGGCGATTCTATGTCATGCAAAAACTACCTAGGTATATCCTTGCTAAATGTTGCATACCAAATCCTATCCAACGTACTATGTACCGTTCTGCAACACAATAATCGGCACGCACCACTGTGGCTTTAGGCCAGGCAGAATAACGATATACCAAATATTAACAATGAGGCAGATCCTGGAAGAGACCAACGAATTTCAAGTCGAAACCCACCATCTTTTCATCGACTTCAAAGCTTCTTATGATAGCATCCACCGCCAAGAGCTTATGATGGCGATGTCAGAATTCGGGATCCCGAACAAACTGATCCAGCTGTTCCGCATGACGCTTAACAATACGCAGTGCAGTGTGCGAATGGGTAACGGCTCATCTAAGTTGAATCAAACAGGCGCAGGGTTTAGACAAGGAGATGCGCTGTCATGTGATTTCTTCATAATAGTCCTGGAGCAGATAGTGCGCAAGGCAGGTGTGAGCACGGAAAACACTATCGTCAACAAATAAACCCAGCTCCTAGACTAATGCGGATGGCATAGACATCATCGGTCACTCGAACAGGCAAACTCGTTGGCCTTGAATTGAACAAGGACAAAACGTCACTGTTGTTGGTAGCAGCAATTTCGAGGTAGTTAAGGAGTTCACCTACCTTGGAGGAAACATCAATTCTAAAAACGACACCTTATAGAGATTTGACGAAGAATTACTCTAGCGAACCGCTGCTTCATCGCTTTGGCCAAACAACTACGTTCAAAATTCTTCACTCAAAAGACAAAGTGTCTGCTATACAAGACTTAGATTTTACCAGTTCTATTCTACGACGGCGCGGCGCCGAGTGCTGGACGATTATAGTAAAACGGGGAATATATACTGTGCACTTTCCTATTTAAAATTCTTCGATGGATTCACGGTCCTGTACGCGAAGATGGCGAATGAAAAAGAAGGTTTAACTGCGAAATGTACGAGTTGTATCATGATGTGGATGTAGTTTCAGAAAGCCAAGAAAAGACGACTTCATTGGCTCGGCCACATCGAGTGAATGGACGAGAACAGAATGCTCCAGCCTCCAGGTTCGAGACGACAAGGAAGACCGAGTCTACGGTACAAAGACCAAGTGACCAGAGCGCTTGGTTTTGGCAACTGGAGAGTGTTTGCGAGGAACCGTTCACAATGGAAGGCTGCAGTGCCACAGGCTGAGATACTTCATGGTTTCGGAGCCGAATAATTAAGTAAGTACGAGAAATGCATGGAAAGAACGCTCTTCGGCTCAGCCAGATCAGCTACTTTTGCTTGCCTTGCCCGCTCGTTGTTGATATCATGGCAATGACAAAAGCAGCGAAGCAAGTGTTGTTGATGGGAGCCAAGGAACAGGAAATCGATCTCTGACACTCTAATCAAACCAAAGCTGTAAGATGCAGAAGAAAGTTGCAGGTTCTTGGAAACTAGCAAAGTTGCTTCTGTTGGATTCTAGGCAACAACGTTGTCCCCGTAAACGGAGACAGCCTGGCAAAGAAAGGATTCAACTATCAAAACTAAATCCTAAGCTATTAAAACTATGCAATCAAAATCTTCCACAAATATACCATTCTTCATCTTGATTGGTTCTAAAAAGGTGCTAAAAAGAAGCCTCTTAATAGGCAGTAACTTCCTGGTAGGTTTCTAATCAGGAGTGATATGCTGCAAGAATTGCTTGGACTTGGGAGTGAGAATACTTTTTGGACCTGGGAGTAGACGCTTTTTGGCAAGAATAGGTGAGTGTGGATGTAGGACCAGTACTAGTTCATCAGCCTTAGAGCTCGCCGAAAATGATAAGTATTTTTGCAATCATTAACTTGTGATGTACTGCGATTTTCTGCGAGCATTTACTTTGCTTTGGGTACCCTTCAAACCGCCTTAGTTGTAGGAATTTCATCATGCAATACACTGAAGTAAACCGAGATTCCGAGATCAAGGTCTACCCCAACCGAAATTCTATTTTCGAGCCAACCATGAAAATAGTGCTTTCGAAAACATTTCCGTGCATACCTTCTAGTCTTCTGCTGGTCTAATTAACCGTTCAAATGATTTGGCTGGAAAACTCTGCAAAGGTGGGCCTCCTGGACTCACCACCTGATTGAAAGAAATTGCAGCGCTGGGTGGGTGCTGCTTATGGAGTCTCGCAATCGCTTTACACAGTAGATGGTGGTCACTAGGCTATAATTTTCAGCCATTTGGGTGGCATCCAGAACGATATCTTCTCCGAAGGCTTGCATTTCCGAATTCCATGGTTCCAGTATCCAATCATCTATGACATTCTCTCTCGCCCCAAGAAAATTTCGTCACCCACGGGATCATTGGATCTTCAAATGATCAACATCTCGCTTCGTGTGCTGTCGCGTCCTGCTTCCGCTAGATTACCAGTAATGCATCGTCAGTAGGGTTTGGACTACGACGAGGTTCTTCCATCGATCTGTAATGATGTGCTCAAGAGTGTTGTTGTCATATTCAATGCTTCCCACTTGATTACACAGCGTGCTCAGGTTTCTCTGTTGATTCGCAATGAGCTTGTCGAACGTGCTCGCGACTTCAACATCATTCTTGACGATGTCTCTCTCACCGAATTGATTTTCGGCAAGAAGTACACCGCTGCCGTTGAAGGCAAACAGCTAATCCAACAAGAAGCCCAACGTGCTGTGTTCTTCGTCGAGCGCGCCAAGAAGGAACAAACAACAAAAGATCGTTCAGGCCAAGGGAGAAGCCAAGGCCACCAAGATGTTGGGTTACTGGCTGTCAAACAAAACCCGGCCTACATGAAATTGAGAAAGATTCGTGGAGCTCAAAGCATAGCCCGAACCATTGCCTCCTCGAAAAACAAGGTTTACCTCTCAGCTAGGAGCCTTATGCTCGACATCCAGGATCCAATCTTCGATGACAAAACTGAAAAAGTTTACAAAACTAAATAAACCAACATTTTATCGCTTACACTACTCGCAACAATTTATTGTTGAAGAAGGTCTAACGTCACATTCTTGTTCTCTTTTCTCTCCTCTTTTCCCCTTTTGCGAATGTTAAACTTTTTTCTTGTTTTTTAGCCATCGAGATGGAATAAAATCAAGTTCAATGAATAAAAAAAAAAAACTATTTTCTATATCTGTATAGGATTAAGCCCCCCCCCTTACTAGGATTTTTCAATAGGGACGCTACAAAAGTAGACCGATAGGGACAGCAAACGACACCATATTTTAACATTTCTCTTCAGTAAGGTTTGCCATTTCATCATGGAAAGGTATACGATACATCAACGAGTCGAAATTATTAAAATTTACTACCGAAATTCGGAGTCAGTGGTCAACACTTTAAGAGCGCTACGTACAACTTATGGTCGTCATAATCGTCCTGCCAGATCAGCAATTGAGCGTCTAGTGGAAAATTTTGAGTCCACAGGCTCAGTACAAAATGTTCCCGTGCCAGTGAGACAAAGAAGTGCCCGTAGTGTCGAGAATATTGCTCCGCTAGCGCATCAATTGCGGAAGACCCAAATCAGTCTCTTGCGAAAAGATCTTGGCCTACATCCTTACAAGATCAAATTGACGCAAGAACTGAAGCCGCTTGATCACCAGAAGCGTCGTATTTTCATCGAAAAATCATCTTCAGCGATGAGGCTCATTTCTGGCTGGATGGCTTCGTCAATAAGCAAAATATTCGTTATTGGTCAGGCAGCAATCCACATGTGCTTCACGAGGCACCATTACATCCCGAAAAAATCACTGTTTGGTGCGGTTTACATGCTGGTGGTGTCATTGGGCCGTACTTCTTCCGTGATGTTCAAGACCGGCACGTTACTGTGAATGGGAATCGCTACCGCTCAATGCTAACCAATTATTTTTGGAATGAATTGGATGATATGGACTTGGACGATATGTGGTTTCAACAGGACGGTGCCACATGTCACACAGCGGGCCAAACAATCGAATTATTGAGAACGAAGTTCGATGAGCGCATTATCTCCAGAAATGGACCTGTGAATTGGCCGCCTCGTTCATGCGATTTAACGCCGTTAGACTATTTCCTGTGGGGCTACGTCAAATCTATGGTTTATGCCAACAAGCCAGCGACGATTGATGAACTTCGTACGAATATCGAACGTGAAATTGCAGCAGTATCGGCCGATTTATGCTTGAAAACCGTCGAAAATTGGGTTCAGCGCCTGGACTTCTGCAAGCGTGCCCGTGGTGGCCATGCAAAAGAAATCGAGTTCCATACATAATGGCATCAAATGTACTTCCACAGGAATAAAGAATTTCATTGATATCCAAAACCGTTTTTGTTTTATTTAAGAAAACGTTTGTAGCGTCCCTATTGAAAAAGCCTTTTTATTGGTTGGGTACGACCATGTGCTTCTGTTACCACTATGCCAGAAATACTTCAACCGTTTTTTAAAATGTCTACCAAACTCTACAACTGTTACCAAGGTAAGGAAGGACCAGTCGCACTATCGCGAAATGTTTAACTCTGCCAATTAATTCCAAAAGATGTCTCGCTTACACTCTTTGACCAATTAGCTGCCATCAAAGGTATCTCGCACGAAAACCGAACGTCAACCGCAAAGCCATTAAAAGTGCTTCACCTTGATCATGCTTGTTAGCGTTCTCTTCTAATAAATTGCCACCCACTAGTAATTATAATAATTGTTTTATTTTTTTATTTTCCGTCCCCATAACTCTTCAAAAATATTCTCGAGAATTTCCTGATTTGAATAACAAACATGACTCTCAACATTCATACTTGTCAGCTTTCTTTATAATTCCTCAACATTTCTGTCGTTTGTCGTAAACATTAATTTTTCAACTGAATTATTTATCTTTCAGGAACACATCTCATTTTGCACCACAACGACTGGCGATGTCATCAGAACAACAGAATTTCTCAAGTTTATGTTTACGAATGGAAGTCATGTAGAATGTGAAAACAGTCACCCGTCATCGTAGCCATTAAAAAAAAGGTGGACTTTGGTTAGGGGATGCTCCCCGACCGACAAGTGGGTGCAAACTCGCGATTTCTATCTCAACAAAAATATCAAAAGTAATTAAAGCTTACATAGCAAATGTACGAGTAATCGAGGGGAAGATCGGAATGTGTCAGCCAATGTGAAACTATACACGCAAATGGGCCCTGTGGGTCCCCTTTAAACTATTGATGGTGTCAGCATTGAATGGGGGAAAAAAGTGCAAAAGTGGCAGATTGCCAAGTGATAAAGTGCACTCTGGTGGATTTTGTTCATCGGATATGGACTTTTTTTTAACATTTATCCAATAGATAGCGTTTTGTCGATTTCGTTGGCGATTTTTGCTCATTAAAACAGCAGCAGAGCGAAAAAACAACTCGCATTAACATAACTCATGGGTTGTCCCCAACCATACATAATGATTGTAATCAGGTTGATTACTCATTGTCGGTTAGGTGGTCGATGACATTCTAAGCTGGAAATGGCTTTGGACGCCAGCGACTGTGGAAGCTGTGCGTGTGCTGGTGACCAACCACTGCAACACCAAAGGCAATGCTTCATCTGCGATAGGAAACCAACGAATGCAGTTCATGGAAAAACGACAAGCTAATTGGAAAAGGAACTAATTAATTCAATGTGCAGACGACTGACATTTTTTTGTTGGCATTGTAATTCCATTTGGTTGTAATCAGTGGAGTGTTTAGTTGTGATTTGAAAACCTTGATGTGACCAAGTGCAGCGGACATAGTGGAATGATTTATCGCAGGAAATAAGGTGAAAGTTTTGATATAAGAGAATTTTAAATGCAAAACGATTTTTGGATTTTTGAACAGTTAGGAGTTCATTTCATTCCACTTGATTGCATTTTTGAAATAAGCTTTTCCATTTTGTATAATGGCAAGGAGGATGCTGATCACTGGGCCTCCACACTCCACTGCACTCAACATAAAAAAGTCTGACAAAGAGCGTATACCACAACAATCGGCATCAAAGAAGGATGTCCTCACATTGCGGTCCTAAGGTTTCATTGTCTGAGACGTGTTAAGTCAATTGTCCAAGAAGTTACCGAGATTCCTTCAGTTGGAGAGTGACATGTACAAGGGGGCTTATGTTTTATCTACTCGGGGATATCCAGCATTCCGACAGCCATGGCCATGTTTCTAAGGGCAGGTAGTGCGGACTTGGGCCAGTCTCCGCCAGCTAGCTCGGTCCTTAGCTAGTTGTCTCCAGTTTTGCACTCCAAGTTGATTGCGGTCGCCTTCCACTTAAGTGCGCCACCTGAGTCGCGGTTTTCCTCTCCTCCTACTTCCCTCGGGAATAGTGTCGAAGGCTTTCCGGGCCGGAGAATTAAAGTACAGTAAAGTTCGCTGTTATATCTTCTTCGCCATTCCCCTTCAATGCACACGGGGCCAAAGATGACCCGAAGAACTTTCCTCTCGAAACAGCCTAAGGCACTTTCATCCGATTTTTTCAAAGTCAAAGCTTCTGCACCGTACAGCAGGACTGGGATGATGAGTGTGTTGTACAGTTTTACCTTAGTTGCTCGAGAGAGGGCTTTTCCACTCAATTGCTTTCTTAGCCCAGAGAAACAGCCAGCGATTAGCAAGAGTTATTCTTCGTCTGATCTCGGCGCTGGTGTTATTGCCTGTGTTTATAGCGGAGCCTAGGTAGACAAACTCCTCTACTACCTCAAAGTTATATGTGTCTATTGTGACGTTCTGCCTGAGCCGTCGGTGTTGGGTGTCCTTCCTCGAAGACAGCAATACTTTGTTTTTCCCTCATTACCGCTAAACCCATTTTTGCCGCTTCTGTCTCAATTCTCACAAAGATTCCATTGACATCACGCTGTGTTCTTCCCATTATATCAATATCATCGGCGTATGCGAGAAGTTGAACAGATTTTTGGAAGATAGTGCCTCTGGTGTTGACGGTGGACTATCTTCTCAAGAACGATGTTAAAGAAGTCACACGACAGTGCATCGCCTTGTCTGAATCCTTTTTTGAAGTCGAAAGATTCCGTAAGCTCGTTGCCAACCTTGATTTAGCAGCGTGAGTTCTCCGTCGTCATTTTGCACAAGGAAACGAGTTTGGCAGGGACGCCTTAAAATCGATGAAGAGGTGGTGGGTATCGATTTGGAGTTCATAGGTCTTTTCCAGGATCTGCCGCAACGTGAAAATTTGGTCGATGGTTGACTTTCCTGGCCTGAAGCCACATAAGGACCAATCAGATTGTTGACGAAAGGCTTCAGACGTTCCCATAATACGGCAGAGAGGATCTTGTAGGCGACGTTTAGTAGACTTTTCCTCTGTAGTTGTCGCAGTTTAGAGGATCTCCCTTTTTCAGGATCGGGTAAACAATGCTGAGGTTCCATTCATCGGGCATGCATTCCTCTAACCAAATCTTACAGATGATATGGTGCATGCTCCTATCCAGCTCGTCGCCTGCTGCTTTGAACAGCTCGGTTGCTATAGACCATCTGTTTGGTGGAGTCCAGCCGTGATATAGCGGTTTTCACTTCTTTTAGGTTGGGTTCACGGAATTGTTGGCTATCTTCGTGTCCGATGAAAGGCTCCTCTCCGGCGGTGTTTTGTTCGTCGTCGCCGTTATACAATCTACAGAAGTGGTCTTTCCAGATCCT